>JAFEMH010001786.1:0-419940 GCA_022495995.1 Adenophora triphylla var. japonica | reverse complement strand
AAAAAAATCAATCGGAGTCTCCGGCCCCCAGATGTCTCCCCCAGGCCCCTCTTGCGACTCGGGCCCGCCTCGTCGGGAGCCACTGAAAGTCTCGGGCTCGAGAATGATCCTCATCTCCCGAGAGAAAGAGGCTCGTCGGGACCCAGCCAGGCACGCTCGATAGGGTAAAGCCCGGATCCACGAAGAAATCGAATGCACAGGTGAAAGAGGCGTCAGAGCTCACAGACATACGGAGACGACCCCACCGTGCCGCCGAGACGTGTCCACTGCCAGTGCGGATCCCCAAGAATAGCAGCGTGATCCGAAGGCGGTGCCGCTATTGATCAATGAGAGGAGAAAGAGGGGTCTCGGAAGAAGTCTCAGGGAATAGGAGAAGCCTCACATCCCGGACAGTGCCGGCCAGTGGTCTCCTCGCCCTAGCACGAGGTGCCCGCAAGCAACCATCCTCAGTATGATCCTCTTAGCTCCGATCACTTGCTTCGTCGAGTGTCTCGGCGACCACCTCCGAAGCGCACAAAAGCTGCCTGGCGTCGAAAAAAAAAAAAGAAGTGATGCTAAAGATGATGAAACAAAAGAAAGAAAAGAAGGGGAAAAGGTGAAGCCATACCTTCATACCCGGACGAGGCCGGAAAAGCTCGTGGAAGCCGCTCGGGCGAGGGATGCACACCCTCAATCGGACCCCATCCTGGATGTAGGAAAAATCGGTCCAGAGAATGCAGCGGGATCCCAAGCTCCTCCCTGCAAGAAGCACAGGCATCCTCGGCCTTCTCACTCCAAGAGCAGAACGTCGTATATGGCTCGATCGCCACACGAAGTCCAGAAGATGTTGACACACTCATTAATAATCCCCGGAGTCACGGACCGATCGCTCGGAGTGCATCATATCGGCGGGAGGCTCCACCGGTGTCCTCAGGCGAGTTCGCGCCATGCTTTGACGCGTCGCCCTCTCTCCCGAGATAATATGCGTCGCGAGTCGAGCCCACCAAAATCCTCCATTGCACCGTCCGGATCTCGGCGCCCTTCGAGTGCGCTACCTCAAGCGATCCCGGGGAAAAATATCATCCCCTCATCTGTCCTAGGCCTCCCAGTCGAGGGAAGGCGATCCGCGTACCTGAGTCGTACGCCCCCTGGAGCTTATCTTCTCCCGGGCATGCTTGAACCCAGGCTGCATGGCCGGATACGCCAGGACGTACGCCTCGGTTGCCTCCACACCGTGGCGTGGAAGAACTCCAGGCGCCATTACTGCCAAGGCAGAAATCAAATCAATCCAAGTGCAAAAAAAAAGAAAGTGCGTGCTCGAAGGAAAGAGGGAAAGCAAAGAAGGCTTATACCTCCAGAGCAAACTCGAAACGATCTGAGAGCTCCACAGGCCTTCCGGGTGTATCTATCAGAGCGAAATACGGCTCGGCCGGCCCGGCCTCCCAGAAATATCTCCAACCCCGTCTCCATGTCCTCGAAGGACCTCGGCAAGGCAAGGAGCCGCCGTCCCCTCGGCATGATGACCAAAAGGCGTGCTCGAGAAAGTAAACCACTTGAGGAAGGACCTAGCAATCGCTCAGGCGCTAAACCTATCCTCCCGGCCTCGTAACTCGCTTCATGGTCTCCACGATCTGGCCGAAGACCACGGCATACTCCATCCCGTCCCACTTTTTGGGAATAGGGAAAATCAAGAAGGTCGCACACGGAGTCCGCGTCACTGTAGCCATCTCTCCGCTCAATCTTTGCGCATCCATTGAAAAGACGGACCCGTGATCGCGGCATAGTCGAAGGCGTAACGGTCGCCTCGCCCCAGAAGAAGTGGAAGGTGTGGGTCGCGTCCCACAGTCTTTGCGAGGAAGCAAACATCAAGCCCTTGCACTTAGGGAACTTGACCGAGTCCCCTCGAAGCACTCCGACGAACGCTCCTACGAGCCCCGTCTCGAGAACGACCCGTCTCGGACTCGTTTGTAAAGCTTTCGGCCCGCATTCGGAGCGTTGGTCCCACAAGTCAATCACAGACTCCACCGATCCTCGAGGTCTTCATTTTGTTCATTTGCCGTCCGTCACAAAACGGTGTCCGCCACTGTAAAAAAAAAGAAGAGAAAATGTCAAAAAGATTGCATTTGCATTAAAAAAAAAAAGAAGAAGAAATTTCGGCGGCTATAACATACAGTACAACGAGCATAGCCCCATTTTTCTCGCAGCATGTAAATAAAACAATTTTCAGCAAGTCCCAATGCATTCATCAAAAAAAAAAAAGGGATGGCATTCCTACGGAAGTAAAAACTCCATCCCATTTTTAACAAAAAAAAAATGCATACATGCATATCATCCATCTTACATGCGACGGGAGGAAAAATCCGTCCCACTTTTCAAAAAAAAAAATCCTAAACATACATCCCATATTGGCGAAATGTCCATTCTTTCCAAACAAAATACATGCATTGCATCATTCATCAATATCAATATTCAATTTCAAAAAAAAAAAATCATCATCAAGAACATGCAATATTCAATTTCAAAAAAAAAAAATCAAAAAAACAATTATAATTCTCGAATTTTCACATGCAATTTCGGATACAAAAAAAAATGTGGCAAAAATGCCAATTCTTTTTCCCAAGCAAAATGCACATTTTGAGTTACTCATATACTCATTACAACATGCAAATCAAAATCCAAGTCCAAGAACATCATCATTGTCGAAATTCAAAAAAAAAATTTTCAAAATTTCAATTTCAAGCAAGAAATCGACAAGAGGATCAAGAGGATTCGAAATATACCGTTCGGAGATGCGGATCCGAAGCCCAATGTTGCCAAGCATCGGGGTAATGCTCCTCCGCAACCGATTGCGAAAGATTGTAATGCCTCCTCATCCGGCACGCAGCTCCAATCGCCTGCTCCGCTATAGGACCACGCCTTGGCCTTGAAAGAAGCGCCTTTCCCCGTGTTCCATTGCTCAAAAAATCGAAGAAATCGCCTGACGAATTTTGAAGCTCCTAGGGCCAACAATGGCGGAGTTTCCGCTGTCTCGACAATTTCAAAAAATTGACCGAGGAAGAAGAAGGGCGTTGGCCTAATTAATACACTTGCACTTTCCATCCCTATCCGCGCGGATAGGAACATCTTGCAAGGGTCAAAAAATGACCCTTTTGCTCCTCTTAAAATTTCGGGACTTCATGCAGTTCTGGCTCCCCAACTTGACAGAGAACTAACCAAAGTGTAACCAAAAGTCGGCCCCTCTGTCAAGAAAACTTACCCCGTGAGCAGTCAAACGTAAGACCGAGTGCCTGAGAAAGATAACGAGATCCCAGTAATCTTTTCATCAAAATTACCCCCGGCGGTTCAAACGTAAGACTGAGTGCTCGAGAAAGATAACGAAATTCGTGCATCTTTCATCAAAATCCTTCCCCGGCTGATCCAAACGTAAGACCGAGTGCCTCGAGAAAGATAACGAGATCCCGTATCTTTCATCAAAATTACTCCTTGGAGCCAAGAACGTAAGACCGAGTGCCCCGAGAAAGATAAACGAGATCCCGTATCTTTCATCAAAATTACTCCTGCGAGTCAAAGCGTAAGACTGAGTGCCCTGAGAAGATAACGAGATCCCGTTATCTTTCATCAAAATTATCCGGCTGAGTCAATAAACGTAAGACCGAAGTGCCCCGAGAAAGATAACGAGATCCCGTAAATCTTTCATCAAAATCATCTCCCTAGCACACAACGTAAGACCGAGGTGCCCCGAGAAAGATAACGAGATCCCGTATCTTTCATCAAAAATTATCCCGGCTAGCCAAACGTAAGGACCGAGTGCTCCGAGGAGAAGATAACGAGATCCCGTATCTTTCATCAAAATTATCCCCGGCGATACCAAACGTAAGACCGAGTGCCCGAGAAAGATAACGGATCCCGTATCTTTCATCAAAATCTCCCCGGCGAGTCAAACGTAAGGCCGAGTGCCCCGAGAAAGATAACGAGATCCCGTATCTTTCATCAAAATTACTCCTGGCGGTCAAACGTAAGACCAGTGCCCCCGAGAAAGATAACGAGATCCCGTATCTTTCATCAAAATTAATTCCTGAGCCAAAATCACAGACCGAGTGCCCTTGAGAAAGATAACGAGATCCCGCATCTTTCATCAAATTACTCCCTGATCACATAAGACCGGTGCCCCGAGAGAGATAACGAGATCCCGTATCTTCATCAAAATTACCCCCGTGCAGTCTAACATAAGACCGAGTGCCCCAGAAAGATAACGAGATCCCGGCATCTTTCATCAAAATTACCCTTCCCCGAGAAATCCCCGAGAAATAACGAGATCCCGTATCTTCATCAAAATCTTCCGACAGGCCAAAAACGCAAGACGATTTCCGAATGAATACGTCTGATTTTCCCCAACAAAGGCTAACGAAATCCCAGCAGAAACTAACGGAATCTCAAAAGCCAATGAAATCTCGATCTCGAAGATCGACTACGAAAGGGCTTGATTCCCACTAGGGATACGTAGGTAGCCTATCATTAGGTCCAGCCCTCTCGACTCAAACCAGTGCCACCCTCTCCTTCTAAGCAGCCAGACGAAGTCCACCGAAAGGCCATTCCAAATTAAGGTCCGAGGCACCTAAAAAGCCATCTCCAAGGTCCGAGGCACCTAAAAAGCCATCTTCAAGGTTCGAGGCACCTAAATCCCCAGCAGAGCGGATACCCGTCAGACCGAAAATGGTCATTCCTATCCCCAGCAGAGCGGATAGCCATCAGACCGAAAATGGTCATCTCTTATCCCCAGCAGAGCGGATAGCCATCAGACCGAAAATGGTCATCTCTTATCCCCAGCAGAAGTTTTCTTTCCAAAGAACCGACCGCAGAACTCGCTCATTAGGTTCGAGGCACCTAAAACGCCATCATGTCCAGGGTCAAAGACCCGAACTAAGACCTGATTCCCATTCGGGATACGTAGGTAGCCTATCGCTGAGGTTCAGCTGACCCGACTCGATCATCCTGCCAAATATGGAGCCTTAGCTTATCGACGACCCCGTTCCTTCTTTGGAAAGCGCCGCCGGTAGGCTGCATCAGAGTGCTCCAATTTGAGCTGTTTGAATTTTCGCTAGAAAATTAACGAAAGTTATAACATTTCTAACAATTCCTAACTATCCATAACATTTCTAACAAAGTGAGGGTAAAATGGGCACATTGTTATTTAAGGTTAAAAGTAATCTCAAAAAGAAAAACAAATGAAGAAAACCAAATATAGCAATGTTGGAAACAAAAGCGGTCTTAATTTGAATTTTTGAAAAGATTAATTCTTCTTGTCCAAAGTGAAGCCGCATTTAATGTAGTGCATTTGCGGTCCCGATCCGCGGACAAGTAGCTAATTTTGAGAGGGCTATAAATTGAGCCCTCAGTCAATTAAAATAAGGAGGAAGAACACAATAAGAAGTTGGAATCTCTGCGAATATAGAGAGAAAACAAAGGAGAATTCTTTAATCTGTCACCTTTTTCCTCCAATCTTTTCCCAACTCATAATATTCACTCACTCATATTAAAACCCTAACAATATTTATAAGGCCAGCAAGAACACAAGGAAGACAGGTCCCTTCTCTTCTATTATCCATCCATGCATCTTCAAACTACAAAATGTCTTTCATCTTTTCTTCGATCTAAGAAGATCACCATGGAAGACCATCTCCATGGATGATCTTCTACAAAGATCAACATTATTTTCAAAGCTTTTCTCTCTTACTTGCAAAATGCACCTTTAAAACCTAAAAACCATTTTCAAGCATTAAATCTTGATTTCAAAGTAATTCTCTCTAAAGCAAATGAAATGCTTAGTCCTAATGTCCCTCAAGTGATGGTTGTATAGTTGATTCACCACTGTCTAGTGATCACTAACCAAAACCTAGGGAACAACATAGCATGGATGCAAGACCCCCTGCAATCATAATCATTTTCTTTCTGAGAAGTTGCTGCCCAGTAGCAATTTCAGACCTCAGTCCATGGTCTTAAGTTTTGGGACACAGAAAAAGGTGGAATTTGGTGTTGACTAGCATACCTTCTTTGTAGCTCAACATCCAGAGATTTCCCAGACATATTTTATCTTATTTTTGCTATAAAACTCTCTTTCATTCTTTTCAGAGGCTAGTCCATCAGCTTCTATTCAGATCATCTGAGGTTTCCATAGAAGGTTCTAGTTTTGACCTCAAATCTGAAATGGAAATTTCTTTCACACAAAGTTTATTCAAGGAGTCTAGAGAAACTTTCATTCTCTGAGTTCAGTCAGATCTATGAAGACCCTTGAATCCATTTCAAAATCAGGTGTCTGCTGCCATTTCCTTCTGGCATAAGTGACATTAATCTCAAAAGAATTTTTGAGTACCAATTCTCAAACCAAAATTCTCCAAAAAATCATGGGATCAGTTTAAGTCTTAAAAAGATATCCCAATTTGATTACTTTTTTCCAGTTTCAATTATTTTGGCCAAAACACATACACACACACAAATGATTTTCAGCTTGGAAGACAGTTTTACGAGGCGCGTCCGGGTGCACACTTAACGCCCTTCCCGACTGTAACATGACCTCTAACCTAAATCTCGATCTCGGGCTTTTTTCAAAGTTTTGGCCCTTCAAAATTAAAATGGCGTGGCGACTCCGTTTTTTCCGGTTTTATTTGGTTTTTCAAAGAAACGCAAAAATCGAATTTTTCCCGCGAAAAACAACAACACATCGTTACACCCAGCAGAGTCGCCACTGTGATGATGTGTGATGTATCCGAAAATTTTCCCATTTTTGTGTTTGAAAAAATCAACGAAAACGGAGTCGCCACGCCATTTTAATTTTGAGGGCCAAAACTTTGAAAAAAGCCCGAGATCAGAGATTTAGGTTCGGAGGTCATGTAACGCGTCGGGAAGGACGTTAGTGTGCACCCGACGCGCCTCGTAAAACGAGTCTTCCAAGCTGAAAATCATTTGTGTGTGTGTGTGTGTGTGTTTTGGCCAAAATAAGTTGAAACTCAGAAAAGTAAAAATTGGGATATCTTTTTAAGACTTTAAACTGATCCCATGATTTTTTGGAAGATTTTTGGGTTGAGATTTGGTACTCAAAAGACCTTTTGAAGTTGAGAGCCATTTCTGCCAGAATGAAAAAGGCAGTGGACCTTTGATTTTGAAAGGGATTCAAGGGTCTTAAAACTTCATAATCTGGATAAACTCAGAGAATGAAAGTTGTTCTAGACACCTTAAATAAAGTTTTTGCGAAGGAATTTTCCATTTTGGAGAAGATTTGAGGGGTCAAAACCTTCTGGAAACCTCAGATATGAGATCTGGATTCCCAAAAGCTGATGAACTAGCCTCTGAAAGAAAATTTGAAAAGAGGAGTTTTACTCACCCAAAAAATAAAATAAAAATATGTCTGGAAAGCTCTGGATGTTGGCTACAAAAAGTGTTTTGTAGTCAACACCAAATTCCAAGTTCATCTGTGTCCAAAAATTAAGACCATGGACTGAGGTCTGAGAAAATTGCTACTGGACAGCAACTTCTCAAGAAGGAGAATATGATTTTAAGGGGGGTTTTGCATCCATGCTTGTCCCCATTTCCCTAGGTTTTGGTTAGTGATCACTAGACATTTTAGTGGTGAATCAACTATACCAAACCATCCTTGGGGTACATTAGGACTAAGCATTTCATTTGCTTGGGAAGGGGAATTTTATCCTTTGAAATCAAGATTTTATGCTTGAAAATGGTTTTTTAGGGTTTTGAAAATGAGTTTTCTTTGCAAGAAAGTAAGAAAACTTGAAAGTAATTTTGATCTTTGTAGAAGATCATCCATGGAGATGGTCTTCCATGGTGATCTTCTTAGATCTAAAGCAAGAAGATGAAGGAACTACATTTTGTAGTTTGAAGATGCATGCATGGTTGAGATTTAGGGTTAGGAAGAGGAGGGTTTACCAATCTTCCTTGAGTTCTTGAGTGTTTGGCTTGAGTGTATGAGTGTTTAGGGCTTTAATAAGAGAGTGAGTGGATGAGTATGAGTTGGGAAAGATTGGAGAGAAAATGGTGACAATTCTTGAAGAATTCTCACTGTTTTCTCTCTATATTTCGCCAGAGGTTCGGTGCAAAATGTGTTATTCCTCTTTATTTTTGTGACTGGAGGGCTCAATTTATAGCCCTCTGGAAATTACAAACATGTCCGCGCGGATGGATCCCCTCAGCGTGCACTGTTCATTAAATGCAGCTTCAGCTTTGGACAAGAGGAATAATCTTTTTCAAAATTCAAATTGACCAGCCAGATTATGTTTCCAGCATTTCTATTTGTGGTTTTATTCTTTTGTTTTTCTTTTTTAAGATTCTTTTTAAGGTTTAACCTTAAATAACAATGCCCATTTTACCCTCACTTTGTTAGAAAAGTTAGGATTGTTAGGAATTGTTAGAAATGTTATAACCTTCGTTAATTTTCTAACGAAAATTCTAACAAGCTCAAATTGGAGCACTTACAGGTGCGCCATAGCGTACTTGAGATTAAATTAAAGATGGATCTTAGTCCTAAGAGTCATATACGATATGATTGATGTTTTTCTACCTAATTAGTTTAATCTTGAGCGGTGCGCCATAGCGTACTTGAGATTAAATTAAAGTTGGATCTTAGCCCATTAAATGCATATTATGCTTATTTGCATTGGAAGGTGTATGATTTAGTGGGAGTATTTGTAAAATACACTATTTGCTCTTAAATGATAAATGTGTTGATATTGATATGTGTTCATATAATTTGTATATTTTGTTGTAGAAGTAGCATTACATAATGATAATTGCGATTCGTCCTTATGAAGGACAAAGTTTGAAATGAACGATACATATAATTCTGATTGGATCAGAAGCCTAAAGAATGGTTCTTGGGTAAATGTGTACGTTCTTGACGAATCCGTTCCTATTGAACCCACTGCAAATGTTGCAAAGGGCAAATAAGGAAGCAACATTAGAAACATATTGATGATTCTGACAATATTGCTTGCCTTGTATTTGCCACCGTGTTTAAAGGCTCTTATGAAGAACCTTGAGCACATGATAACTATTCTTTTGTTCTAGCACACCGCATAAAGGAAATGTTCCAAATGCGAACTAGGCAAAAGATATATGTTGTGGTGAAGGCTCTCAATTCATATGATGAAAGAAGGAGCAATCCGCAAATTGTGTTAATGGTTGACACAATAAAAGGGTTCATAAAGGAAGAAAAAAAAAGGTAAAGCAAAAGTTGCTAAACCTAGGACAAATGTTGTCAAAGCCGAAGAGGTCAAACCCAAAGTGTCTCAAAAGGATGCAGTTTGCTATCATTGCAATAAGATTGTCATTGGAAGCAAAGTTGCAAGGCTTATTAGGAAGGCCTAAAAGGTGAAGAAGGGCAATATGATTGCTACTACTTCAAGTACCTATATGATAGATATTTTTCTTTCGACTTCTTGTTCTTGGATATATGATACAGGATTGAATCCCACATTTGTTTAAATGTGCAAGGAACAAAGAATAGAAAGCTACTCAAATAAGGTAAATTAAACCTAAGCATGGGAATGGAGCAAGAGTTGCAACATTAGCCATAAGGGACTTATGAAGTCACTTTGCCTTGTGAAGTAGTACTTGTTTTGAACAAGTATGACTACGTTCCGAATTTGAGTAGGAGTATTATTTCTGTTTCTTAAATGGATGATGAAGGATATAATTTTCTTATTTTCAATAAGAAGTTTTATATTTATTTAATGATATGCCTTATTATAATGCATATGTCATTGAATGGTCTTCATATCCGTGATGATAAGATACAAAATAATGTTGAAGATATCTATAATATAAATGGAAATCTAAACCGAACAATATGAACAACGCGTTCATATGGCATTGCCGACTTGGTCAAATAAATAAGAAACATATATCTAAACTCCATTAACATGGACTTTTAGACTCATATGACGATGAATCATTTGAGGAATGTGGATCTTGTTTATTGAGATTATTGATCAAACCACCCTACACTAAGAGTAGTGGGAGGGCTAGTGACTTATTGGTCATTATACATGAGATGTATATGGGTGTTAAGTAGCATTGCTAGGGGAAGACTTCGGTATTTCATCACATTTCACTAAAGACTTATCTAGATATGACTATGTCTATCGATGAAGTTCGAAGGTGAATCGTTTGAGATGTTTTGAACATTTCAAAGATGAAGTACAAAACAACTTGGTAAAACGTAAGTACTTCGATTAGATCGAGGTGATGAATATTTGAGCCAAGAGTTTGACAATCATCTCAAAACTATGAAATTGTTTCAAGAGTTGACTCCACACCGAACACCACTATGAATGGTGTATACGAAAGGAGGAATTGAACCTTGTAGGACATGGTTCATTCGATGATGTGTCAATCGAGACTTTCCTATTTCATATTTCCTTTTGAGGATATGCATTAGAAATAATGCGGTTACAGCTGAATCGAGTCCCTACTAAATCGTTTCCTAAGGCCCCACATGAGATGTGGCATGGAAGAAAACTTAGTTTGTCTTTCATGAAGATTTGGGGTTGCGAATCTTATGTAAAGAGACTTGTCTCTTATAAGTTAGCACCAAATCTAACAAGGTTATTTTCGGATATTGATTTTACAATCACAAAGAGAACAAAATGTTTGTTGCTCTACACGATTTGTTTCTTGAGAAATAGTTTCTCAATAAAGAATCTAGTGGGAGTAAAATTAATCTTGAAAGAAGTTCAAGAACCCGAAAATAATATGGAACCAAGAGTAGAGACAGAACCAAGTTCACAAAGGAGTTGTGAAACCGGTTCAAGATGCACAAGTCCATCGTAGATTGGATGGGTCACGATCCGAACTCAAGGAATAATGATTTCTCATTGCGGAAAGTGATAAAGTGAAAGTCATTAAGAATGACGATCCTACTTGCTATCAATAAGCGATGTCCCCTCCTAATTTGGATAGATGGTTATGAACCATGGAATCCAAATTACAATCCATGTTTGACAATCAAGTTTGGAACTTGATTGGGCTACTGAAGGTGTAAAAACTAATGGGATGCAAGAAGGTCTTCAAGACCGACATGGATGGGAAGGTGTGTACTTTCATGACTAAGGATTGTAACAACGGAATTTAGGCAAATTCATAGTATTGACTATGTTGAAACCTTTTCGCGATTACAATGTCGAAGTGCATTAGATTTTCAATTGCCATTATCACATATTGTGACTATGTGATATGACAAATGGATGTCAAACGACTTTCTTTAAATGGAAAGATTATTAAGGATGTGTAGAGTACACAACCCGAATAGTTTGTCGATCCAAGAAACTCTAATAAAGTATGCATGTTGCAAAGATCCATGAGATGGATTGAAGCAAGCTTCAAGGAATTGGAATCTTCGTTTTGATGAATTGGTCAAAGAGTTTGACTTCATCAAAGAACAAAGATGAATCTTGTGTATGCATGAAATTCAGTGGGAGCGTAATATTATTTCTATTGTTTTATTACAATGATATCTTACTCATTGGAAAACAAGTTCCGACACTTAAGACTGTTAAGTCTTGGTCAAGGAAAGGTTTCTCAATGAAAGATATGGGTGAAGCCGATTACATCCTTGGCATCAAGATCTATAAAGATGGATCTAGAAGGATAAATTGGTTTGAGTCAAAGTGTTCACATTGACAAGATTCTTAGAAGAGTATAAGAATAGTAGCTTGTCAATGGGTCATGGTATTTCTCTTAGCAATATTCATTGTCTTATGACAACTGATGAGCAAAAAGGGAATGAATGAAATTCCATATCTTTGCGGCACTTGGATGCATCATGTATGCCATGATTTGTACTAGACCCGGCATCTCATATGCTCTAAGCATGATGAGTCGATACCAATCTGATCCTGTGATAAGAACCATTGGATGGCAGTCAAGATGTTCCTTAAGTGCTTAAGAAGAACTAAGGATACGCTCTTGGGATTTGAAAGATTGGAAGTTAATCTTGTTGTAAGGGTTACATAGGTGCTAGCTTCCAAACTAACAAAGTTATTTTAAAATCGCAATTAGGATTTGTGTTTATACTTATTAGAGGTGCAGTTTTGATTGGAAGAGTTCCAAGCAGACATTGTAGTCGATTCTACTACTAAGGCCGAATTTTGGCAACATATGATGTGGCTAAAAGAGCGGTTTGGATCAAAAGTTCATTAGTGTTTTGGAAATGTTCCAAGTATCACTAATCGGTGAAACTTTTGTTATGACAAATAGTGGTGCCACTTGTGCAAACAATGGAACCAAGGTCACAACAGTGATCCAAACACTCACTTAGACGTTCTTCAAGGAATTCATAAAGAATGAGAAGACGTTAAAATATACAAAGTATCAACCGATGATGACATAAGGGATTCACTTACAAAGACCCTCGCACGAGGCGGAAGCATGATGGTCATGTTAGATCCATGAGTATTCGATACATAAATGGAGCCTAGTGCAAGTGGGAGGCTGTTGGTGTAATGCCCTAGGCTTTAGTTATGTTTAGCGAAAACCGTTATGTATCATCTTTATCGTTTATGTTTATTATTTGATTATTATATAGTTTGCATATTTATTGTAATAATCTCCGTCCCTAATTATTAAGAGAATAATTAGTATAATTGTCAATGGATAATCATATGATGATTATATGCGTAGAGATGCACATTGAAATTATGGGTACTTGTTAGAGAACAAGTGACTGGACTTGACCCGTATGAGATTTATGTCATGGTCAAATGTCATAAATCTCATAAGGTTACTTCATTTAGTCCCTAGACCTGAGATTATCATGACCTTACATATGATGAAAAGTTATGTTTGATTTTAGTCAAACGGTATCTTAACACGATATCTATAAAGGCTATCTTTGGCATGATCGGATTCATGATGGGAAGGATGATAAGTCAAGATGGAATTTGTCCCTCAAAAGAGAGATGTTTTGCTTGGGCCCCTCGATGAGTGATAATGATGAAAGCGTGTGGCCACACCCCAATATGATTGGACTATCATTATACTCAAGATCGAGAAAGCATTGAACAAATACAAGTTGACGTGGACCATGACTTGTGTTCAATATAACATCGTGAGACAAAGGGAGAAATGGAAGTGTACCATTGGAAACGTGAACTCTTACGTTGTGTTATTTGGGTGGACATAATGGCTTGCTAGAGTCCGCTTATGTCTTATGAGGGTCGATATGATCGGACTCATTGCCAACATAATACAATCCTATTGGGTCACACACAAATAGAATGAGTTGGTTGAACCAAGGGAAGAATGATTGAGAGTTTACGTATTTGGCAACTTATGTCACGCGACATAACTAGCCCGGCTAGTTATGTCACGCGACATAACTAGCCAACGGCTACTTATGTCGTGCGACATAACTAGCCATGACGCTTTTTTGATGACTGTTCTCCTAATTCGATTAGGAAACATATTTACACTAAAGTAGTATAAATATGTGAGGTCTGTCAACCCTAAGGTCTGGCCGAAATTTTCAAGGGAAAATCATAACAAAAATACTCTCAATATTCTTCCATAAGTTTTAGGAATCTAGCAATTCCCAACCCGAGAATTGTTCTTGACATTCATATTTGTGTGGATTACCAAAAGAGGGTCTTAGTTTTGTTCAAACAAATCAAAGACCTAGAGTTCAAATCTGAAGATCCAAAGGAGTTGAAGATTCAAAGATTTGAAGATCAAAAGTTTGTGATTACGAATCACATAATTATCCGTTCGATAGCTCAAGACCGGAAAGCAATTTAGGTTGGTAAATTCTATCTCATAGCAATTCAATTTAATCATATAGAACGGATCTTAGGGCTTGGGTTTTGTGTTAATTTTATGCTTAATTCCGCTGCGCATGGACCCATAAAACCCAACAGAGCTCTCTTTTTTATTTTTATTTTTTTGTGAGCCCTTGCTCGAGCTCTTTTTTTTTTTTTTTTTCTTTTTTTTGAAGCGCGTGAGGGCGAAGACAAGCCCCTGGCTTGGAAGCAGACATGAGTCAGTCGTTTGATGCTGAGTGACCCTCGGATGTCCTTTGATGTTTCCGCCGTCGTTTGACTTGGTCAAGGTGACTGCTGGGGCGTGTTTCTTGAAAAGTGCGTAGCTTGATGGAGGTCCTGATTGACATTCAAATTTTTGACTTTTTTGTGTATTTTTAGACCAGACCAATTAAGGTTGCCTACGTTCCCCCGGACTAGAGGGCTCAGGTCTGCGTAGTTCGACACTACATGGAGTGCCAAGAGATGCACAGTTGTTCTTCTTCAGGCGAAGTATCTGCGAAGTTTGCTTAGTTATTTGGATTCATGAAGGGATTGCCGTCTAAGTCTGTCAGCTTCATGGCGCCTCCGGAGAAGATCTTTTGAACCACAAAAGGGCCGATCCACGTTGGTTCCCATTTTCCCAGTGGGTTGGTTCGAGTGGGAGGCTTTTCTTTGAGTACAAGGTCACCTTCCCTGATGTCTCGGGATTTGACTTTCTTGTCGAAAGCTCTAGCCATCCTGCTTTGATAGGCTCGAACGTGTTCCATGGCCTTTAGTCGTCGGTCGTCTAGCAGAGCCAATTCGTCGTGTCGGCTTCGGAGCCATTCAACTTCGTTGATGTCATTTTCCAGCAGCACTCGGAGTGAGGGAATTTCCAGCTCGATGGGAAGGACTGCTTCCATCCCGTATGTCAGGGCAAATGGGGTTTCTCCCGTGGGCATTACGGCGATGTGCGGTAGCCCCAAAGTGCAAGGTGCGGCTTCTCGGGCCAATCTCGTCCTCGGGTGGTCATTTTTCGGATGATCCGTTCGAGGGTTTTGTTTCTTTGCTTCCACGGCGCCGTTTGTTTGTGGCCGGTAGGGAGAAGATTTGTGGCGTGTGATCTTGAATTCGGTCGGCGATGCAGTCGAATTCCCCTTCGAAGTGTGAGCCATTGTCCGATATGACCTCATTTGGGATGCCGTATCGGCGAGATGATGTTTTCCTTGAGGAAATGCGCGACCTTCTTGGAGGTGAGTACTGGTAGGACTTGGCTTCGACCCATTTGGTGAAGTAGTCGATGGATACTAAGATGAACTCGTGACCGTTGCTACTGGCGGAGCGATTTTTCCGATGACGTCAATTCCCAAGTGGCAAATGGCCAAGGTGTAGTCATGCGGTAGAGATCGTGGGAAGGTAGATGATTGAGGTTGGAGAACCGTTGGCACTTGTCGCAGCTTCGGACAAAGTGGATGCAATCTGCCTCCATGGAGATCCGGTAGTAGCCCATCCCGAGAATGATTTGCATCAGGGCTCTGGCGTTCATGTGGGGACCGCAAGCCCCATTGTGGACTTCGTTCATGAACTTGTTTTCTTCTTCTTGGCTGATGTAGCGTAGGAGTGGCCCATGGTAGCGTTTCTTGTATAGCATGTCCCCGAGGATGACGAAGTGAGAGGCGAGGCGTTTTAGGGCCATGATGCTCTTGGTTTTGACCCCTGCTGTGTGTGGGTCTTCCTTGTTCATGAAGGTGGTTTCCCCTCTTGAGGTATTGGAAGATCTGGTTTGTCTGGAAATGGCGTCGGACTTGCGTCTCTTTGGCTCTTCGGCAATCTTGCAAATCGTTGTGATTAAAACCTTCTCGCGCTTGGGCCCGGTTTTTCTCTCGTTTGACAACATGCTTAAATGTTTGCTTGATGCATTTATTTAATTAATGTGTTTGCCTTTTGTATAGGTGAATTATTATTAACTGTTTTGATTAGTTAATATCATCATTTGTGAAAGATGCAATGACATGATTTTTTTAGGAAGGTCGGACCTTTTATTGAAAGCGTGAAGACTGTACATTGTTGATCAAAGATTCACAATCGTCGGGCGTAAAGCCGTCAAAAGACTCAAAAGATGTGAATAGACAGACAACAAGACTCGAAGCTAGACTATAGGTGACGAGGGATTGGACCAGGCTTCATTACTCTCGGATGGCTGTAGCTCTAGAGGGAGTGGTCTTTGGTTCGGGTGGCCAATCTTCCCTTGGCATGAGTCCGGAAAGTAGCTTGCATGCGGTTCGATTTCAAACCGGATCGCGGAGGTTTTTGGCGCTCCCACGATGATGTCCCTCCATTAGTGTTGCCACCGAGTCCTTGGGGGTTTTTGATGATAGAAGTCGCCGAGGGCTACTTCTAGGAGGGCGAAGCATTCGCCGATTCGGAGTTGATTCTTGCCGATGTTGATCACTTTCATAGAATCCGCCTCTTTATGCAGGATCTTTGCTTGGACGACATTTACAATGTCCGATTCGAGGGGGCATGCTATATCTCCTTCCCGATTAAGCCTTGGAGGAGGTTGCGCCCTGCTCATCCAGGTGCCTGACACCGGAATGTTGAATTGAACTAGGCTGTGATGGCCGTCCCCATAAGATCCGAGAGTGTCGGCTAGAGGGTTGTCTTGCCAGGGGATCGGTGATGAGCCGGTTGCAAGAGGGTTTTCGGCGAAGTAAGGGTCTACTCCTCGGTCAATCTCCATTAGGGCATCCATCTCTTGATCCTCTCTCAAGCATTCTTCACGGTCGCATATATCCCGAGAGTTGTCATCACGACCCATGAGTTCTTCGATTTCCGGTTCGTCGCGGCTTAGAGCGTGGATGTAAGGATCCACTTCGTAGCGGGACGGGGTAGGAGAATTATGCGGGAAGAGTACTCGGTCATGTCGGGACCTTCCTGCGGGTCATAGCTTGGCGGCCAAGCACTTGCCATTACTGCTTGCTTCCGCGGATCACTTCGATAGCTCCATTGGCATTGATGAATTTCACGCATTGGTGAAGAGTAGATGATCGCTTTCATCCGATGTATCCAAGGTCGTCCCAACAAAGCGAGAGAAGGTTGGTTTGATTTCCACGACTTGGAACTCTACCGACTCCGGTTGTACGTCGAATTGGATTCTCAGATTGATGACTCCTACGATTGGTCGTGCAGTGGAATCGTAGGCTCGGATTACCCGAGGTGAAGGCCTTATCAGAGAACGGTCGATGCGGAGTCGTTTTAGTGTGCTCAAAGCGATGATGTTGACTGCGGAGCCGTTATCAATCAAGACGTTCGGGAGGAAGAACATCTCTATTTTTATGAGGATGAGGAGAGCTTCGTTGTGCCGATTCTCACATATTGGCAAGTCATCGTCTGTGAAGGCTAAACCGCTTCCCGTGCTACCGTTTGACTCAGTCTCTTCTGGAGAACGTTCAATCCATCCATTTGTATGCCTTGGCTGGGGCAAAGATCGTAGGGAGACAGTTGCCCTTGGGCGTTCTTGTCGGAATTCCCGGTCACGAGATCTCTTGACTCTGGTTTCACGCTCCCAGTCGTAGCGGGACAGCATGCTGACGGTTTCGGAAATTGCAGGGGGTCTGCTCTCGCTTGGAGTTTCGTCAAAGGCTATTGAGTTTACCCTGTCATTTCGGGGGAATGGATTTCCGATGGTATTGGGACCACGAGGGCGTTCCAATTTTCCCTCCTCAATGAGCCCCTGGACCACCTGCTTGAGTACAAAGCAATTGTCGGTGGTGTGGCCGGGGTAGTTGTGGAAGGCGCAATGCTTGCTCATATCCATGTTGGGTTTGAGAGTCTTCGGTTGGAAATTCTCGAGTGGTTTGAGAAGATTTCGTTTCACCAAAGCTTCAAATACTTGACCCAAGGGCATTTCCAAGTTATCTAAATCTTTGGGCTGTGGGAAGCGAGGGGATTGTTATTCTTTGGGGCTGCCCGATCGCGGTTTACTTGAGCTTCGTTACGAATGTAGTGCCTTTGTTCATTTGCTTCCTTTCCTTTGGTCGGGCGGGGGTTGAAGTTGCCAGGTTTGTTCGATAGCGGTAAGATGAGGCGGGGGTTCTTTGTTGCCTTTTGAAGACTCGAGTCTTTTCAAACTTTGTCCGACGTTGACCATGGCACGGAGATCCGGATAGAAATGGTGGGCGATCAAGGTCCTCAAAGATGGCTTGAGGCAGGAATGGAAGATGTCCATCTGCTCTTCTTTGGAAAGTGGATCCATTATCTCGCTTAGCTTCCAGTTCCATCTTTTTTAGAACTCGCCCACTGGTTCGTCATCCTTTTGTTCGGTGGCTTGCAGGTCATGGCGGTTTGTTTCCCATTCAAGGTTGGCGCGGTACTTCTCCGGGGAAGATTTCACCGATCGATCCCAAGTGGAGCGGTTTTACGCCTTCACATTGAGGAACCACCTTAGTCTTTGTGGATTTGAGGGAATGCCGAAAATGATTTGCCATCTGTTGAGGGATTGCCCCTTTGGCTCTCATACCCGGGACGTAGGTGTCGATGTGGGTTTTGGGCATTGTCCCGTCAAACTTTTCCATTTCCCAAGATCCCGAACTTTGGAGGGAGAGGGACTACTTTGTTCGGATCGGTAGGCGGGAGGGAGTCCTTCCGAGAACTAGCTAGCTTGCCTTGCATGTCTTTCATTTGTTCAATCAGCCGGGCCATGTGGGGATCGTTATGCGAGGTGGGTTACCGTTTTCGGGGACGGAAACCGAAGATGGAGGTGGATTGGGCGATGGAATTGCCATTCGGGAGTCTTGGGGATGTAGTTGAGTGTATACCAACCCATACCCTGGGGTGTTGAAGTTGAGGGCGTGATTGCCAGGTCCGCTAAGGGTTGTGTTTGGGAACCTGGGGAAACGATTCGTTAGCCCCAATTGGCGTACTAGCGAGGTGGCAAGCTTGAGATGTCGGGATATCCGCTCGGGATGCCTGTCCCTGGTAAGCATGGGGACTTTTGTTTGTGGTTGCGAGGCTCGTATAGAGGCAAAGGATTGAATCCTGGGGATACCGAGATGCATTGGGATGCGACGGAGCGAGCACGTATGTGTCTTTGTTGGTGCGAGCTTGATGTGCGAGCCGGGAAACCGACTGTGCCGAGGCGGGTATGTCGGAGCCGCTGACCGACGCCCGAGGGAGCTTTAAGCGAGAGCCGCTGCGTTGCTGGGGTCTCGTAACATGGTGGAGGCGGAACTTGCTGATAGCTTTGAGAGACCGGGGGAGCTGGTATGTCTTCGTCCTCTATGAGAACAAAGGTTCCATCGGGTTGGGAAGCTGCGCGGTTCCTCGAAGACGCAAGGTGTCTACGATCCAGGCTTCTTTGCTCTTCTTGGCGCTTCTTGATGGTTTCGAAGGCTCGCAGCACCTCCTCCATTGTCTGGAGGTTCCTTAGTGGTGGGGTTCCGTTTCCCTCACTGTTATCTGTTGATCCCGTCATGGGGGAGTAGCGGACGGTGCGGACCGTTGAACTGGAAGGGCTATCGGACCTTGTGACCTCGATACTGAAAAGTCGGCTCCCGGGTATTCTCAACCACTCTCGGTTCGCTGGAGGGGGTGACGGGCAAGGTTTAGACACAGGAATGGCCTCTCGGGATAAAAGGGGGAAAGCTCACGTGGCATGCGGTTTCCGCTTCTTTTATTTATGATTTTTTTTTTGTTGTTTTAATTTACTTAAAACGTGTTTTCTCAGAATCCTAGGTAGGTTGGAAAAGATTGCTCTTCTTTTTCGCAACTATGCTAGATCTGGGTCGATGGAGACCATCTGTGCGGCTATAAGCCCCTCGTTTTGCACCTGTATTTCGACATCCCAGGGTGGACAGCCCCAGGTGAGGGTCCTATAGTGCAAGCGGTTTCCACCGGCCTAAAAGAAAAATCGAACCTAAGGACCGAGCCTGTCATGTTCGTTTTGATGCGTTAGCCATGTGAATAGTGAACCGAGCCGGCCACTAAGTCAAGATAGGTCAAGAGTTCGGCATGACCTCTCTTTACCTTGCTTGCGCAAAGATCTGTGACGTTAGGCGCTGGATGGTCATATTGTCATGGCTGACGTATCCAGGCGTGATGACATGGTGTCATGTGAGCATGGATGTATATCGGGACGGAACATCGTGCAGGTGTAGCTTCGGAAATCAAGATCAGGTCAAGATTTTAGCATGACCTTTCATCGCTTTGCTTGCGCAAGGGATCTTGAGTTCCGAGCCTTGACTCAGAAAAATGGCCGGCATGGTATATGTATCCAGCCTGTATGACACGGACTAGGTAAAAACCAACCGAGTCTAGACAGAGTGTGACTCAAGACTCAAACGTGCAGGGTTGACGCTTGGCTAGGATGGGATGTTTGGAATGACCCCGTGCGCGTCCAAGAGGCCTAGGAAGACCAAACGGACTGCAACTGAGACCACTGCGGGTTGAGGGTTGTAGTGTGCAGTGTATCCGAGGCAGCAGTGCGCGTAGCGTGCGGTGTAACCGAGGCAGTGTGAGTAGTGTGCGGTGTAACCGAGGCAACCGTGCGCATAGTGTGCGGTCTCTAAAATTCTTTTTCTGAGTAAAACAGAAGCTTGTGAAGGATTTTAAATGTATGCACAGATGTATATTGATCCATTTTTTTTGTATTTTTATTTTTTTTGTAAAATAAAAACGAAGCACGTGCACACACACACAACAGTTAAAGAAAGGGGTAAAAATGAAAGTTTGACCCTCATCATCGTTTTAAAAATATTTTGTTTTGTTTAAAAATATTTTAAAACAAAATATATCCCCAGCAGAGTCGCCAACTGAAATAGCCCGGATCCGAGTAGGCTTCGCAGCCCCGGCATCTGGCAATCTTTCGCGTTGGCGGCGGTTTGTCTCGCCGTTTTGCTTTCGCATTTTGTAGAGTCGCCACGCCGTTTTTATTAAGCCCAAAACATTGAAAAAGGGCATCAGTTTAAAGATAATTTTAAACTGTTTTTGTGTGATGAGATTTTGAGTTCGGAGGTCAGATGACTCCTCGGGAAGAGAATATTAGAATATTAGAGCTCACCCGAGTCGCCTCGTAAAACGAGTCTTTCGGATACCCCTAATATCCTTTAAATGTTGTGTGTGTGTGTGTGCTTTTAAAAATGCATGCTGTATCGAATGTCTACATTGTATGCTATGTATGGGAATGTATTGAAATAGTAATGGAAGGGAGCCTTACCATGTCTTCCGCTGGGGAATAGTGTTTGAGGTCGGAGTAGCGTTCCGGTATGAATCTGGATTGCTTCGGGAGATGCCGGTTGTCTGCGGACAGAGTTTCGGCGTGAGTTGATGTTGCAGGCTGCGTTCGGGCAGAGGTTCGGCGTGCGTGGGGATCGTCGGGATTACTCGGGCAGAGGTTCGGCGTGCGTTGTGGTGGCAGGAGTCACTCGGGCAGAGTTTCGGCGTGGTTTGAAATCGTCGGTTTGACTCGGAAAGAGTCGGGACACCGTGGAAAGACCAGGCAAGGCCTCGGAGTACCACGAGGGGCCTCAGAGTACCTCGAGAGTGCCTCGGGGCAGCGCGGGAGCGTCTCGGGAGCGCTCGGGGAGGCTTCGGAGCACCACGAGGGGGCTCGGAAGGCCTCGGAAGGATCCGAAAGGGGCCGGGAGTGCCTCGAGAGGACTTAGAGGGGAGCCAGAAGGCTAAGGGAAGAAGAGAGAAGAGGGAGGTGTGTCTGAAAATGGGAGGGGGAGCCCTCTATTTATAGTAGGAAAAAATTGCAAAGAGGTCCGTACGGACCTCCCTGGTTATCCAGAATTTTGGTTTTCCTCGATTTGAGGGAATATGTGATGATGGTGAATATTCTGTAATTATGGTGTTCCCTGAGCAATAAGGTCCGTACGGACCATCTTGCATGCAAAGAGGTCCGTACGGACCAACTAAGCATGAGGGTAATCATTTTCCCCGAGATTTGAGGGAATATTGTGGACTTTAAGAAGATTCAGTAATTATTAAAGCAAAGAGGTCCGTACGGACCATTATTGCTTTTCCAATTTCCTGAAAATTCCCAAAAGGTCCTTTTGTCCCTTTTTATCCCAGAAAGGCTCCTCCCTTGGTTTGGCTGGAGGTTTAGAGAGGGTTTTGAGTGAGAGGGGTCGTCGAGACTGCGTTGATGAGTCTGCGGTGTTTCCCGTGTGTTTGAAAGGGGGTGATCCAGATTGGGGTACTTACAGGAGGTCAGATGACTCCTCGGGAAGAGAATATTAGAATATTAGAGCTCACCCGAGTTGCCTCGTAAAACGAGTCTTTCGGATACCCCTAGTATCCTTTAAATGTTGTGTGTGTGTGTGTGCTTTTTTAAAAATGCATGCTGTATCGGATGTCTACATTGTATGCTATGTATGGAAATGTATTGAAATAATAATGGAAGGAAGCCTTACCAATGTTGGTTCGTGTCTGTCTTCCGCTGGGGAATAATGTTTGAGGTCGGAGTAGCGTTCCGGTACGGATCGGGATTGCTTCGGGAAGGGCCGGTTGTCTGCGGACAGAGTTTCGGCGTGAGTTGATGTTGCAGGCTGCGTTCGGGCAGAGGTTCGGCGTGCGTGGGGATCGCAGGGATCACTCGGGCAGAGGTTCGGCGTGCGTTGGGGTGGCAGGAGTCACTCGGGCAGAGTTTCGGCGTGCGTTGGGGTGGCAGGAGTCACTCGGGCAGAGTTTCGGCGTGCGTTGGGGTGGCAGGAGTCACTCGGGCAGAGTTTCGGCGTGGTTTGGGATCGCCGGTTTGACTCGGAAAGAGCCGGGACACCGTGGAAAGACCGGGTAAGGCCTCGGAGTACCACGAGGGGCCTCAGAGTACCTCGAGAGTGCCTCGGGGCAGCGCGGGAGCGTCGCGGGAGCGCTCGGGGAGGCTTCGGAGCACCACGAGGGGGCTCGGAAGGCCTCGGAAGGATCCGAAAGGGGCCGGGAATGCCTCGGAAGGACTTAGAGGGGAAGCCAGAAGGCCTAGGGAGGAAGAGAGAAGTGGGAGGTGTGTGAAAATGAGGAAGGGGAGCCCTCTATTTATAGTGCCAGATTTGGTGCAAAGAGGTCCGTACGGACCTCCCGGTAATCCCGGACTTTTGGTTTTCCTCGATTTGAGGAATCGTGATGATGGAGGAATATTTGCAATTATGATGTTCCTCACAGTAATAAGGTCCGTACGGACCAAGTTGACATGCAAAGAGGTCCGTACGGACCAACTCTGCAGGGGGGGTAATCATTTTCCCCGGGATTTGAGGGAATATTGTGGACTTTAAGAGGATTCAGTAATTATTAAAGCAAAGAGGTCCGTACGGACCATTATTGCTTTTCCAATTTCCTGAAAATTCCCAAAAGGTCCTTTTGTCCCTTTTTATCCCAGAAAGGCTCCTCCCTTGATTTGGCTGGGGGTTTTGAGAGGGTTTTGAGTGCCAGAGGTCGTCGAGACTGCGTTGATGAGTCTGCGGTGTTTCCCGTGTGTTTGAAAGGGGGTGATCCAGATTGGGGTACTTACAGTATGGTAGTTGGTGGTGATGGCCAAACAGGCGGGTCTGTCCCAGCTCAATTAGTGCGGACCAACCCGCGGGCGGGACGGGTTGAAGCCCATCATCTCGTCTGATGAAACGGGCCAAACGGGTTTTCATATTTTATTTATTTAAAAAAAATAGAAAAAATATGGAAAAAATAAAAAGAAATTTAGTATTTAATAAGCTATTTTTTAAAATATAAAATCACTTAAACATAAGAAAATTAGTTGTTTTATATATAAAAAAAAGATAGAAAAAAACTAAACAAATGAAAGTATATAAAAGAAAAGAGGGACAGACTACCCTTTATTTTAATTTTTTAATTTTGTATTGACTAGAAAATAATATTTTTGACTTTTTTTATTACTGATATTTTTTACAAATAGGTATATAAAAAAAGATTAAAAAAAACTAAACAAATGAAAGTATAAAAAATAAAAGAGGGACGGACTACCTTTATTTATTTTAATTTTTATTATTTTTTTATTAACAAGGAAATAATATTTTAGACTTTTTTTATTACAAATATTTTTTTAAAAAAGGTATATAAAAAAAGATAGAAACAAACTAAACAAATAAAAGTATATAGAAGAAAAGTGGGACGGACTACCCTATGTTTATTTTCTATTGACTTAAAAATAATATTTTAGACTTTGTTTATTAGTGATATTTTTTCAAAAAGGTATATAAAAAAAAGATAGAAAAAAACTAAACAATTTAAAGTATATAAAAGAAAAGAGGGACGGACTATCTTTTATTTTTTTTTATTTTTTTTATTGACTATGAAATAATATGTTAGACTTTTTTATTACTGATATTTTTTTCAAAAAGGTATATAAAAAAAGATAGAAAAAACTAAACAAATGAAAGTATATAGAAGAAAAAAGAGACGGACTACCCCATATTTATTTTTTATTTTCTTTTAATTTTTTATTGACTAGAAAATAATATTTTAGATTTTGTTTATTAGTGATTTTTTTTTCAAAAAGGTATTAAAAAAAGATAGAAAAAACTAAACAATTTAAAGTATATAAAAGAAAAGAGGGACGGACTATCCTTTATTTATTTTTATTTTTTTATTAATTTTTTATTGACTATAAAATAATATTTTAGACTTTTTTTATTACTAATATTTTTTACAAATAGGTATATAAAAAAAGATAAAAATAAAACTAAACAAACGAAAGTATATAAAAGAAAATGAGGTAATAATGTAATCAATTTAATAATAGAAACTCTATGAATATTTATTTCATAATTTTTTGGGAGAAATTTTCATTGTCTTCAAATGATACAATTTTAAATTACATAGTCTTAAAATGAAAAGTCTTCAAATGTTTAAATGAGTCTTCAAATCTTCAAAGTAATTATGGTCTTCAAATTTAACAAAGTCTTGAAAATAAATGAGTCTTCAAATCTTTAAACTAATTATGGTCTTCAAATCTTCAAAGTCTTCAAAAAGTTTTAGGTCTTCAATATTGTTATTGCTTCAAAGTCTTTAAATTTGTTGTATTATTATTCTTCTTCTTCTTCTAGTATCCTTCTCGCAAAAACTCCTCGTTGAGATTGAGATTGTCTTCTTCGAGGCTTTCATAATCATCGTCTTCAAGATCTCGGAATGTGCCTTGTTTTCTCAAATCCGCAAGATAAATCAATCTCTCGATAAGAGCGGGTTTGAGTTGGTTTCGCTTTGGCGTCACCACTCTTCCTCCAGCACTAAAAGCAGCCTCCAATGCTACCGTAGACACCAGATGGGTAAGTAGATCACGTGCCATCACCGAAAGAATAAGATAAATATTAGCATGCAATTTCCACCATTGTAAGACATTCAAGTTTTCAAAACTTTCACCTTCTAAGGGTTAATATAGGCTTTCAAGGTATTGGTGTAATTTATCTACACCACTTTGAGAACCACTACTAAATGAGGATGAAGTTTTTCCTTTTGTCATGAAATCCCATTATTTTTATAACATTTTTGTTGCTGCATTCCCTTTTCTTTCGGATGGTGTGTTTGGCCCCTTTAGTGTTCTACAATAGTGGTCGAACAAACGATATAGGATTGTGTGAATTTCCCTAAATTTGCTCTTGGACAAAGTGTTTACGGCATCTGGGTTAAGGTCGGGCCTCGTGTTCTCATAAAATTCAACAAACAAGCCACCTAGTGAGGAGAACTTAATCCTAGGATCCATTATGGTCGCTAATTGGAAAACTACGGGTAAATGTTCATAATCTTTTGTGAATTTACTTTCTATTTGCTTAACTGCAACTCCAAACAAGGCATGTGATCTAATTGCCTAATAACTTCACTTAGGACATTTATTTCACGATACAAAAGTGGGAGGTGGGATAATAACTTCCCGAAAAAATCTTGGTTGCCCTCCACCAAGGTTTAAGTAAATCTAAAAGCTCGGTAGCTATCGACCAACCATACTCACTAATTTGGTAGTCCATTTGATGACTAGAAAAGTATTCCGTAAGGACCACCCTATATTCGACAAATTTCTTCAATATTTTATATGTTGAGTTCCACTTAATATCCTCGGCCACTTGAGGTTTCTTGTATTTCATGTTATAAGCGGCGCACAAATTGGCATAAATTTTCAACCTTGGACCGAAATTTTTGATAACATGGGAGACCGTGTTGATACTATTGGTGACAAGATTTAGTGAGATAATCAAGTCTTGGACACACAGATTAACAATGTGGCATGCACACCTAACATGAAACAAAGCGCCACCTAGGGGAGGATTAAGAGCTTGGATCAACATTGTGGCGGTGAGGGTATTGTAAGTCGCATTATCAAAGGATATTGTTAAAATTTTGTTGGTGATAACATACTCACTCAATACATCCTTAATGTGACTTGTACATTGCAAAGCCGTGTGGGGATAGGGCATTGTTCTAAAGGAAATCACCCTCTTTTGCAACATCCACTCCTCATCAATCCAATGAGCGATTATACAAGTAAATGTTTAAGAACTAGAACTTAGAGTGGCTTTCCAAGCATTGGTGGTCAAGCAAACACTACCCTTTAATTTTTGGAGGTCGCTCGCTAGTTGAAGTTGACGAGTTTGGAAGAGCTTCTTTATATGCCTAGTAATAGTTTGGCGGCTCATTAGTTGGTATGACGGGTTGAGGCCTCTAGAATAGCGGGTGATTCTATCATCATCTGAAAGTGAAAGCGGAAATCGACAACTCATTAGTAACATCGTTATCAAATCGACGTCCACTTTTGGGTAAGTGACACATGGTATATGTAGTTGCGTTTGTACGGTATCATCTATCCCTTTAACGGCTTCCTTATCATGTTTATCCATGTGCCTCTTTATATGGGAGGTACCATGTACACCAGTCGGGTTTAAAAATGTTGAGCACCTCTTGCATTTGGCCTTTGTTTCACCGTCAATAATTACTAAATCATAAAAATGGGCATATTTTGACACTCTAGTTTGTGTCTTGCCTTACCCTTACCCTTACCCTTCACCCACTAGGTGCACTACCCGAGGCAACATCGGTATTAGGTGTATTTGGAATTGTGCGGGTTTCATGGATGACTTGTACATCGTCATCGTCATCCCCACCCTCATCTATGTCTTCTATGTGATGATAGGTTCTAGATGAATAGTTTGTGTTGGGCTCATTCATTCAATCCGGGATTGAATCCGGAGTATAGCCGCGAAATGGAGGGGTGTTGATTGGGTTCGATGATTGATTAATTAGATCATACACAATTTGATCATTACGGTGCAAAAGGAAATTATCTATTGAGTGGCGGGCCAGAATGGGTACATTTTAATTTTGAGTTTGATTTTGTGGTGGTGGTGGTGGTGGGGGGGGGAACATGCAAATATATCATTAACTATATCTTTCATGATAACTGGCAATATAAATTACCTAGCAATTAAAATTATAAATGCAACACTTAATTTTTTTTTTGAATTTTCGAAAATTTATAAGGATTAAATAATTCTGGCAATAATTTACTAACAATAAAAGTAAACAATTATAATTTTTTTGTAATTTTCAGAATAAAAGTAATTTTTTTTGGAATTTTTGAAATTTATGAAGATTAAAAAAAAATTAACTACTAAACATAATATTTAACTAGCGAGTAAACAATTAAATAATTAAAACAATAAAATTACCTTCAAGGCTTCAACTCTTACGATGTAATCACAAATATTCGACTTGGAAATACTTTGATGGTTTGGGTTTGAGAGAATTCTATGATGAATTGAATTTTTTTTGTGAGAAAATGGTAAGACTTCCTCTTCTATTTATACTAATTATGATTTTTTTTGGATCAAATTTACCCCTAAATATGGCTATAGGGAGGGGTAATTATGTCCCAAAAAATTAAAATTTGATAAATGAGCCGTTATGTGTAAATTGGATGAAAATATCCCTCAAACGAATTTATTAACAGATATATTTGAGGACAATTTAGACATTTATACAAACAGGTACAAACAACGGACCTCATTGCAACGGGCCAAACATAACTTCTAATCCGCGGGCTAAAGACCGGTCCGTGCGGACCTCCTTGGTCCAAGCCCGTCCCGTATACGAAGCAGACCAAGCGGATAACAGGTCACGGACTGGACGGGCGCGGGCCAAACGAACAGCAGTCCACAACCCAAAATGGCCATCTCCAGTAGTTGGTGTGGCGGTGGTGAGTTTATATGAAAAAGTGAAGAAAAAAAGAGGAAAAGGTAGAAAGGGAAAAAAAAACTTATATTTGTTTTTTAAAAGTTAATGGCCAATTAATTGATAAAATAAAATACAGAGCAATAAAAAAGTTAGGCTCCGTTTGTTTCGACGTAAAACGTTTTTCGAAAAATGTTTTCCGTAAAATAACTCGTTTTACGATGTTTGGTTGTTTTCCGGAAAACGTTTTCCCCATTTTTCGGTAATAATATTCGAATTTCAAAAAATATTTTCATTAAACACATGAAAATATTTTTCGAAAAATAGTTTCCTTGCCAAACAGCCGAAAACACGTTTATTTCATTTTCCAGAAAACATCTTCATTTTACAGGAAAACATCTTCATTTTTCGAAAAACATCTTCATTTTTCGAAAAATATTTTACAGGAAATCATTTTCCAGAAAATATTTTACGTTGAAACAAACGGATCCTTAGTTTATAATTGTTTGATTTTTTTGTTAAAGAGGAAAAGGAATGAGGGTATTTATGTAATTTTATAAAGTTATAAACCATTTGATGGACCATATATGGTTAATTTATTTTCATTTAATTTGCATTAAAACAACAACGAAATAATTTGTTTTCAAAACATTTAACGGACTTTTTCTAACAAAATTGATTAAAAATCCTAAAATATTAACATAATATAAATTTTGTACCCTATATTATAATTAGTGATACAATGGGGCCGGTTTTATAAACACCCCTAAACTTTGGGCTCAAAATGTCATTCGCCAAAAATAAAAATAAAAATTCTTATGACTTCAGAGTGAGGTTGCTCCAAAACAAAAACTCGCCCCTGTAAGAGACTGACGAGTGATAATATAAAAGAAGAACAAACAACCCTAATCAGCTCGATCTGAATCACCAATCCCTAAGACCTCATTTATTGGTGATCCAACTCTCAGATCGGGGGAAAAGGACAAGAGGTTTGAAAAAAAAAAAAAAAAGAAATGCAAATTTAGCAACTTTGGTGATCCGGATCGCTGGGCCAATCTTGGATTGTGATCCAATCCTTGCCACATGTCCACCAACCATTGGTTGGTGGATTTTTTAAAATATACTTTTTCATTTTTAACTTTAATTATTTTTAATTATATTAAAAATTTATTAAAATAAAAAATAAAAAATAAAAAATATCAAAAATTTTATTTTTTTATCCTCTATAAATAGAGATCAAGTTTATTGAATTTGAAGCACATCTAAAATTCTCTCTTTTCTCTATAATTAAATCATTTTTTCTATCTCTTTCCCTAATTTCTCATTGTTATTATGGATCCAAATTTTCCATTTGATTCAAACTCTCAAGAATATCTCAACTCTCAAAATTTTCAATTTGATCCAAATTTTCCATTTGATTCAAACACTCAAAATTTTGAAAGCTATTCACACTCTCAAGTTTCTCCAAATCTCACTCAATTTCCTATTTCTATAAATGTCCAACAGTCACAAAATATCTCTCGAAATTTATTTCAAGGCGATGAACAAACGGACACAAATCCTGAAAAGGGGGGGAAATGTGTTACTTGGCTTGTGAAAGAAGATGTGGCACTGATGTCAAGTTGGATTTTCGTTAGTGAAGATAGTGTGCGTGGAAATAACCAGAAGAGTACTGTTATATGGGCACGAGTGGCGAAATTATTCGAAGAAGCTCGAGCGGAGAATCCAGAAGAAATACATAAAAGAAATGTGAATTCAATGAAAAGTCGTTATAAACGACTTAATGATAATGTGAACAAATGGATTGCTGCATACAAGGAAGCATATGGTCGGAGAAGGAGTGGAATGAGCAAGAAGGATATTGAGACTGAAGCTCATACAATTTATGAGGCCGGTGGTAGCAAGTTTACCGATTTGCATGTTTTTCAAGAAGTTATGAGTAAACATCCCAAGTGGGAGTTAAATCTGAATCACAGTACAACACGTACATATGAAGATTTGGAGAACAACGAGGAGAGTGGTGGCAGCTCAAAAAGATCAAGGACAAATGAAGATGGGGAGTATTCAATCCCTTCAAACCCACAAACTCCAGTTTGTGATTCTCCAACAATTTCTCGTCCAGAAGGTAGAAATGTTGCTAAAAGGAAAGGAAAAGGTAAGGAATCACAAACTTCTTATATTTCTGATGAGTTTACTGCAGAAATTCGTGCACTGAGGCTCACAAGAGACAATGAAATTGAACTGATGAAGAAACTGAGAAATGATAAAATTGAAATGAAGCGCATGAAGGAGGAAAGGGAGCGTAAAAAAGAAGAAATAAAAGCTAAGAAAATGAATGTCATGATGTTGACTGCATTGTTGGGGAAAGACCACTTGTCTCCAGAAGAAGAAGAAATGAAACGTCGTCTAATGGAAATTGTACTTGGGAATTGATTTAAATTTGGGTTCATGTAATTTAAATTTGCGTAATGTACTTTTTTTAATGTAATTTTAGTTTATGTTATTTTTATTATTGTAACTTTGGTTGTTTTAATCTAATTTAAATTTCACATGGATGTTTTAATTTTTGTCCTGGTGTTTATTATCATTTTTTATAGTGAGTTGTCAAAATCCATGTAATGAGTTGTTGCATCTACTTTTTTCTTTTGTCAAATCCATGTAGTGAGTTGTCCTATTCTTTTATTGGAGTCGGAAAGTGATTTCACATGGATGTTTGTCAACTTTTTTCTTCAGTATCCATGTGATGTTTGTCCTATTATTTTACATCAACTTTTTTCTTTTGTCTACTTTTTCTTTGTAGATGGTTCAGAATCCATGTGATGTTTGTCAACTTTTTTCTTCAGTATCCATGTGATGTTTGTCCTATTATTCACATGTAAAATTCATGTGATGTTTCTAAAGTTCTATAAATTGTTATTGAATCCATATCAAACTTATAATAAAATTCAATATTCATTTACAAATGTCTTCAAATGAAAACTCATCCCAAGAGTCAAACTCTAGTTCTGATTCATCCAATTCTGTCGAAATTGATGAATGGAACGCACGAGTTGTTCAGCAAAATAGCCAAATTGATCGCATTCTTGAAGATGTGATCATTAACATTCCTACTTTATTTTCAGAATCTACAAGTTCCACTCAACGGTCAAGAAGACGATTTATTGAGAGGCAGCGTGAAGAAGGTGCAGATCGTTTGTTCAACGACTATTTTTCTAACAATCCAACCTACCATGCAGATATATTCCGTCGTAGATTTCGCATGTGTAAGCATGTTTTCCTCCGTATAGTTAGAGAACTCACTATCAGTGATGAATACTTTCAACAAAGGCATGATGCTACTGGTAGACAAGGCCTTTCAACATTGCAAAAATGTACTGCAGCCATGAGGGTGTTGGCGTATGGGACATCAGCTGACGCGGTTGACGAATATCTACGAATAAGTGAAGCTGTAACAAGAAAATCTCTTATTCGATTCGTAGAAGGTGTAATTTCAAATTTTGGCAACCAATATCTCCGACGGCCTAATGAACAAGATTTGGCAAGATTACTTTATGCTGGAGAAAAACGGGGATTACCTGGCATGATGGGAAGTATTGATTGCATGCACTGGGAATGGAAGAATTGTCCTAAAGCTTGGGCTGGTCAATTTGCAGGAAGAAGTGGAAAGCCAACTCTCATTTTGGAAGCTGTTGCATCATATGACTTGTGGATATGGCATGCATTCTTTGGAACACCAGGTTCGTGCAATGATATCAATGTACTTCATAGGTCTCCTATTTTCAATGATATTTTGGAAGGACGAGCACCTGAAATTAGTTACGTCGTGAATGGTCGGGAGAATAATATGGGATATTATCTCACAGATGGCATTTATCCAAATTGGGCTGCATTTGTTAAATCAATTACTTCTCCTACAATTCAAAAGCACAAGTTGTTTGCTCAACATCAAGAAGCTGCTAGAAAATGTCGGAAAAAAGTGTGTTTTGAAGGAAATAATGAGTTATTTTTTTTAATTTGTTATTTTTTAAAATAACAAATTGATTGTTGGATTGTGTTCTACTCCATGAGACATTGAAATTATATATTCATTTGTTCAAAATGGTTGAGAAATGAATGAGATATGAAGGCTCAAAGTTAATGGGTTGGAATGGGTAAAATGTGGTTATCCCACATTGGAAAAAGATGAAAAAGTGGCTAAGTTTAAATACTCCTACACTTTGGTAGGGAGTAAGATTGTGGTACATAGAGGCTCTCTCTAGCGCACAGGTGCGCAGGGGGGGGTGCAAATCATGGACCGAAATAGGCTTCGGACTACCGAACTCATGTGCATGCGCGTCCTGCGGACACGAATGTAGCTCCGAAATAGCCTGTCCGCGCGAGCCCACTTTTTATATTTTTTTTCAAAAACTTGACCCAATATTTTTGGAGGTGAGGCGGGCGCCTGGACCTGCCTGAGGCGGGCGCCTCGACTCCAGTAGGTGCGGCTCATTTGTGACCATTACGAGGCGGGCACCTCACGTTCCCCGAGGCGGGCGCCTGGGCTCCAGTGGCTCTACGAGGAAATGGTTTTGCACTGTTTTGAAATAGCTCAAAAGGCTGTTAATGAAGGGGTAAATTCCAACAGCCATATAACTGTAAAAGGGAGGTAATGAGCAAAATAATTATGCAATTATGTTGAAATAATTGTATTAATTAAGAAAATTAAAACTTGATTTAATTTTCTGTTATCTCCTTTGATTATATAATGGCAAGAACACAACAAGAGAAAGACACAGATTTTCCAGAAATTCCCTACTCTCAATTTCGTTGCATATTGTTCATCTTTCCCTTGGCCTCCTTGCATTGCATTTGTGGTGATAAAGTTCAAGCATCGACTTCAGTTCGCCGGAGGTCCAATTGTGCTACCACCGTCCGGTTACTCCGTTTCATCCTGGGAGACAAGCGTTCCGTAACAACTCAAGCACAACGTGGTGAGGGGGCGTAATTTGTCTTAAGGAGAGTGTGTTTTCACACGACTCGGATTCCTCGACAAATCTTTTTCCTTATCTTTTCTTTTGTTTAATTTTGTTTTATTTAGTTTTCTACAATTTTCTATTATTGTGTAATAGTTATTCCAACAAACTTAAGACAAATTATTGTCTCTTCGTTGGAAGGAAAACTATTTAAAACAGTGAACTAAACTTGTTTGTTTTGTTTTTGATGGCTACTCAATCAAACGTGGAAACCAATGCTGGGAAAAACTCCGAGAATCCTAGTGTGGAGGAAGCGCTTCGTGTGGAAACCAACTCTCAAAGGGTGGTTGTCCAAACTGTTTCGAACCATCATGGTGAGAAACCGGAAAAGTTTGTTGGCCAAGACTTTAAAAGGTGGCAACAAAAGATGCTTTTCTATTTGACTACCTTGAACTTGGCGAGATTTCTTAAGGAAGATCCGCCACAGTTAGGTGAGAATGAGACGGATGGGCAAGCCATCTCGGCTCTTGATGCTTGGAAGCATTCCGAGTTTCTTTGCAGAAATTACATCCTCAATGGATTGTCGGATACGCTATACAATGTGTATAGTGTTAAGAAAACTGCAAAGAAACTTTGGGAGTCCTTGGAATATAAATATAAGATCGATGACGCGGGCACAAAGAAATTCATTGTGGGCCGTTTTCTCGATTACAAAATGGTGGACTCAAAAACTGTTAAAAGTCAAGTGGAAGAGTTGCAAATAATCATTCATGAAATTCATGCCGAAGGAATGGTAATTAGTGAAAGCTTTCAAGTGGCGGCAATAATTGAAAAGTTGCCTCCCGCTTGGAAAGATTTCAAGAATTATCTTAAACACAAACGAAAAGAAATGAATGTTGAAGCGCTTGCTATTCGTCTTCGGATTGAGGAAGAGAATAGAATTGCGGAGAAGAAGTTGAATAATCTTCTTGTGGCGAAAGCCAATGTGGTGGAGCATGTTGATAGCTCCAAGGCCAATGGCAAAGCCAAAGGCAAGTTTGGTCCCAAAAAGGGTGGTTCTAGTTTGAAGCCAAAGGGAGGAATCTCCAAGAAAAAGTTCGGTGGAACTTGTTACAATTGTGGCATTGTGGGCCACAAGTCTTCCGAGTGTAGGAAGCCAAAGAAACAAGCAAACATGGTGGATGTCATCTCGAATGAAGTTTCCGATATGCACTTGGCAGTGGCAATTTCTTAGGTGAATTTGGTGGGTTCAAACCCAAATCAGTGGTGGATTGACACCGGTGCTACTAGACATGTTTGCTCAAACAAGGAAATGTATAGTAGTTTTGAAGCCCTTGAAAATGGTGAGAAATTGTTCATGGGAAATTCTGCCACCTCCGATGTGAAAGGTCAAGGAAAGGTGGTGCTGAAGTTGACTTTCGGGAAAGAGTTGACTCTCAACAATGTGCTCTATGTGCCCGAAATCCGGAAAAATCTGGTGTCCGGATCGCTTTTGATTAAGCATGGATTTCGTGTTGTGTTTGAATCCGATATGGTTACTTTGTCTAAAAGTGGAATGTTTGTAGGCAAAGGTTATGTTTGTGATGGTATGTTTAAGCTTAGTGCTATTATTGTTAAAAGCAATGTAATGGCTAACAAGCCTAAGGTGAATGAGATGAATAAGAATAATTCTTCCGTTTACTTGCTTGAGTCTTCCAATTTGTGGCATGGTAGACTAGGACATGTTAACTATGATACTATACGTAGATTAATTAACATGAATTGCATACCAAAATGTAAAATAGACTACAAACATAAATGTGAAACTTGTGTAGAGGAAAAGTTTACGAAACCTCCATTCCATTCGGTTGTAAGAAATAATGAACCACTTGAGTTGGTTCATACGGATTTATGTGACTTCAAGTCAACAAAAACACGAGGGGGCAATAAGTACTTTATGACTTTTGTTGATGATAGCACAAAATATTGTTATGTGTATCTTCTCAAAAGTAAAGATGAGGCTATAGAGAAGTTTGTTCTCTATAAAAATGAAGTTGAAAATCAACTCAACCGGAAAATAAAGATCATAAGACGTGATCGTGGTGGTGATTATGAATTCCCTTTTGAAGGTATTTGTGCTCAACATGGGATTAAACATGTTACAACACCACCATACACCCCACAATCCAATGGAGTTTCCGAGAGGAAAAATCGGACTCTAAAGGACATGATGAATGCCATGTTAATAAGTTCGGGGTTACCGGATAACATGTGGGGAGAGGCCGTCTTGTCGGCAAATTATGTGTTGAATAAAATGCCCCGAAAGAAAATAAATAAGAGCCCCTATGAATTGTGGCATGGAAGAGTGCCATCATACCAATACATGCGAGTGTGGGGGTGTCTTGCAAAGGTTTCAATACCACCTCCCAAAAAGGTGAAAATTGGACCAAAAACTATTGATTGCATATTTATTGGGTATGCTCACAATAGTAGTGCTTATAGGTTTCTTGTGCATGAATCGAAGATTCAAGATATACACAAGAATACTATAATGGAGTCAAGAAATGCTTCTTTCTTTGAGAATGTGTTTCCGTGCAAAAGAGATGATGCAAGTTCATCTAAACGGAGACATGATTCAATAGAAGAAGAAGAAGTAGAAGGAACAAATCATCATGATGAAAATGATGAAGCGGAGGTAGAACCTCGACGGAGCAAACGGGGTAGGGTAGAAAAATCTTTTGGCCCAGATTTTCTAACCTATATGCTTGAAAGTGAACCACAAAGTTATAAAGAGGCCGTGAGCTCTTCCGAAGGACCTTTGTGGAAAGAGGCCATTAAAAGTGAGATTGATTCCATTTTACAAAATCACACTTGGGAATTAGTGGATCTTCCTCGGAAGTAAACCACTAGGATATAGGTGGATTTTTAAAAGGAAAATGAAGACGGATGGAACAATTGACAAGTATAAGGCAAGACTTGTAATTAAAGGTTACAAGCAAAAGGAAGGCCATGATTACTTTGATACATATTCTCCGGTTACGAGAATAACATCCATAAGAATTGTACTTGCGATAGCCGCATTGCGGAATCTTGAAGTACATCAAATGGATGTTAAAACAGCCTTTCTAAATGGGGATTTAGAAGAGGAAATTTACATGGAGCAACCGGAAGGATTTTCTGCGCCGGGGCAAGAAAATAAAGTGTGCAAGTTAGTAAAGTCATTGTATGGCTTGAAACAAGCACCAAAACAATGGCATCAAAAGTTTGATCAAGCCATGATGGAAAGTGGATTTAAAATAAATGAATGTGACAAATGTATCTATGTTAGAGACACGGGAAATGGCTACGTCATTTTGTGTCTTTATGTAGATGACATGCTTATCATAGGAAGTTGTGATAAAATGATAAAGTCCACTAAAGATATGTTGAACTCAAAGTTTGACATGAAAGATATGGGGTTAGCCGACGTAATCCTTGGCGTGAAAATTTCAAGAATGTCAAATGGACTTGCTTTAAGCCAGTCACATTATGTGGATAAGATTCTTGAGAAATTCAGTAAGGATGACTTAGCTATTGCTAGAACCCCAATAGACATGAGTCAACATCTATCAAAGAATAGAGGTGACACAGTTTCTCAAGTTGAATACTCGAGAATCATTGGAAGTCTAATGTACTTGATGAGTTGTACTAAACCAGATATTGCTTACACGGTTAGCAAACTGAGTCGGTATACAAGTAATCCCGGAGCGGAACATTGGAATGGCATAGTGAGAGTACTAAGGTACTTAAGATATACTCGCGATTATGCTTTACACTGTACTAGACATCCAGCGGTAATTGAAGGGTATAGCGATGCTAATTGGATATCCGATATAAAAGACTCAAGGTCTACGAGCGGATTTGTATTCACATTAGCAGGAGCAGCTATATCATGGAAATCTTCTAAACAAACGGTTATAGCTAGATCCACGATGGAATCTGAGTTTATAGCGTTAGATAAATGTGGTGAAGAAGCCGAGTGGCTACGCCAATTTATAGAAAATATTCCAAGATGGACGAAGCTCGTGCCATCAATATGTATACATTGTGATAGCCAATCAGCGATTGGAAGGGCACACAATCATATGTATAATGGTAAGTCGAGACACATTCGTCGAAGACATAATACCATTAGACAACTACTCTCAACTGGCACAATATCCATTGACTATGTTAAGTCAAAGGAAAATTTAGCGGATCCGTTAACCAAAGGGTTAAATAGAGAGTTAGTTGAAAGCTCGACGAGGGGAATGGGACTTAAGCCTCTTAAAAGTTAAACACAGCGGAAAATCCAATCTAGATGACTGGAGATCCCAAGAACTAGATTCAATGGGACAACCTAACTGTTAAAAGACTTGTAGCGTCACTGTGGGGGAATCAACCCCAAGTCCATTCATGTTAGTGACATCCCGAAAGGACAAGGATAAGCATATGGCTTTTAATGATTCTTACGCGTCGAAAATTCGAGCGGGGTAATACGGGTTACCTTTAAGAAATCACCTATGTGAGAGAGAAGTGGGGCCGCTTCGAGGAGAATTGTGTGAGGCTCAATTCTTAGACCCTCTCGCAGAACCAGGCGTATGTTCAGGGCCATGATTGAACATAGCTATGAGAATTGAAGTATGTTAGGACGATACTTGTGTCAAGCATATGATCGACTACACAAAAAGCATAACGATTCAAGGACATCGCGTCTATCGATTTGCGAGTAGAGTAAATATGCTTGTACGAGCGAAGATTCAATGGGCATTCCCACATCTTCATATGCAAGTTTTCGTCTGCCGGGCTTTATCACCAATTCCGCATTATTCCTTCATGTGGGGGATTGTTGGAAAAAAGTGTGTTTTGAAGGAAATAATGAGTTATTTTTTTTAATTTGTTATTTGTTAAAATGACAAATTGATTGTTGGATTGTGTTCTACTCCATGAGACATTGAAATCATATATTCATTTGTTCAAAATGGTTGAGAAATGAATGAGATATGAAGGCTCAAAGTTAATGGGTTGGAATGGGTAAAATGTGGTTATCCCACATTGGAAAAAGATGAAAAAGTGGCTAAGTTTAAATACTCCTACACTTTGGTAGGGAGTAAGATTGTGGTACATAGAGGCTCTCTCTCGCGCACAGGTGCGCAGGGGGGGTGCAAATCATGGACCGAAATAGGCTTCGGACTACCGAACTCATGTGCATGCGCGTCCTGCGGACACGAATGTAGCTCCGAAATAGCCTGTCCGCGCGAGCCCACGTTTTACATTTTTTTTTCAAAAACTTGACCCAATATTTCTGGAGGTGAGGCGGGCGCCTCGACTCCAGTAGGTGCGGCTCATTTGTGACCATTACGAGGCGGGCGCCTCACGTTCCCCGAGGCGGGCGCCTGGGCTCCAGTGGCTCTACGAGGAAATGGTTTTGCTGCTTTGTAATGTACCAAAAGAAATTTGTTAATGAAGGGGTAAATTCCAACAGCCATATAACTGTAAAAGGGAGGTAATGAGCAAAATAATTATGCAATTATGTTGAAATAATTGTATTAATTAAGAAAATTAAAACTTGATTTAATTTTCTGTTATCTCCTTTGATTATATAATGGGAAGAACACAACAAGAGAAAGACACAGATTTTCCAGAAATTCCATACTCTCAATTTCGTTGCATATTGTTCATCTTTCCCTTGGCCTCCTTGCATTGCATTTGTGGTGATAAAGTTCAAGCATCGACTTCAGTTCGCCGGAGGTCCAATTGTGCTACCACCGTCCGGTTACTCCGTTTCTTCCTGGGAGACAAGCGTTCCGTAACAACTCAAGCACAACGTGGTGAGGGGGCGTAATTTGTCTTAAGGAGAGTGTGTTTTCACACGACTCGGATTCCTCGACAAATCTTTTTCCTTATCTTTTCTTTTGTTTAATTTTGTTTTATTTAGTTTTCTACAATTTTCTGTTATTGTGTAATAGTTATTCCAACAGAAAAGATGTTGAACGGGCTTTTGGAGTTCTACAATCCCGGTTCGCATTTATCAAACGCCCATGTCTTATTTGGGATCGCCATAGCATCGGAAGAATTATGATGGCTTGTATCATCATGCACAATATGATAGTAGAGGATGAACGAGACACATATCAGACTTATTATGATTCTGCAGAATTTCAAAATGATAAACCTACAAACTGTCAAAATGGAGTGGTGGAAGAAGATGACGATCAACCTTTTTAATATTGTACCGAACAAGTTGCAAATTTATCGACATATATGACTAACAGAGCATAACTCCGTAATAGAGAAGCCAACAAAGCTCTTAAAGATGACTTGATCGAGCACATATGGCAAAAATTTGGTAATAATAATTAAATATGAAATTTCAATTTATGTATTTGTAATTTTATTTTTGTGATGTATTTATAAAAAGTGAATTTGAATTTCAAATGTAACTTCATTTTTATATTTTTTACATATCGTATTTTTGTATAATAATTATATAAATTTAGTAATATAAAATATTTTATAAATTTATTACAATGCAAAAAATAAGAAAAATGAGGTTAATAATATATGTAATAAAAAATAAAGAATAAATGATACTCCCTCCGTCCCAGCGAAAGAGCCATTTATTTCCTTTTTGGGCGTCCCATTTAAAAAGCCACTTTCCCAAAAAGGAAACCTTAAATCACTATTCTCTCCACTCATTCTCTCTCCTACTTTACTTTTACACTCACAACATTATCTTTCTTACATCACCTCCCACTCATTCTCTCTCCTATTTAATTTTTCATACTCACAACATTTAAACTTTTTCTCTTTCCTACATCATATTTCTTATTTTGCGTGTCGGACCAAAATGGTGTCTCTTTCGCTGGGACGGAGGGAGTATTTGAGTTGGGTTGATTGGATTGGATTGTGAATAAAGTTAAAAAGTAAAGAAAATTAATTTGAATTGTAGATGATACATGTGAAAGAGAAAAAAATAATATTATATTATTGAATTGGATTGGGTTGTTGATAAAGGAGGTCTAATCTTCCCGATACGATTTCGATTTCTCCTTCCATCTATCTGTATTCGAACCGAAAATTCAAAGTCAAAGATTCAATCTTTTTGTTTCAGTCACATCAAATGTCATTTTTTTTTTCTGTATGTATGTTTTGTATTATCACCCTTAGGATTAGGGGTTTTGATTGTAACGACTCAATATGAAGTCATCTTTAGCTAATTCCATACCTATTCTCGATTTAATCTTGTCCGATTGTTAAGTAACATAGAAAACAAATTAGGGCTTTCAATTTTTTCTTTTAATTCATGTGGTTTTTTGATTATTTGGTGTGGTAATGGAAATGGAGAGTTCTCGTGGATCGTTCGAAAGATTGAGCCAGCCTGGTTTGAAGAAACCTAGATTGAGTGAAGAACCCCTTGTTCGGAACAATAATTCCAATGGTAGGGCCACCGTTCAACGGCAGGCGGCGACGGCGGCGTTGGGACCCAACAGAGCTGGTTCGACCAGATTTCGAGTTAGTAATGACAAAGACTCGGAGAGCAGTGGCAGCGGGGGTTACCAGCCGCAGCCGGTGCAGCATCAAGAGCTGATTAGTCAGTATAAAACGGCCTTGGCGGAGTTGACATTTAATTCCAAACCAATAATTACTAACTTGACTATAATTGCCGGAGAGAATGTGAACGCTGCAAAGGCCATAGCTGCCACTATCTGCAATAATATAATCGAGGTGATCTCAGTTTTTATAACTGTGTTCGTAGCTGATTCTTTGTTTTTGTGAATGTACAGTAGAATGGATTAAAAATAGTCAATTTTATTTCTGGATTGTTTTTTATTTCCGGATTTTTTTCTAGCTTGAATCCGTGTGATGTGGGTTAATGCCAATTCAGTGGAATAATTAGTGTTACATTTAGTTTGTAAAGAATTAGTGGCTTCTTTCTTGTTTCAACTCAACATTTGTGCATGTTGTGTTACTTGAAAACGTTCCATTTTAATTTTCTTCTTCTTGCTTTTAATGGATAAGGGACCTCCGTAAATCGTGGACATTGTATTTCAAGTATCAATTCACACGTAAGCTCAATCAATGTATCATTTGTAAGGGGACATGATCAATGATGATTACCAAAGAACTTGTTAACTAGCTACTTTGCAAGCAGTGATAAAGTTGGCATTACAAGGTCACATGCTATTGCTATCCTAGTCTCTGTATGGTGGGAATGAGCACCTAGCCTTCCTAACAGTGTTCTTGATTGTCCTTTTTTTATTCACTTCTTTTTTTGTTTGCTTTGCAAATGATGACAAAACAGAAGCATCATGTTTTTATTTGGCTAGAGATGTGATTTCTGTAGATTTTTACAAATGTCCTGTGTCAGTCACGCTTGTCTTCTTGTATGGGCTCTATCCCTTAAAAGTGAATTTCCTCAAGTACTGTTCTTTACTCAAATATGCAACTCTTTTGTTCTGATCTCACAGAAGCAACCGGTTAGATTTGTTTCATTATTTTCCGGAGAAGAGTGCAGTGGTTAGAATTTAGAAGAATGTGATGTTCTTTTTGTGTCCAGTTTGGTGCGTATGATGACTGTTACGCTCACATTCTCAGGTCTGTTCTGTATTAACGTCTATGTTTGTCTATTACTGTTTCACACCTCGAATTGATGTGTCATGTTTGCGCAGCTCTTATGCTAACATACTTATCCTGTCTAGAATATGAGATGCCGATTTTGCATTGTTTTTGGATTTTGAAATCTTTGCAAGTGTAGTTTGTCACTATATGATTCACTGTTGATCCTATGAATATGCAAATTTCTAGGTCATGATTTAGAAAAACTTCAATTCTGTAAATCAATTAGGAGTGTGAGTCTTTTTTTTTTTTTTTTAGTAAGAAGGTAAGTAGAAGAGGTGAAACAACTATTGCTGTAAGTAGAAGAGGTGAAACAACTATTGCTAGGACTTAGGAGGTCTAAAGTTGAGTTCACCTGGTAGGCTTGATGTAAAAGATATAATGCACACCAGGGTATTTAACAATTTACTTCCATGGGAGCAGGATTTTACTGCATCTAATCAAGGGCATAGCCACAAGGTTAGGGATGATACAGATATTATATTGATGAGTGTGCCTTATGCCAATAGTGTTGGAGAGGGGTGAGTTCTACCTTCTATTTGTCTAGCTTAGTTTATTTTACCTATGCCCTTTCTTATTCTTCACTTCTCCTTTTCTTTTGGAGGCTGGGGTGGTTCAGCAAGAAGCTGCTATGCTACTTGAAAAGTTGTCTTATGGATGTGTAAATGGAGAAAGCGGTGCTCACAATAGATCTGTGGAACACTTTACAGTCCCTACAATATGACCTGGATATTTTACTGGAATGAGTTGGAAACATCATGTTAGCATAATTGGGAGTTTTAACTGCGATGATTGAACTTGGATGGGGAGTGAATATTCCTTACAACTCAACTCAACCTCGGTCCTAGTCACTTGTGTTGGCTAGTTTGTTGGAAACACATGAACATAGATTCTGTTTCCATATGACTTTATTGAAAAATGATCGTCTGTCAGATCGGACTAACTTATAGAGGCTTGCCGGGTGTTGCAAAGCTTCCTTTAATAAATTATTGCATTGTTGCATGACTGCACTGACTTGTGAAGTCAGCATAGACTCTTTCTTTGAGGGTGTTAGCTTTTATTTGTATCTTAATACTAGATCGTTCACTCTTTTTCACGGTTTGCAAGTACTTGTGGTCATTTGATTATGTTGCAAGTAATTGTGGTCATTTGATTATGTTGCAAGTATTTGTGGTCATTTGATTATGTTGCTTTAGAGTGGTTACCGAAGGATATTATTGCAGTATAGTTATTTACTTGTTAGGTTGCCAGCATTCTTTCTTTCTTCCTAAATGTTTTGTAAATGTTACACTCAGACCTTCTCTAATTCTTACTATATTGTCACGTCATATTGTTTTTAGTGAAGTGGCTACTTGATGTGTTAGTGGTAATGTACTTGTGGCTGATGTTGAAAATTGTTTGTAGGTTCCTAGTGATCAGAAGCTGCCATCACTGTATCTTTTAGACAGTATTGTGAAGAATATTGGGAGATATTACATCAAATACTTTGCTGCGAGGCTTCCTGAGGTCAGACCTTCGCCATTTAAAGTGTGAACTGTTTATATCTCTTTTTTTCTGAATCCATCCCCTATTTTCCTTTTAAGTTTGTTACTATGAAAAATAGTGATTTAGTCACTAGAATATTGTTATTGGCGTTCAATCTTGTACTCTGCTCATGTATATTCACTATTCATACTAATGAATACCAATGTTTAAGTTAGCATTTGCAGTATCAAGTGTTGGTTTACTCATTAAGGTTGCGTTGTAATTTTAAGAACTGTTGCCTCTAGAAAGCACCCTGTATTTATCATCCGCTTGAATGTTAGTGATTTGTGTTAGTTATTACTTATCACTCGTTAGTTGTTCCATCTTTTAGGTTTTCTGCAAGGCATATAAACAGGTAGACCCTGCAACGCATCCTAGTATGCGCCATCTTTTGGGAACTTGGAAAGGAGTGTTCCCTCTGCAGTCAGTTCAGATGATTGAGAAAGAACTCGGTTTTTTACCTCCTGCTGCGGATGTTTCATTGTTAGGAACTAATACATCTAAACCTGATTCACACTCTCAACGCCCTGCACACAGTATTCATGTAAATCCCAAGTATTTAGTAGCCAGGCAACAACTCCAGAGCAAGGTAAGGGCCACTGAAAAAAAGTTCTGTCAGTTGCTCTGAACATTTTGATTCTTATTACATTTGCATTTATTCTTTTTCCTTACTACTTTTGGTCTAAAGACTCTAAACAATGGATCACTGACTGAAGGCCTACATACGTGTTTGTCCATTAATTGGCTTATTCATTTTAGTCATTCCCTAACCTTTATGTCTGTGTTATTTGTGGGTAGATATATGGTATTGACTCCCTCATCCTTGTGAACTTTTGTGGTGAAGGCAAAGGGGCCAGGCAATGACGTAAATGTAAACATTGGTAATGAAGATGGTGAAAAATTGGAGAGAACTACTATCAGCTCCGGAAGGTCGCGTGCTGATCCTCGTCTTAAGATGCTGGTATGGGAGGTGATTTCTGGACATGCATATGCTGTCTTATTGGTGGAAGTCTTAATTAATTAATTCTGAATCTTGCAGAGCATTCAGCAGTCTCAGCGAGATGTGGTGAGTGAGCCTATTCGTGAGAATAACATTGGTGCAACATATGGTGATTTTGAATATAATTCTGACGTTTCAAGGCAGTCAGATGTAAATTTTGGAAAAGCCAGTAAAAGAGTTACGGAACAAGGTTTTGACAAGTCTCGGTATGGAGCTGGCAACAATAGTACAGAGACAGTGTCCAGCCAACGGAATGGTTTTGATACAAAGCTTGGGCTTTCAAATAATCCAGCCGCTAAATATTTAAATGCTGATGCAAAGCTACAGCCTATGCACAACTTAGCTAGTAGAAGCAGCAGTGGGCTGACAAAGAGCTGGAAGAACTCAGAGGAGGAGGAGTACATGTGGGAAGATATTAACTCCAGATTGACTAATCATGGTTCAGCTAGTAGCTCAAGAAGAGATCCTAGGCTGCCTGCCGAGTCTGAAAGATTGGTGGGTGTTAAAAAGGTAATTGGACACTACAGTTTGGAACATGGTATTTTACTTCCTTTTAAAAAGAGAAAGCAAGATGGTATTCTACACTGTCTTTGATTGCACAATGGTTTGCTTAGCTCGAGAGAAAGAATAAGAATCTAAGTCTCTCTTTCATTCCCCGTTGTGCGTAAATCCCTGATAATTGTGAAATGTTTTTGGATTACATAAGATGATTTGGCAGACGATCCAACTCAATTAAGCTTTCTTCACGAGTCTTTCAAAAATATCCAAAAATAGGGACCTAAGATGTGGTAAGAAAATCTGCATGAGGTGGTCTACTGAAAATACTTTCTTTTTAGTTCTAGTTTTGCATTAGTGCAGCTTTGAACAGACGTGATACAGGAAAAACGAGAAGGTTTTTGCCAACTTTGCCTTCATAATTTTGGATGTTAATAGGCAGAGAATCATTAACAATTTTGTATTGTTTTTCGGGTTCAGTCATTATCATTATATAAATCAGAGAGCTGATGACCGACAATGCCTTTTGCAGGATTTTGGGAATCACATTCAAAAACCACAAGGTACACATGATATTGCATCTAGGGCCGATAGAGAAACTTCATGTGATTCACTGTCCACAGAACAGAAAAAACCAGGCAACGTTTGTGCATCATGTCTCATCACCATGGTCTCAAGAGCCATGCACAAATACTTTACAAGGGCAACAGTGGCCTAATTTTGGAGGCACAACCCCTTCTAGACAGTCAATCATACCCCAGCTTCCTCCCTCACCTTCATTCGCATGCAATCCCAATCAACTATTGCCTAACGTAACTGAGCAAGAACATCCCTCGTCCCAGCTGCTGCCCAATAGTGAATTAAAAGCTACTAGATCTCATGGACAATTTAATGGGTCAACCCACAGTCAAGCTTCTCAAGATTCTCTTCAGGTGCTTCCTCAGAATGCTCATTCAAATAATTCTCAAAGGTTGCAACTTCACAATTTACGGACCCCACCTTCTATAAAGGCCACCTTTCGACCCAAGGCGACATAATTCCTTTCTGCAACCTCTACAGTCAGAAACTTTGCAATCTGAACCTTTCTTATTGCCTCAGATTCCAGTTACTGGAAAACCCTTAACCAGTTTGAAGTCTTCGGCAGACCATTTAAAGCCAAATACTTCAGATATTCCCGGATATTCAAGTACCAGTAGTATGTTAGCTGCTGTTATGAGTAGCGGAATTTTGGGTAGCAAGTCCGTAAATGGTAGCTTACCTGAATTGAACTTCAAATCTGAAGCGGGTGCTCAACCGCAGCAACCAAGTCGCCCTTCCGCTACTCAGTTTGCATCCTCGGGGGCCAAAGATTCATCTTCATCTCTCTATAGTCCATTTTCCCATGAAATATCATCGCTTTCTTCTCTTCCACTGAGAAAAACAGATAAGCCACCATTGCTTCCTGGTCTTCCAACTTCTCTCGTAGGTAGCACGTCAGCATCGGCTTCAAGCGCCTCAAATCCTGTGTCAAGTCTTTTGAGTACTTTGGTTGCAAAGGGGTTGATTTCTGCATCGAAGGGAGAGTCTTTGACCCAGACTTCTACTGAAACCCTGAGTAAGAGTCTTAAAGGTGTTACCTCTGCAATCACAGTTTCTTCAGCTTCGGTTTCCTCTGCATTGCCACCTTTATCTACCAGTGATGAAGTCCAACTCTCTGTGCCTGCTGCTAAAAGTTCGACTGCCTTGCTTCAGTCCACCAAGTCAGAAATAAAAAGTGTTGTTGGATTTGAGTTTAAACCTGATGTAATTCGGAAGACACATCCAGCTGTGATTAGTGAACTTAATGATGACCTTCCGCACCAATGCAGCATTTGTGGCCTTAGATTTAAGCTTCAAGAGCGATATGATAGACACATTGAATGGCATACATCGAGGAGCTCAGAACCAAACAGTTCTAATAAGTTATCAAGAAGATGGTACGCAAATTCTGTTGACTGGGTCACTGGAAAAGCCGTTCAACAATCTAGTTCTGAAAGTATGGACCTGAACGAAGGTTCTGAAACGGAATTGGAGATCAGTACTGAGCAGACGGTTCCTGCTGATGAAAGTCAATGTGTGTGTATTTTGTGTGGTGAGGTGTTCAAAGATTTTTACAGTCAAGAAAAAGATGAATGGATGTTTGAAGGAGCTGTTTACCTTACTAAGAGTTTAGATGGGAAGGCTGGAAATATTAGCGAGGATGCTACAAATGGTCCTATTGTGCATGCAAATTGTATATCCGAAAGTTCTCTTCCTGATCTTGGACTTGTCAATGATGTTCAAGGGGTAAGATTTAAATGTTTTTAAGAAACCTGCTAGTAGTTTCTATGACGAGTGTCCTGTATCACAACGGTCATAATATCTATACTCCATCCGTCCCATAAAGATGTTCCATTTTTTCATTTTTTTCTCCCAACAAAAGTCTCATTTTCAAAATTGTTAGGTTAAAGAACTTCCAAAATTGCCAACCAAGGAAGAAGAGGAGAAACGACAGGATGAGAGCCAACTAAGGAAGAAGAGGGAGTAATGAATTAATAAGTAAACCTCATTAAGGATAGTTTTGTAAATGAAAATAGGTCGTTAAAATGTTTGAATAGTCGAATGGGACTATCATTCATTGCACAAATTTTACATGTTTTCTCTATGTGGTGTGAGGCATGGGTAAAAGGCTATTTTGATGGATGAATGACGTGTGAGTCTTATACTTGCCTTGCAGAAAAAGGGTACATAGCGATTTCAGTTGAACATCCGAGACTATCACTATGATGTCTTCTAGAGAAGCTTCAGGAGAATATTCATCCAGGTTCATTCATTGCATATATGCTCTTGTCCATTTATGCCATGCACTTTAAACTTGTGAAAGGGCATTTGTTTTCTTTGAATTGGATCTCCTTATTGGTTAATTCTCATTTGAAGGAAATATATTAGATGCCTAAATGATTGGCACACCATTTTTCTTCATTATCGTGGTCAGCTGTGATATTTTCTTTTTGATTCTCTGTCTCTTATTTTTTCCCTCAATATGTATATTCTCTCTTAAAAAGCAAAAGTTTGCTCATTCCCAGCATCTGATGACGTAACGAGCATTTACACCATGGCAGTTCGGATGGAGGCAAGGGAACATATCGTTAAGATATTAACTGGATTGTGATTTAAAGTTTTTTTTTTTTTTTTTTGTTTCCCGAGTATCGTAATATTCTCCTTTGTGCATGTTGAGCCTCTTTATGAAGTGCTCATTTAGTAAAACAATTACCATTATTATTTAACTGAGAAAATAGAGGATCTTGTTTTAGTTTGTTGGTTGAACAGATATTCTAACTTTTCTTATGGGTATATTAGGTATCCCTTTATCGTTTGCCCATTTAAGATGGGCTCTTTGAGCATGTTGGATTGTTTACAAGTGTCTGAGGTTTAGCGCTCGCTCAGGTTTTTGAGTCTCTTATTGGATTTCTATTAACGAGCGAGACGGAGCTCTTGCCAAGATGTTAGCTTTTTGCTGCGAAATACACGAAATCTTTCATAAGTTTTACCTGCTAGAAAAATGGCAGTCTTTGCTAGTATTTGAGTTTAGCACTGCTGGATTGCTTGGTGTTATTCTTTCTCTTTGTTTTGGAAAAAAAAGTAGCATTTATTTTTGGTGACCAAATTATTATGAAAAAAAATGATTATCATGAGGAAATTTTAAATATTATTACTGATTTCCTGCAAAGAATACTATTGAAATTTGTAACAAATTTTTCATATATATATATATATATATATTGTCAAAATTAATGTGAGTTGACCAACAAAAATAAAAACAAGACGTGATGTCACTATTTTTTCAAGTATATATGAAAATAGAATGCTACGATCACAAAAAGATTTTAAAATTATGGTAACATTTATTGAATGTTGAATGTTTTTTTGTTGGCAAAAATCATATTTTAGTACTGAACTTTAGTCTTTTTTAAAATGTTTTCATTAAACTTTTATTTTTCAAAATATTCTCATGTACTTTCGCATTTTTTAAAATGTTTTCACTCCGTCAACATCCTCGTCAAATAATTAACGAAAATTAGTCAAGTGACCTCACGTGATTAACTTGCATTATATTTTTTACAAAGACTTTGACATGTAAATGAGGAGAAGGTGGCGGAAGAGTGTTGAAGATGATGGTGTGGTTGCAGAAAACGGCGTGGGGTGGGGTTGAAGAAGAGGGGGCATCTTATGTTAGAGACATTATCTAATACGAGAAATTGACAAACATTGCCTATAACATATAAAGATCTCGAGTCACTTACCAATTGGTTTTAAAGTGGAACCTCAGACTTTAAGATGATATCATAGCACGTCCGTTACATGTGCAGGTCCAACAACCCACAATGTTGCTACACGACACCTGATTAATAAGTTCACGTTGTAAGCCTTGGCAAAGTCCGACTACACGCGGGGGCGTGTTAGAGACATTATCACACGTCGGGCATTGACAAACTTTGCCTAAAACTTATAAAGATCATGTGTCACTCCCATTAGCACCAATTGATTTTAAGTTGAAACCTCATACTTTAAAATCTTGAGAACTAAGATAGAAAGAGTAATGAGATACTTGGGATTAATTGCATTATTTGGGATTAATCAACATCTAGATTAAAAACTTAACAAAATTTAGTCATGTGAGGTTAATAGCAAACTTTTGTTAAGTTTTTACGGAAATTATTGATGGAGTAAGCACATTTTGAAAAAAATGAAACTTCATTGAGGACATTTTGAAAATAAATAGTTAAGTGATTAAATTTTAAAAATAACTAAAGTTTAGTGACTAAAATATGCCCCCCCCCCTTTTAAAAAAAAAGGAAAATTTCCCTCAGGGCCTCAAGTTCAGATGTTTTTCCATTTTAAGGAGATGCTATTTTGAAATTTAAAATAGAGAGTTCAATTAAGATTGAAATTTCAAGGACACCCCTCACCTCCATTGACCTCCATTTTGACCAGTCAAATAAAATCCCTAAATACCGAAACTACCCTAACCTCCTCCCACCTCCCTCATTCACAACAGCACCTCCCTCATTCACAACAGACACGTTCTCTCTCTCCAGATCCGTCTCTTTCACCGTCTCTCTCTCCAGCGCCGAAAAAAGTTTTTCCACGGCCATCTCTCCTTACCCACTCCGACATTCTTAATATTCAACACCTCTGGCATTAGTGTACACTCAGGCGGATCCATTACTCCAGCAAAAAACAATGGCGAGTTCACGACGAGTTCAATCCAGCTATGAAACCCTAACCGACTCATCCGTCGACGCGCCTACTCCGTTTCTCTTACTGAAAACTCTCTCTCTCTCTCTCTCTCTTCATCTTATGTCCAGATCTGGTTTGCATTTGCTCCGACCAATGAATTAGAGAGAAACGAGCCTGAACATTTATTATCTAAATCTAGGTTATTTTGATGCAAAGACGAATGTTTATGTTTTGATTGCTTTGTGGCTAGTGTGTATTTGTGCCTAGAAATGCAGCTGGGTTGACGAATTTGACAAATTACTTGGTTCGTAGTTCACTTTTGCCAAGCACACCAACTGTTTGAGTAAATGATTAAGTGAATTTTGGACATTTTATTTGTACAAAAATTGGTTTTGTTTTTGTTTTGTTTTGTTTTTTTTTTTTTTTTTTTGAGACTGAGGAAGAGAGCTGAAGTTGACAAGAATGACGAGTCTGTGAAGGATTTGGTTTTGTTTTTTTGAGACTGTTTGCTCACATCTGGATTCAGCCTTGATGACGAGTTTGTGAAGGATTTGGTTTTTCTTTTGAGACTGCTTAGCTTCTTATCTGTATTTGCAAAGTTTTAGTTTCCTAGTTTTTATGCATGTATTGTTGCTTCCCTGATGATAATTTATTATTATTATATCTGCCCACTTCAGGTACCTTGCTCACTTCCCTTCTTTAGATGACATGATTGTAATGTGATTCTCCAGTATGTGTTGTGCAGATAAACTTGAGTTGCAATTTCATGTGCAACATGGAATTATATTTTATATAATCTTTTCAATTTAATTAATTAGTTGAGTTTAATGAGCCTTTTGATTTCTCTTGATCTAAATTAATGTTTATTATACTCCCTCCGTTCCAAAAAGTTCTTCTTACTTTGACTTTTATAGTCAACTCAATTCAACTTTGACCATAATTTTATGAATACCTAATTACTCCTATGCAATTCTTAAAGAACAATGCTAGGATCACAAAAGATGCTCTCAAAAAGTCTTTTTACTTATAAGACTTATTAAAAAAGTCTTATAAGTTACTTATAAGACTTACTAAAGAGTCTTATATGTAACATATATAAGACTTATTAAAAAGTCTTTATATAAGTAAAAGACTTATTAAAAAAGTTATAAGTAAGCTATAAGACTTATCTTATAAGTAACATTTTATGTCTTAGTAAAAAAGTCTTATATGTTACTTATAAGACTTTTTAAAAGTCTTATAAGTAACTTATAAGACTTTTTTAATAAGTCTTTTACTTATATAAAGACTTTTTAATAAGCCTTATAAGTAACTTATAAGACTTATCTTATAAGTAACATTTTATGACTTAGTAAAAAAGTCTTATATGTTACTTATAAGACTTTTTAAAAATCTTATAAGTAACTTATAAGACTTTTTTAATAAGTCTTTTACTTATATAAAAACTTTTTAATAAGTGTTATATATGTTACATATAAGACTTTTTAGTAAGTCTTATAAGTAACTTATAAGATTTTTTTAATAAATCTTATAACTAAAAAGACTTATTAAAAAAAGTCTTCTAAGACTTATTATAAAGACTTATTAAAAAGTCTTATAAATTACTTATAAGACTTGTTAAAAAGTCGTATAAGTAACTTATAAGATTTATTAACAAGACTTTTATAAGTCTTATAAGACTTTTGGTTGAAAAACTTGTCTTATAAGTTAATTATTAGAGACAAAGTAATCTTATAAGTGTTATATATGTTACATATAAGACTTTTTAGTAAGTCTTATAAGTAACTTATAAGACTTTTTTAATAAATCTTATAACTAAAAAGACTTATTAAAAAAAGTCTTCTAAGACTTATTAAAAGTCTTATAAGTTACTTATAAGACTTGTTAAAAAGTCGTATAAGTAACTTATAAGACTTATTAACAAGACTTTTATAAGTCTTATAAGACTTTTGGTTGAAAAACTTGTCTTATAAGTTAATTATTAGAGACAAAGTAATCTTATAATTAACTTACAAGAGTTGTAAATGTGCAAATTATGAGAGCAATTCATTGTTATTATTGAGAATTTTGATTTTTTTGGTTGAAAAATTTGTCTTATAAGTCAATTGTAAAAGACAAAGTAGTCTTATAATTAACTTATAAGAGTTGTAAATGTGTAAATTATGAGAGCAATTCGTTATTATTATTGAAATTTTTGATTTTTTTTTGTTGAAAAACTTGTCTTATAAAAGTAGTCTTATAATTAACTTATAAGAGTTGTAAATGTGTAAATTATGAGAGCAATTCGTTGTTATTATTGAAATGACTGATCTGAAATGTCAGGAAGTCAAGTGACCAATATATAATTTTAAAATTTCCAGTGACTAAATGTAATTTTCTGTTTTGAAATTGGATTCATGCCCTGAAAGAATCTGAACGAATGACGCATCACTGTACAAAATAATAAGGGTATATTCGTCTTTTGACAGTAAGGGGTGTGTGAGAAATTAGTAAAATGTTATTTCTTAAAATGAGATTGAATCTCCCTAGAGGGGCTCTAGGGTCCTAGAGCCTTAAAAAAATTAAGAGTGAACTACTTTTTTTTTTTACCATTATATAATTTGGGTAACATCAATTTATCAATTTGACCATCCAACTTTTAATTTATAAATGTCACCTTATTGTACTAAAATGTAATAGTAAATGGCAATCAAACTAATAATGATCATTAATATTTAATGAAAAAATATTATTTTTATTAGTTTTCATTTCTATCGGCATTTTGAACCCTTTTATATTGCTTAAATTTCAATTTTAACCATCGTTATTATTTTTTAGCAATTTTAACCCTCATATATTAGATACACAATCATTTTTTCCAAATGTAGTGAAAATTAAGACATTTATTTTAGCAACTTTAACCATCGCATTTTAGGCTTTTTAGAGAAAATGAGTGTATATCTAAAGTAAAACGGTTAAAATTGCTAAAAATAAACAACAATAGTTAAAACCAATGATTAAGCAAAGTACGAGGTGTTGGGCCATTTCCAATAAGGGAGTTGAGAGGGTAGTTGAGAGTGAGTTAGTTAGTTGAGTGTGTTTAATAAGGGAGTTGAATGGGGGTAGTTGAGGGGGGTGGGATGAAAATGTTCAACCCGGTTGAAGAAAAGGAGGAGGGTCCCGCCTTGGCCACGCGTCAGCGCATGATAGGACCGCCTTAGGCGCGTGGCGTTCACGCCTCTCACAGGCGCGTCATTGCTTTGTTTTTTTTTTTTTGGATAATCCGGATAATGCCAAGTGTCGAGGTGTGATTGGTTGCTGGAGATTTTTGATTTTATCTTTCTACCCCGTTTTTTGAGCTCAATTATTTGACAGAAATAATTTTTTTTTTTTTTTACCAAAATTCTGGAAATTTTTTTCTCTATAAAATGACATAACTTTCATATATTTTGTACACCAAAAAAAAAAACCTCTCTTTTCTCTCAACAAAATTCTAATTACAATCTTATTTTCTAAAACATTCATCATCTTTTTAGTTAAATGGATCCCAACAATCCCAATAATCCTTATTTCAACACTCAGAAGTCAAGTAATTTTCCACCAAATTACTCCAATCCTAATGATTTTCAATCCCCAAATCAATTTTAGTATCCACCAAATGTCATGCCTTCAGCTGTACCCACCTGGAATCCATATTACGGTATGCAATTTCTACGACCTCCAAAGAATACTTGAGGTCAGTGAGAAGCGGGGGTTCCCAGGGATGATCGGGAGTATTGATTGCATGCACTGGGAGTGGAAAAATTGTCCTACTGGTTGGGAAGGTCAATTTACTAGAGGTGATAAGGGAACCACTACGGTTATTCTTGAAGTCATTGCAAGTCATGATTTATGGATCTGGCATGCCTTTTTTGGATGTCCGGGAACATTAAACGATATAAATGTTCTGGACCGATCGCCAGTTTTCGATGATCTTGAAGCAGGAAATACTCCACGAGTCAATTTCTTTGTGAATGAACTTCAGTATAATATGACATATTATCTTACTGACGGTATCTACCCCTCTTATCCGACCTTCGTCAAATCCGTTAAACTTCCTCAAAGTGAAGAAGACAAGTTATTTGCAAAATACCATGAGGCATATCAGAAGGATATAGAACGGGCATTTGGAGTGCTCCAAGCTCGATTTAAAATTATTCGAGATCCAGCTCGAATGTGGCAGATAGAGGACTTGGCTATGATCATGAGAGCATGTATTATATTACATAATATGATCGTTGAGGATGAACGTGATACGTATTCTCAAAATTGGCTTCACTTTCAGGATCAGTCCGAGACAAGTGGGTCTAGTACACAACAACCATTCTCAACTGAGGTATTACCAGCGTTTGAAAATCATGTACGTACTAGATCGGATTTGCGTGATCAAAGAGCTCATAAACAATTGCAGAACAATCTAGTCAAACACATATGGGCAAAGTTCGCAAATTAGTGATTTTTAAATTTTATTGTACCGTGAGTCGAGTCTATGTATCGTATGCTTTTTTTTTTCATCGTTTGTGGAACGAGCTAAGTTTATTGTAACTTTTCTTATTTTTATTAAAATTAAAATATTCTCGTATTTATTTAATTGCTTCGAAAAAAATTAATTAGGTGTGAATTAAAAAAAATAAAAAAAATCTCGAATTAAAAAAATTAAATAAAATCTCGAATTAAAAAAATTTCGAATTTATAAATAAAAATATTAATAATTTATTTTTTAATAATAAATTATTATTATTTTTTTAATTATAAAATTAATTATTGTAAATAAAATAAAAAGTTGTGGGGTATAGAATGATGAGTTGGGAGGAGTTGAATTTTAAACTAAACTAGCTTATTGTGGGGGGTGTAGTTGAGAAAGTAGTTGAATGATTAAGTGGATGGAGAGAGAAGATGAGGTGTCGTGATATTAGGGTAGTTGAATATTTTTTGGTGGTTGGGTTATTGGACTTGGTCTTAGAGTTACCACTTGATCTAAAAGCTTAAACTTTTATATCGTGGCTCAACAATGTATATCAATTTTCACTCCCCTCACGTGTGACCCGGTCGCACACGTGGAGAGATCACAAACATGCCAATTTATCGGGCATGCCAAATTTCAAACATGCCACATTTTCGGGCATCCCAACATAGTGCAATTTTTATGCCAAATTTCAAACATGCCACATTTTCGGGCATCCTAACATAGTGCAATTTTTTGCACATATAATTCCGGGTAATACTGCAAGCGAGCGAAATCGAACCCGGGGCCTTGCACTCTAATACAATGTTAGAGTTACCACTTGATCTAAAAGTTTAAGCTTTTAAATTGTGGCTAAACAATGTATATCAAGTTTCACCCCTCTGGTTCAAAATGCCGATTGACCTTCCAATATCATATATCCAACCCAAAAATTGTTAACCTTTAAATTCCTTCTTACCAGTGGAGGATGTAGAGCTTTCTTTCAGTGGGTGCACAAACTGGAGACAAGAAACGAATTTAATAATAGAGCAGAATTGAAAAGGTATGGATTTAATAATTGGTCCAAAATGAAGGTGCTAGTAATAATAAACTCAAATTGAAGGGTATGTAATTAATAATTGGCTTAAATTGAAGGGGATAATAGAAGCATTTAAAATTAGAAGTTTAAGACCAATTGTGGGTTCGAACCAACTTTCTCTTAACTAAAATTCCACTGTACTCCCTCCGTTCCGGTTTACTTGGCACCAACTTTTTGGGTGTAGGAATTAAGGAAAAGTGATGTAAGAAAGAGAAAAAGTTAAATGTTGTGAGTATGAAGAATTAAATAGGAGAGAAAATGAGTGGGAGGAATAGTTAGGAGAGAGAATGTTGTGAGTGTAAAAGTGAAGTAGGAGAGAGAATGAGTGGAGGGAATATTGAATATTCTTTTCCATTTTAGGCAGTGCCAAGTGAAGTGGGACGACCCAAAATGAAAATTAGTGCCAAGTGAAGTGGGACGGAGGGAGTATGTTTTAACCATGAGCAAAACACTTTTACTACTGTGTGGGTGCATTAGTAATATATACCCATAAATATAAAATTTCCCTTCTTAAATATGAAAGTCTTATGAAAGTCTTGTGGGGCACCCCAGCTAACACTATAATTCCGTCCTTGCTCCTTACTGGGGGTGTGCGCGGGTCCAAAGGCCGCGAAATTTGGCAAAATTCGGTATGAGCTCATTTAGTTGCGGACTTCAATTTCAAGAGCCCAACATAGTGGGCATTTAGCGGGCTCAAATTAACCGGCTTTTGTGGGCTTTAAGCGGGCATTTAGCGGGCTCGGGCTTGACGGACCCAAATTTAAAATTACAAATTTCAACTTCAAGATCAAAAGAATTGCCGTAAAGTTAACAATTTAACATTACAATATTTGAACTTCATATAATTCAACTGATACTTTAGGCTTTAAAAATTGTGACCAACCTGAGTCAGAATAATTAGATTTCGGCTCAGCTGCAACATCAAGCATTTTCACAGCAACAGTTTTTCCATTACTTAAATTTGCGAAGTATACTCTTCCATATAAGCCTTCACCAATTAAAGCCTTCGACCCAAAGTTGTCAACTTTTTCTTTCAGTTCATCCAAAGGAATTGTAGGGACTTCAATTGTGGGAACTTCTTTCTGCACTTCAGATTTGAGAGGAGCTGATACCTTTGAACCCTTCTGATATCCTATAATGTGGAATGGGAAAAAGCAGCCTTCAGAGAATGCATTTAAGCAAGCAATCCATGAACATAATTGGTAACTGGTAAGTAAATACTCCCTCCGTCCCGATTTACTTGGCACCAAAATGAATGGCACAATAACTAAGAAAAAAGAATAAAATAAAAGAAATGTGTGGTAGAAAATGAAGAGAGAGAATGAGTGGGGTAAATAGTAGTGTTGGTTGAATAAATTGAGTGGTGGAAAATGAAGAGAGAGAATGAGTGGTGGGGTAGAGTGAATATAAAATTATAAAAAGTTTGCCATTTTGGGTAGTGCCAAGTGAAGTGGGATGGACCAAAATGAAAATTAGTGCCAAGTGAAGTGGGACGGAGGGAGTATGTAAATGCCTAAATGGGTTTTTAGTCTTTTTTTAAAGATGCGGACCAGGCCGGGCCTAAAGGGCCGAAGAACTATGAAAGCCCGATCTCAGCCCAAACCCTGCGGGCTTTCAAGCAGTCAAGCCTAGCAGGGTTGAAAACCTTGCGGGCGCGAGCCTTGCGGGCTTCACGGGCCGATGGGCGAGTTTGCACACCCATACTTCTTACCGCTACTATCCACATATCTCCTTCACCACCACCACTACCATTGACCACCCATCATCACTGCCACTATCGCCACCGTACCACCCACATACCATCCACCGCCATCTACCCGCGGTCATTGTCATTCTAACTTTTCTCTTTCATCCCTTTTTCCCATCATATTTTGTGAGCGATGGTAGTACGTACGAGGGGTGATGTATGGTCGTGGAAGTGGAAGTGGAAGTGGAAGTGGAAGTGGTAGTGGCGGGTTGCGTGTAGCATGGTTACCCTAATTACCGAGTTATTCAATATCTTTCAAATAAGACAACATTGAAGGGGGGAAATGTTTAGGGATGAAAACAGAAAAAAAAATTAAGTTCAAAGATTAAAATATTTCGTTAAGTGTTAACGTCCTTTATTAATTTGGTGTCATTTGTTGTTAAACCAGTAGTATAATAGTGACATTTGTAAACTTGAAATTAATGAGCAAATTAAATTAATGACACTGAAATATTGAAATATTAAGTAAGTCGAAAAAATAGTACATTCATTGATAAATAATTAATAGTGAGACATTTCAATATAACATTCAGTCATTCATTAATTAATGATCCATAGTTAATAATATTTACAATCAAATAACAAAAATTCATTCCCTCATGTAAAATCCTCCCTCCATCCCTAAATAATCTTCCATATTTTTTGTTGATAACGTTAAGGTAATTTAAGCAATAATTTGAGGTTGATTTAATTATACGAATGAACATCAAAAAATTGCTACTATTAGTATTTATAATGATGTATCAATAACAATTTTTAAATTTTCATTAGGATAATTAAATCAACCTAAAATTACTTCTCAAAGTACCTTCGTATTAATTACAAAAGTGGAAAGATCATTTCGGGACAGGGGAGTAATGTTCTTCACGCACCAAATATCATAAAAAATTTGTTTTATGTTCGTAAATTTACCTCAGATAGTTCAGTCACCGTTGATTTCATCCGTTTGATTTTTATGTGAAGGATTTTAGGACGGGAGGCGAATCATGAGATGTGAGAGTCCGGAAGACCTTTATCCATTTCAGGTTTCTTGCTTTATCATCTACTTTATGGCATGAACAGTTGGGTCACCCTGGCACGCCGATCGTGAAGTATATTAGAGAAAATAAACTTATAGATTTTCATGTTTCTAATAGCTCTCATCTTTGTCATGCTTGTTCTCTTGACAAACATGTTAGGTTACCTTTTATTTCTTCTGTTTCTCATACTAGTATGACGTTTTGATCTTTTTAATAGTGATTTATGCACATCACCTATTTATAGTTCATCGGGACATCGATATTACTTTTTTTTCTTAGACGATTACTCTAAATATTGGTGGTTGTTTCCTATTGCTAATAAATCAGAGGTGTACTACTTTTCTTTCCTTTCGTGCTTTTTTAACGTGACATTAAAACTATTCAATGTGATAATTGGCGTGAGTTTGATAACGCGAAATCCTGGGACTTTTGCAAACAAAACGGTTTAGATTTTCATCTTTCTTGCCCTTATACTTCTTCCCAAAATGGGCATGCCGAGAGAAAAATATGAACCATAAATAACATAGTCTGCACTTTGTTGGCACATGCATCTCTCCCACCTAGTTTGGCATCATGCGACTCTCATGGCCACTTACCTCCTCAAAATTCTTTCCAACAAGTCTTTTGTTGGACAATTGCTAGGCTTCTCAAGAACTTAACGGAAAAACTTGACAGAAAAAAAGTAACGGAGATTGGAAAACAAAGAGACAAGTCGAGTCTTGTATTTAATACAATCTCTGTAAGAAGTTATTGCCCCGCACAGGTGCTTACGGTTTAAATGGCAATCTTCTAGTAAGATAAAACGACTTATAAGTAAATGATAGGAGCACTCCAAATCAATTACTCTAACGAACAACACTTTGTTTTGAACTTTGGACTTTGAAGGATTGAATGCAACAATATGCAATGATTTGGGTATGATAATCTATCTTACTAGAGGGTAGGAAGGGTAGAAATACAGTATGAGTGAATTGAAATTCGGAGGGGGAAGTATTTAAAGGGAGTCAAAAGGTTTTGTGGCTTTTCGCATGAAAGGGTGCAACCATTGTTTGAAACAGCACCAGGGCACGACTCGTGCCCATTGGCACGAGTCGTGACCACGACTCGTTCCAATGCTTTCCACTCGTTCTGATCAGTTTTGAGCCAAGTCCATTAAGGTCCATTCGTGCTCACGACTCGTGCTCAGAGTCCCCACTCGTTCTGATCACCAGATTGCACAATTTCATCATCCAAAAACACAGTTTGAATCCAATTTGAACCAAATGATCAAATTGACCTTTTAACTAACTTCTTGTTAAGTTACAAAAGACTTTATCATTAATTCTCATTCACCCTAAATGGTTTTGAGACATTCAATGAGTTTAGTAATCTACAACAAATGTAGAATACAATTTGTAACTAGTTTCGTTAACATTTAACGAACTTCCGTTAGAAACTAGATCAACGTTAAGTTAGACTTAACTTTCCGTTATCCATTTCCAACAATCCCCCACATGAATGAAAATTAATGCATGAATGCAATTTCGTCCAAAGTTTCGGCGAACTATTATTACATCGGGATAGATAGCTTGTGGCCTTGAATCCTCCCTAGTGAAATATTATCGGATATACTAGCCATTTGGTAGCGAGTCGCTTTGAACCAGTGACTGTCGGATGTATACCAAGACAATAATACTCACATAATAACAGCTTTAACAATTGTTGTTCTCACGTTTTGTCCATTTTGGCCTTGGACCGTATCTCATTCATAAGCGTTCATTTAGAGGCGGCCTAATTACCTCTCGCTTATATAGGTGATTCTCACTATAAGGAGTATCATGCACTACTCCACCCGTAGGTATAGAAATCATTAAAAGTTTTCTCAACTTATCCTTACCACTGCTTCATGTGCTAGTACTTGAATGTTTTGGGAATGAGTATTCAACATCTCCAGGTTAATAAACCGAGTTGTTGTTTCCAAGTAACTCTACTAGAACTTATAACTTGGTTGTCTCATTGAACCAAGGGCCTGGGATCTCCATTTCTCAAGGTTGAGTGTCCGCTATAAGTTCTTTTGTTGTGGGTTTTAAACCCATTCCCCTTAACAGTTTATACAGTTGATCTCGATTTATACCTTTGGTAAAAGGATCCGCTAGGTTATTACATGATTTCACATAATCAATAGTGATAACGCCATTCTTGATCAACTGTCTGATAGTATTGTGTCTACGACGAATATGTCTAGACTTACCATTGTACATACTATTCTGTGCCCTTCCAATTGCTGATTGACTATCACAATGGACTAGTATAGCAGGCACAGGTTTGTTCCAACAAGGAGTATCCTCCAGGAAGTTCTTAAGCCATTCTGCTTCTTCCCCAGCTTTATCCAAAGCTATAAACTCAGATTCCATCGTGGATCTAGCTATACATGTTTATTTGAAGGATTTCCATGACACTGCTCCTCCACCTATTGTGAATACATATCCACTTGTGGATTTAGAGTCTTTCGTGTCCGATATCCAATTGGCATCACAGTATCCTTCTAATACTGCTGGATATTTATTGTAAAGTATCCCATGATTTAATGTATACTTTAAATATCTTAGTACTCTCATTAGTGCTTTCCAATGATCAGTACTAGGATTGCTTGTGAACCTACTTAGTTTGCTTACTGAATATGCAATGTCTGGACGAGTACAATTCGTTAAGTACATCAGACTGCCAATTATTCTTGCATATTCCAGTTGAGAAACTGGTTCCCCTTTGTTCTTGGCTAAATGTAGAGCCAAGTCTACAGGTGTCTTAGCCGGAGGGTCATCAAAGACATTGAATTTCCGAAGAACATTCTCTAGGTAATGGGATTGTGAAAGAACTAATCCTTCAGATGTTCTAGAGATCTTTATCCCTAATATTACATCAGCTAATCCCATGTCTTTCATGTCAAAGTTCTTCTTTAACATGCCTTTGGTATTCATGATCAAATCATGATTACTTCCCATTATGAGCATGTCGTCTACATAAAGACAAACGATAACGAATGATTCAGATGTTTCTTTAATGTAGACACATTTGTCACATTCGTTAATCTTGAATCCATTCGATAACATGGTTCTATCGAACTTCTCATGCCATTGTTTAGGTGCTTGTTTTAGTCCATATAAGGACTTTACGAGTTTACACACCTTCCTTTCTTTACCAGGAACTACAAACCCTTCGGGTTGTTCCATGTAAATTTCTTCATCAAGTTCTCCATTTAGGAAAGCAGTCTTCACATCCATTTGGTGTATCTCAAGATTATGCACTGCTGCAATAGCTATGAGAACACGAATAGATGTGATCCTTGTGACAGGGGAGTATGTATCAAAGAAATCATATCCCTCTTTCTGTCTAAAGCCTTTGACAACTAGCCTAGCTTTGTACTTATCGATTGATCCATCCGCCTTATACTTCCGTTTAAGGATCCATTTGCAACCTAATGGTTTGTAACCTGGAGGGAGATCAACCAATTCCCAAGTATTGTTGAGCATTATGGATTCAATTTCGTTGTTAATAGCTTCTTTCCAGAACGAACTATCCAGACCGGATAAAGCTTCTTTAACAGTTGCTGGTTCATTTTCTAACATGTAAGATAGAAAATCAGGACCAAAAGACTTTTCCACTCTTGTCCTTTTGCTACGTCTCGGTTCTTCATCTTCTATTTGAGAAGGACCGGTTGTAGACTCATATGTTCTCTTACTAGAACCTACATCTTTCCTGTCCTTAACCGGAAAAATGTTTTCAAAGAATACAGCATTCCTTGATTCTATAGTAGTTCCTACATGCATATCAGGAATGTCCGATTTGTGCACTATGAAACGGTAGGCACTACTATTATTGGCATATCCAATAAAGACACAGTCAATGGTCTTTGGACCAATCTTGACTTGTTTCGGCTTAGGTACTTCAACCTTGGCCAAACACCCCCACACTTTAAGGTATTTAAAACATGACCTACGATTATGCCATAATTCATAGGGCGTTTTATCAATACCTTTCTTGGGTATTTTATTAAGAACATAATTAGAAGTGAGTATTGCTTCCCCCCACAAGTTGTCGGGTAAGCCTGAACTTATCAAAAGCGCGTTCATCATCTCTTTGAGAGTACGGTTTTTGCGTTCAGCAACTCCATTAGATTGAGGGGTATATGGAGCCGTTGTTTGATGAATTATGCCGAATTCCCAACATAATCCTTCAAATGGTGCTTCATATTCTCCACCTCTATCGCTTCTAATTTTCTTAATTTTCAAGTTAAGTTGATTCTCAACTTCTTTCTTATAAGTCTCAAAAGCCCCTAAGGCTTCATCCTTACTTCTTAAGAGATAGACATAGCAATACTTAGTGCAATCATCTATAAATGTAATGAAGTACTTTTTACCTCCTCGAGTTTGCACAAGTTTTAAATCACATATGTCGGTGTGAATTAACTCGAGAGGAGTTGTGTTTCTTTGTATGGCATTAAATGGCGACTTTGTCATTTTTGCCTCAACACAAACTTCGCACCTATTAGTCAAGTTGGATTTAGTCATATGGATTAAATCTTGTCTCGCTAATTTCTTAATGGTGTCGAGGTTTACATGTCCTAATCTGTCATGCCATAAATTAGAACTTTCCGACAAATAAACATAAGAAACACAATTTTTATTCATCGCACTTTGGCGGATCACAGTCATTACATTCATTTTAAAAAGGCCCTCCTCGAGGTAACCTTTTCCAAGAAACAAACCATTCTTGGTTAGTACAAATTTGTCGGATTCAAATACTAGTCTAAAACCGGCCTTACTAAGCAAAGCGCCGGACACCAAATTTTTACGGATGTCTGAAACATGCAACACATCCAACAAGGTTACTTCTTTTCCGGAAGTCATCTTTAAAATCACGTTTCCAATGCCTTGAACATCGGAGGTCGCAGAATTTCCCATGTAAAGCTTTCTTCCGGATATGGGAGTATAGGAGGAGAAACTTTTCTTGTTACCACAAATATGGCGGGTAGCACCGGTATCTATCCACCAAGCTTTAGGATTCTCCTCCAAATTTGCAACGTTGGCCTCAAAGATCATTGCCGCAAAGTCTAGGTCCATGTGGTCAACATTATTCGCCTCTTTCTTCGGGAGACGACAATCCCTTGACAAGTGGCCCGGTTTGCCACAATTATAGCAAGACCCTTTGAACTTCTTAGAGCCCTTCTTTTTCCCTTTCTTAGCATTCCCGACATTTTCGGAATGCTTTCTCTTTGTGCCACTTGTGCTAGCCTCGGCGAGATTGACTTTTGCCTCCATCTTGCCCTTAGAAACTTTGGCCTCATTCATTCTAGTGTTCTCTTCAATTTGAAGACGAACAACAATGTCTTCCAAGGACATCTCTTTGCGTTTATGCTTGAGATAGTTCTTGAAATCCTTCCATGAAGGAGGCAACTTTTCAATGATAGAAGCCACCTTAAATGGATCATTCATGATCATTCCCTCGGCATCTAGCCCATGTAGAATGATTTGGAATTCATCTACTTGAGTTGTTACCGATTTGGAATCGACCATCATAAAGTCAAGATACTTACCGACGACAAATTTCTTTGACCCGGCATCTTCGATCTTGTACTTCCTTTCCAAGGTGTCCCACAACGCCTTGGCTAACTCGACGGTACTATACACATTGTATAGTGCATCGTCAAGTCCATTTAAGATGTAGTTCTTACAAAGAAAATTACCGTGATCCCAAGCCTCCTTTGCCATTTGCCTTTGGGGATCGGGATCACCATTTTCCACCGCCGGAGGATCTTCCTTTAAGAAGCGGTGCAAGCTTAAGGTGGTCAAGTAGAAGAGCATCTTCTGTTGCCATCTCTTGAAATCCACACCAGTGAATTTCGCGGGTTTCTCACCATGACCGAGGTGATGAGTTGTAGGAGCGGGAGCAACATGGTTGAATGTAGTATTACCTTGCGAAGGAGGCGTCACATTCCCTTGACTTGATTCGGTGGAATCTTTCTCATTTGCCATCTTGATGATCTTGAAGAAGCGTCAATAACTTCTTACGATTGTTGGACAATTGCTAGGCTTCTCAAGAACTTAACGGAAAAACTTGACAGAAAAAAAGTAACGGAGATTGGAAAACAAAGAGACAAGTCGAGTCTTGTATTTAATACAATCTCCGTAAGAAGTTATTGCCCCGCACAGGTGCTTACGGTTTAAATGACAATCTTCTAGTAAGATAAAACGACTTATAAGTAAATGATAGGAGCACTCCAAATCAATTACTCTAACGAACAACACTTTGTTTTGAACTTTGGACTTTGAAGGATTGAATGCAACAATATGCAATGATTTGGGTTTGATAATCTATCTTACTAGAGGGTAGGAAAGGTAGAAATACAGTATGAGTGAATTGAAATTCGGAGGGGGAAGTATTTAAAGGGAGTCAAAAGGTTTTGTGGCTTTTCGCATGAAAGGGTGCAACCATTGTTTGAAACAGCACCAGGGCACGACTCGTGCCCATTGGCACGAGTCGTGACCACGACTCGTTCCAATGCTTTCCACTCGTTCTGATCAGTTTTGAGCCAAGTCCATTAAGGTCCATTCGTGCTCACGACTCGTGCTCAGAGTCCCCACTCGTTCTGATCACCAGATTGCACAATTTCATCATCCAAAAACACAGTTTGAATCCAATTTGAACCAAATGATCAAATTGACCTTTTAACTAACTTCTTGTTAAGTTACAAAAGACTTTATCATTAATTCTCATTCACCCTAAATGGTTTTGAGACATTCAATGAGTTTAGTAATCTACAACAAATGTAGAATACAATTTGTAACTAGTTTCGTTAACATTTAACGAACTTCCGTTAGAAACTAGATCAACGTTAAGTTAGACTTAACTTTCCGTTATCCATTTCCAACATCTTTATCATATAAAACTCTTCTTAGCATTATTTATGCTTGAGATCCGTCTTATGATCACTTACGGGTGTTCGGGTGTCTTTGTTATCATTTGTTTCCCTCAACAACGATTAATAAACTTCAAGTCCATTCCACACCTTGTGTCTCCCTAGGCTATCCGACTAATCATTGTGATTTTAAATGCATGATTTGTCTTCTCGTCGAATTATTATCAATAGACATGTGATTTTTTATGAAACAAAATTTCTTTTTGCTTCTCTTCATCATTCATCACCTACTACCTATCAATTCCTTGATTCAGGTCTTTCTCCCTATATCATTCACTAGCGGGCTCAAGCTGATCATCAGCCACTTCCAACCGTGGTCCAGCCGCCCAACTCTCCTCCTCCTCCTGGACCAGATCATGGCCATTCCGGTCCAAATACTCCGGCACCTGTTGGGTATGTTCCCTCTCCCTAGTCGCTGCCTACTTCACAGCCTGCTGTCTCTCGGCCCACTGGTCCTACAACTCGTAGTCAACTGGGCATACTTAAACCCAAGGCTTTTAACCTTAATATGTTTGTGACTAGTTCCCCTATTCCCCATAATCCTGTATCGACTTTCAAAGACCATAATTGGAAGTTAGCCATGAACGATGAGTTTAATGCGCTTATTGAAAATAAGACGTGAGAGTTGGTGCCCTGTCTATTTGCTACTAATGTAATTCATTCCATGTAGATTTTTACTCATAAGCACATGTCAGATGGGTCGTTTGAACGTCATAAAGCTCGGTTGGTTTGTGATAACAAAACTCAACGGGTTGGCATTGATTGTGGTAAGATATTTAGTTTGGTGGTCAAACCTGCTACAATTCGGAATGTTTTGAGTATTTCTTTATCTTAGCATTGGACCATTCATCAGTTAGATGTTAAGAACGCCTTCTTACATGGCGAGCTTCAGGAAACAATACATGCATCAACCATTGGGTTTTTGTGACAGGGATTTTCCGGACCATGTTTGCTTGCTCAAGAAGTCATTATATGGGCTTAAGCAAGCTCCTCGGGATTGGTATAGACGATTCGCAGATTTGTCTCCACTATTGGCTTTGTTCAAAGTCGGTCGGATAATTCCCTATTCATCTACACATTAGGGGATTCTATGGCATATCTACTTGTTTATGTGGATGTTATTATCCTCTCCGCTTCGTCAAATTCTCTTCGAGTTTCCGTCATAGCTCGACCCAGCTCGGAATTTTCTATGAAGGATCTTGGCTTCCTTAGTTATTTCTTAGGAATCGCGATGTTTCGGTAGAATGGGATTTTTTTTCTCTCAACAAAAGTACGCAACCGAGATTGTTGAACGGGAAACCCTTCCTAACTCCAGTAGATATAAAAGGCTCCTTGGCCAGACTACCTTTTGTCGATCCTACTTTGTTTCGTAGCCTTATCGGAGCTCTTCAATATTTCACCTTTACACAGCCTGATATTCAGTACACGGCTCAACAAGTATGTCTCTTTATGCATGCACCACGTGAAAATCATATGAACGCTCTTAAGCGTATCATTCGTTACTTTCATGGGACATTGGGGTATGGGTTATATCTATATCCTTCCTCGACATCTTCCATGGTTTCCTACACCGATGTGAATTTGGGAGGTTGTCCAGAAACACGTCGCTCAACCTCCGATTATTGTGTTTTTATGGGGACAACCTTGTCTCATGGTCGGTCAAGAAACATGCGGTTCTCTCCCGGTCTAGCGCTGAAACCGAGTACAGAGGGGTGGGTAATGTGGTGTCTGAATCTTGTTGGCTACGGAATCTAACCTATTATTAGAGCTCTATTGCCCTATTCGACTAGCTACTATTGTGTATTGTGACAAAATTAGTGATATCTATTTCTCAGGGAATCCGATTCAGCACCAATGCACCAAATATTTTGAGACGAATATTCATTTTATGGGTGACAAAGTTGCAAAAGGGGAGGTTCGTGTGTTACATACTCCCTCCGTCCCACCTCACTTGACACTTATTTCCATTTTGGGCCGTCCCAGCTCACTTGACACTTCCCAAAATAGCCTACTTTTTATAATTTTATATCCACTCTACCCCACCACTCATTCTCTCTCTTCATTTTCCACCACTCAATTTATTCAACCAACACTACTATTTACCCCACTCATTCGCTCTCTTCATTTTCTACCACACATTTTTTTTATTTTATTCTTTTTTCTTAGTTCCCGTGCCCACCTCAAGGGTGTCAAGTGAGGTGGGACGGAGGGAGTATACCATCTCATCACCAAATTGCAAATAAATTCACTAAGGGACTGCCATTGATTTTATTTGAAGATTTTCGGAACAATCTCGATGTACGTTTCCCTCCCGTTTCAACTGTGGGAGAGTGTTAGAATGTCTCCATAGTATTAGGGAGATTGTATGTATCTCGTAAATCTATATATATATAAAAGTCAAGGCGAAAGCCTATAGCTACGCCACGTGGACAAGTTTTGAAAAAGCTTGAAATCTAGAGCGTCACGTGGCACTAAATCAATACCTATTTAAGGACAAAATACATTTACGTCCTCAATTATACACCAAATTTCACTTTGCACCCCATACAAAATCTGTCTCACTTTGATATTCAATGTTAAAACTATTCCACTTTGCTCCTTGAATTCAAACTAACATTAGAAGTTTAACGAAATTAGTCATGTGCAGGTCACATGATGAATATTTTGATCATTCTCATTTTAACTTTTTAACTTCCATTTAATTTATTTTTATCACTCTTTTGACGTATGTCAATTAAAAAAAAATACTTTATATATTATTTTATTCTTCCCTGTTTAATTTGCTCACTCTTCCACATACAAGAAATTAATAATAATATTCTTTTTTACCTTATTAAATTTTTATTATTTTATGAAGACATTATTTAATTTTCTAAGTGGAGTTTTTTTTTAATTATTTTCTTAGTGTAGTTAAAAAATATAAATGATGTATTTATCCCGCATGTAATATGCACATGACCAATTTCATTAAATTTCCAACGTTTGTTAGAATTTAGGGGACAAAGTGGGATAATTTTACCATTGGGTATCATAGTGAGATGAATTTCGCATAAGGGTGTAAATGGGATTTGATGAATAGTTGAGGGGGTGAATGTATTTTGACCTCTATTTAATGCTATCACAATTAAAACATTCATAAATATTAATTATTTTAAGAATTTATTAGAAAACTACAAAACTTTCTATATTACTCTCATTCTTTTTCTTTTACTTCTACTTGCATTATAAGTGGTATTAGTAACTAAATATAAGTGCAAATAACAATCTCTCTAAAATATATTGTAAAGGAACATTAGAATTAATCTGTCTCACTTTGATATTCAATGTTAAAACTATTCCACTTTGCTCCTTGAATTCAAACGAACATTAGAAGTTTAACGAAATTAGTCATGTGCAGGTCACATGATGGATATTTTGATCATTCTCATTTTAACTTTTTAACTTCCATTTAATTTATTTTTACCACTCTTTTGACGTATGTCAATTAAAAAAAAATACTTTATATATTATTTTATTCTTCCCTATTTAATTTGCTCACTCTTTCATATACAAGAAATTAATAATAATATTCTTTTTTACCTTATTAAATTTTTATTATTTTATGAAGACATTATTTAATTTTCTAAGTGGAGTTTTTTTTTAATTATTTTCTTAGTGTAGTTAAAAAATATAAATGATGTATTTATCCCGCATGTAATATGCACATGACCAATTTCATTAAATTTTCAACGTTTGTTAGAATTTAGGGGACAAAGTGGGATAATTTTACCATTGAGTATCATAGTGAGATGAATTTCGCATAAGGGTGTAAATGGGATTTGATGAATAGTTGAGGGGGTGAATGTATTTTGACCTCTATTTAATGCTATCACAATTAAAACATTCATAAATATTAATTATTTTAAGAATTTATTAGAAAACTACAAAACTTTCTATATTACTCTCATTCTTTTTCTTTTACTTCTACTTGCATTATAAGTGGTATTAGTAACTAAATATAAGTGCAAATAACAATCTCTCTAAAATATATTGTAAAGGAACATTAGAATTAATCTGTCTCACTTTGATATTCAATGTTAAAACTATTCCACTTTGCTCCTTGAATTCAAACGAACATTAGAAGTTTAACGAAATTAGTCATGTGCAGGTCACATGATGGATATTTTGATCATTCTCATTTTAACTTTTTAACTTCCATTTAATTTATTTTTACCACTCTTTTGACGTATGTCAATTAAAAAAAAATACTTTATATATTATTTTATTCTTCCCTGTTTAATTTGCTCACTCTTTCATATACAAGAAATTAATAATAATATTCTTTTTTACCTTATTAAATTTTTATTATTTTATGAAGACATTATTTAATTTTCTAAGTGGAGTTTTTTTTTAATTATTTTCTTAGTGTAGTTAAAAAATATAAATGATGTATTTATCCCGCATGTAATATGCACATGACCAATTTCATTAAATTTTCAACGTTTGTTAGAATTTAGGGGACAAAGTGGGATAATTTTACCATTGGGTATCATAGTGAGATGAATTTCGCATAAGGGTGTAAATGGGATTTGATGAATAGTTGAGGGGGTAAATATATTTTGACCTCTATTTAATGCTATAACAATTAAAACATTCATAAATATTAATTATTTTAAGAATTTATTAGAAAACTACAAAACTTTCTATATTACTCTCATTCTTTTTCTTTTACTTCTACTTGCATTATAAGTGGTATTAGTAACCAAATATAAGTGCAAATAACAATCTCTCTAAAATATATTGTAAAGGAAGAAACTTATGATTATGACGTGGACAAGTTTTGAAAAAAACTTGAAATTTAGTGTCACGTGGTGCCACATCAATATGTCTCTCTTGAACCTATTTAATGCTATAACAATTAAAACATTCATGTTTATTAGGAGAATACAAGACTTTCTATATTTCTCTCATTCATTTTTTGTTATATTTGTACTAAAAGTAATATTAGTAACTAAATATGAGTACACATAATAATCTTCCAAAAATAATGTATGAAAAGAAATTTTTGTTTACGCCACTAGCAGAAATTTTGGAAGAGTTTGAAATCTAGAGCATCACATAAAGACTATCTATATTCTTCTCATTATTTTTATTACTTTTAATAAAAGTGGTATTAGTAAACTAAATAAAACAATTGTCTTTCTAAAGTAAATTGTATCCGTGCTAAGCACGGGTGTATATTCTATTAATAGCGAACTATTTGCCTAAAACTAGAATTGAAAGTGTATAAAGTAAAACTATCTACAACAAAATAGCAGAATGGTATCCGTGCGAAGCACGGGTTATCACCTAGTATTATTGTACGGATGTTTAGATTGATATGTTTTTCATTAGATACTGATTGGTTACCTAAGTTAATTATTTCCTAGTTTAGTGCCTTAGGACTCTTATTTGAAATCTATTTATACAGTTTGTAAATGAATGGGTATGAAAAATAATTCTTTTAGTATTTAATATTAAAATAATACTAGAGGCACAAAATATTTTCAATTAATTATTATTTAAAAAAATAAGTGCATATTACTTAGACATTTAATATAAAGATATCTTATTAAATATATCTCATCTCTATATATATAATAATAGATCAGTCTAGAATTTCCCCTAAAAAGTGTCAACATCAAAGGACAAAATAGTTTACACATTATTTCATTAAGGGCAATCAAGTCTTTCAATATCGGGGTAGAGTTGTAATAATCAAAATATCTTACAAATGAAAAATATAAATTAAAATTTACAAAATGAAAATATAAACAAAATTTGTATACAAATCATTTATTCACCATTCTCTTCCCCACCACCATCATCATCGGCTCACCACCGCTACCACCATCTCAACCACCGCCTCGACCATCGCCACCATCGGCACACTACTACTGAACACCAATATATTCTCTGTCAAAACCACCAAAGAACAACAAATTAAAATCAATAGAAAACAAAGTAACCAAAAATAATCTAAAATTAAACAACAAATATTTAGATGGTTTCATACACACTAACAATTCAAAAATTACCCAAAATCAAACACCAAAATTTTAGATCTACACACAATACTGACGAACTTACATTAGATCGAACACACAAACGAACACACACATTGATGGAGGAAAACTCCCTCTTGTAATAAAAATCGAGCAAGTGTACTCACTACCGGTGTAGCAATATGCAAATGCAGGGGTCGAATCCACAGAGACTCGTTGGTAAACAAGTAAAGTAAAAGCAGTGAATTGAGTAACCAAAGTTTATAATTTTTATTTGATTTAAGACTAAAAGCATAAACTAAATAACAGAAACTAACTAAGCAAGAAAACAGATTATGAGCAGAGATTCGCAGATTGGATTTCACTTCACCATCATTCTATGCAGAATTTTTACTTATAAAACATCAACTCAACTTCTAGGGTTCATTCACTTTAGCTAGGATCGACACGGTTATGTGGCCGGATTACAATCCTAAATACTCTTTTAATATTGTGAATTCTATTACGGTTCCACAATACACCAAGAATAAATTAAACACACAAGAATATGAAAACCTAACGTTGATCCGATTCTATTACTGCACAGATCAAGTTATTCAATCAATAGCAGTCTATGTATAAATCGCCCAAATTAATGGCTCGATAAATACCTAATTATTCAAAGATGAGTTCGTATCTTAACATACGTCTCGAATCCAAGAACAAGAAATTAAAATCTATTGATGAACTAGAAGGAATTAAATAGAAAGAATTAAAATATTAATGCATAGAAATCCGGTAAAGGTTCGACCAATCTATAAATCTAATAAATTAGCTACTCATAATTAATAATAAAACCTGGAAATCGAATTGTTCTTCTTCTTCAATTGAATTGTTCCCAAAAGAAAAACAAAAACTATAAAAAATATATTATGTGATCTCTACATCCTCCTACCGTGGCTGCTGTGTTATTTATAAATAAATATAGGGCAACAGTCATGAACCAAGGCCAGGAAATGTCGAATATGCCCCTGAGTAATACGTCCAAACTGTAGCTGATTACGGCGGAGTGCGGCCGCCCTTGTCTGTTGGCGCGCCCGCGCAAGTGGCCCGAAAGTTTGGCTTCAGTAACGTCATTTAAGCGCGGTCGTATTGCTGTTGGAGCGGACACTGTTGTGAACAGTAACTTTGGCTTGAATTCAATTGCCTCGGCCATGATTTGATGTTGGCCCATGCAGCTTCCTTCCTTGGCCCAAAATTTCAATTGCTTGGCCCCAAATTGCTTAATTCCTGGCCTAGGTTGGCCGGCCATACCATGAAGCAGTGGCTTTGTTTAGTATTAGTTATTATTCGTTTCGTCCCGCTATCTTGCAGTCGCACTTTGACCACTTTAATGACTTCTTCTGCACTTCGCTCTTTGGAATTTTATTTTTCATTTAATCCCACGAATTTTTATAAATTAAATTCGTCCCAAATTTCCGTATTTCCAGTTTAGTCCCTGGATTTTCCAATAATTCCAATTTAGTCCAAAAGCTTCCAAATGCCAGTTTAGTCCTTGAGCTCGTAATTTCAGTTTTTTTTTCTCTGCTCCGCTCCACTTTATTCCTTTTGCACTTTTTAGCCATAAAATGCACCTTTAATCAGCTCTATACCATGTACTCATAAAATACTCACAAACCACATCAAATATACATAAAACTCGGGAATCAAACTCAAGGAAAGCCTAAAAGTGCATCATTTGGATGGGTAAATACACATCCATCAAACACCCACAAACTACCCTTTTGCTCGTTCCGAGTAAAACAAAACTAAAAGAAGTAAAATAAAATTACTCTAAATACTACTAATTAAAGCAAAATAATTATTTTTGGGATGTTCTATCACAGATGAGTCATTGGCCATACAAGTCTCAGATTCTCACCAACACACATAATCAACAAGTACCACCACAGTAATGGAATTACAATCACATTGGAGCATAAAACTCACAATTTTCCACCGCGGCATGAATGATGAATGAATTATGGGAGGTCACTGCCAACAACCTAAGATTGTTTATGGATTCACTAAGTGATGCTCTAAACCAATATGTATAAACAGTACAACCCAAAAAGGACACTCATATGCATATTTACACGATTGTCAACCCGGTTACTCAATATTGAAATAATAATATGACTTAAAAGTTAAGTGCGACAATTCGCAAGGGCTAGGTTCACGGTTACAAATGAAGGTAAAGACATACGAAAGCAAGAAAGTGAAGCTAGAAAGTCTTCTTTTAACAATACATCCTCCACTCACCCTTATTACTTTCCAATGTGCCAACCCACAAACTAAAACTTTTTCATACATCAACATGGGGTTGGGCACATTCCACTATTTCCTTTGGTCACCTTGACACAAAATTTCCACTTTACATTAGAGAGGGCAAGGTTTTTTTTTTTTTTTTTTTTTTTTTTTTTTGCTTTGCACAATTACATCACGAAGAATATGCATTCAATATTTTTTTTTCAAGCCCCTCTTTTCATTACATAACATGACCCTTTTCTTTATTTTCGTGACCACTTTCCACTCGATCCTTTGATTATCAAAACATCCCCCAAAATATCCCCATTCTTTTCCTAGTTTCACTTTCTTGATAAGGTGAGAAAAATTAGTGTATAAGTTAAAAGGGTAGGACAATGAGGGTACAAACGAAGGCGAATGGTGGTCTAAAATAACCTCCCACTTTGTGAGAGATTCCATTCTTTTTCAAGCTCAAAAGGGGTTCTAGCGGAAAATTTTATATAAGTGACTAGAAAGTTTAAGGCTCAAAAAAAGGGATTCAAAGAATAGCCATATATATCAAGTAACCTATTGACGTGTTATTGACAATCATGCAAACATGTTCTAGGGACCCCGAGAATACACAAAGTGATCCCATAAAAGGCACCTAAGTTGATGACAATGACCAAGAAAATGATACGGGAGTGAGAGGTGGTGCAATCATAATTTAAATGTTTCAATGCAATCCCAATCACCACACTAATAATAGCACATGTGATTTTAACAATAAAGCACACTCTAATCATCACAGACTTTGGTCAACATCCCAACTATGAAAAGAACAAAATTTTTTAAATTTTTCTATTTTTTTTAGAGGGTGACACTATATACACTCCCCTATAAATCCACAAACTCGGAGAGTTGCCCACCCCCAAACTCAAAACATGCTATGTCCTCAGAGCACAGAGAACAAAAGCGTGCCTTGGGCTTAACGGATGGCAAGACACTACTAAACAGTAATTAACATAAAAATAAAACATACCTCATTGGGTTGCCTCCCAAGCAGCGCATTTGGTTAAAGTCGTTAGCCCGACTATGGTCCCAAGCTTACTTGGCCTTTGCTTTGCGGCCTTTGGACCATCTCTTTTCCTCGCGGGCACAAACGCCCTTCTCTTTCCAAATCAGCTCTCCATTGTCAACACGTAGGGGTGAAGCCACATTTATTTTTGAAACTTTACGCTTGTGCTTACCCCTCTTTCTTTTCTTTTTATTGGGGTTTCCACCCCCAAACTCAACCTTTTCTGCAACCTGCAATACACCATTCTCACAACCAAGATCAAGAGAGTTATCATGCACAAAAATAGTAGCAAATATAGAATCAGATAAATCACTATAACTCTCCTCACTAACTTTACGTTTTGAAGGCCCTTGTGGTAGATGTGATGGATTCGACTCTTTATGGGAGTCATGTGGGGTGTGATACGACCCGTTACTCCTAGAGTATTGATCGGCTTTAGTGTTACTAGCCACGGGACAAACGTCCGCATTATCTCTACTTTTCTCACATCCATTCACATCATCTTTAAAAATTGGAACATCAGTTATGGCTCCTACAAAACTATCATTAAGGGGAAGGTTCTTGTCATTCTTAAACATAACAAACTTACATTCCTCCCCCATACCTCTCAAGGACACCACCCCTTGGCACACGTCAATAGTGGCCTTAGTGTCAAACATAAATGGCCTCCTAAGCAGAATGGGAGTTTTCAGTTGTTCCTCACTTGATCCCTCCATACACATCACATAAAAGTCAATGGGGATAATAATTTTATCAATTTTAACCAACACCCCTTCAATAACCCCTAAGGGCCTTTTGATTGAGAGATCCGCCAATTGCAAGTCTCTCATGGGTGGTTTCAACTCACATACCCCCAAACTTCTAAAAACATGAAAGGGCATCACATTGACACTTGCCCCAAGATCCAACAAACCTTTAAAATTTTGACCCCCTAACGAAATTGGGATAGTGAAACATCCGGGGTCTTTTTGAACATGTTTGATTTTTTTAAACTCCACACCACTCGGGGATGTGGTTTTTACAACATTAGGGAGAGGGGTTTCTAAATTTAATGCAGAAAATACATGTTGAATCTCCCCACTCTCATCCTCATTAACCTCATCATTATTATCAAAACAATCAAAATTATCAAGAGAAGATAGAAATACCTCCTCAATTTCCTCACTTTCATCCCACACTGTCGTGATTGACTTTGCTTGCTCAGGTGGGTTTTTCTCTTTCATCAACTCTTGGGCAACCTTCATAAGTTGCTCTACTTGTGTGCCCATCTTTTCAAACGCAGCATCTGTATTTCTGTTGCTTTGCTGCATCTCCATCCTTAACCGTCGGATCGCCAGCCTCCCAAGGCTCTTTATCATGTTGTCCAGGTGGTGGCACATGAAGAGGTTTCACTTGCTGATTATGATGGCCACCCCATGGATTGTAGTTGCCATATTGGTTGCCTTGGGGTGGTGGCCTTGGTGCATATCCATTGAAAGCATGTGCCTGTTCATGATTATAAAAGAAATTTGCTGCACTTGGACACATATTAGTCACATGAGATGATAAACCACAATTTGTACAATAATCAGTAATAACATTGGCACCAGCAGAAGTGCCACTGGCAGTCAATTTATCAATTTTATTATTTAATAGTGCAATCTGCTTTGACAAATTATCAGTAGCAGTCAAATCCAATACCTCCCTTGTTCTACCCCTCAAACTCTTTTGTTGAGAATTAGCACTCAACATCTCGTATAACTCTTTAGTCTCGTCCGGGGTCTTGGCTCCTATCGAGCCTCCAGCAGCATTGTCAACCATTGATTGACCATTGTCATTCAAGCCATCATAAAAGGCTTGGTTCAGTGAGGGTAGTGTGAAGTTGTGGTGGGGACACTGTATTAACATTGTATTAAATCTTTCCCATGCCTCATGAAAGGACTCCCCCACATCTTGGGAAAATGTCATCAATTTCTGTCTAAAACTAGCCAACAGATGATGTGGGTAATATCTTTTAAGGAACACATCTTGCAATTCTACCCAAGTACTAATGCTGCTCGGTGCAAGCATCATCAACCATGTCTTAGCCACTCCCTTAAGAGTGTAAGGAAAGCACTTTAATCTAATTTGCTCCTCAGTCACTCCCTGTCTTAACAAAAATTGAGCAACCACAATAATATACTCTTTAAGGAACGTGAGTGCATCCTCACCAGGCAATCCTTGAAAGCTTGGCAACATGGCAAAGTATTGTCCTTTGACCTCTAGATTTTTGGCTGCATCGGACAGCACTATGCAAGAGGTAGAAGTGTTTACCCTAGGTCTAAGGTAATCATTCATCGTTTGTGCCGGTGGTTCTGCCATCTCGGCTTTTTCTTCCTCTACCTCGGTGGTGGAGGGTTCTGATTCGACGTCCGAATCTGAAAAGAGGGGATTAAAGAGGGGATCGCCCTCAAATTCTTCCTCAAGTCTATTTATGTTGTCGTCCAATGGCACCAATGTAGGCTTCAAAGAACGACGACCTTGCATTCACTACTTAACCTACTTGTTTACTTGCAACAAGTCCCCGGCAACGGCGCCAAAAACTTGATGGAGGAAAACTCCCTTTTGTAATAAAAACCGAGCAAGTGTACTCACTACCGGTGTAGCAATATGCAAATGCAGGGGTCGAATCCACAGAGACTCGTTGGTAAACAAGTAAAGTAAAAGCAGTGAATTGAGTAACCAAAGTTTATAATTTTTATTTGATTTAAGACTAAAAGCATAAACTAAATAACAGAAACTAACTAAGCAAGAAAACAGATTATGAGCAGAGATTCGCAGATTGGATTTCACTTCACCATCATTCTATGCAGAATTTTTACTTATAAAACATCAACTCAACTTCTAGGGTTCATTCACTTTAGCTAGGATCGACACGGTTATGTGGCCGGATTACAATCCTAAATACTCTTTTAATATTGTGAATTCTATTACGGTTCCACAATACACCAAGAATAAATTAAACACACAAGAATATGAAAACCTAACGTTGATCCGATTCTATTACGGCACAGATCAAGTTATTCAATCAATAGCAGTCTATGTATAAATCGCCCAAATTAATGGCTCGATAAATACCCAATTATTCAAAGATGAGTTCGTATCTTAACATACGTCTCGAATCCAAGAACAAGAAATTAAAATCTATTGATGAACTAGAAGGAATTAAATAGAAAGAATTAAAATATTAATGCATAGAAATCCGGTAAAGGTTCGACCAATCTACAAATCTAATAAATTAGCTACTCATAATTAATAATAAAACCTGGAAATCGAATTGTTCTTCTTCTTCAATTGAATTGTTCCCAAAAGAAAAACAAAAACTATAAAAATATATTATGTGATCTCTACATCCTCCTACCGTGGCTGCTGTGTTATTTATAAATAAATATAGGGCAACAGTCATGAACCAAGGCCAGGAAATGTCGAATATGCCCCTGAGTAATACGTCCAAACTGTAGCTGATTACGGCGGAGTGCGGCCGCCCTTGTCTGTTGGCGCGCCCGCGCAAGTGGCCCGAAAGTTTGGCTTCAGTAACGTCATTTAAGCGCGGTCGTATTGCTGTTGGAGCGGACGCTCTTGTGAACAGTAACTTTGGCTTGAATTCAATTGCCTCGGCCATGATTTGATGTTGGCCCATGCAGCTTCCTTCCTTGGCCCAAAATTTCAATTGCTTGGCCCCAAATTGCTTAATTCCTGGCCTAGGTTGGCCGGCCATACCATGAATGAAGCAGTGGCTTTGTTTAGTATTAGTTATTATTCGTTTCGTCCCGGTATCTTGCAGTCGCACTTTGACCACTTTAATGACTTCTTCTGCACTTCGCTCTTTGGAATTTTATTTTTCATTTAATCCCACGAATTTTTATAAATTAAATTTGTCCCAAATTTCCGTATTTCCAGTTTAGTCCCTGGATTTTCCAATAATTCCAATTTAGTCCAAAAGCTTCCAAATGCCAGTTTAGTCCTTGAGCTCGTAATTTCAGTTTTTTTTTCTCTGCTCCGCTCCACTTTATTCCTTTTGCACTTTTTAGCCATAAAATGCACCTTTAATCAGCTCTATACCCTGTACTCATAAAATACTCACAAACCACATCAAATATACATAAAACTCGGGAATCAAACTCAAGGAAAGCCTAAAAGTGCATCATTTGGATGGGTAAATACACATCCATCAAACATTCAGATTTACACACATGAACACACACAAAAAACCATACACGTACACACATGAACACACACACACACACACGACCAAACATAACATGGTAATATTACTCATGCTAAACCATCACAATAGTGCAACTTACAATTAAACACTATTGAACAACAACAATCCAATAACATGGTATTAATACTCATGTTCCAACCAAGAAAATAGTGCAATATGCACGTCATGCACTATATAAACCAATAACATGAATATGTAACCACGTAGAGGTACAACGCAACACAAGTAAGCCCTACGTATTCATGACGTAATATTGAACACCTTCTATAAAGATTCCAGATTAAATTACCAAGTTTTGACAACTTTGGTTAAGATTCCCAAATGACTTTCAACCATTTTCAGGACTATATTTAAAGGCTTTCCCTTTATCCTTTTGGGCCATTTAATACTTCATTATAAAGTACTAATGTTGTACTAGAGTTATAGTTAAAGAGGAGTTAAAAATATATTAGGTAGACTAGGGTTTCAAAGCTTGGAAAATGGTTCAGAGTCAGCAGAGGGCACGACTCGTGCCCTATGGCACAACTCGTGCCACCTTAAACCCCCCTCTGATACAGTCGTCCCCTATATGGCACGACTGAAATGCACGACTCGTGCCTCAGGGCACAACTCGTGCCCTTCCCCAGAAAATCAGTATCAAGCTGAAAGATCAGTAGGCAAGTGTGATGATGTGTATCCGAAAATTTTCCCATTTTTATTTGAAAAAATCAACGAAAACGGAGTCGCCACGCCATTTTAATTTTGAGGGCCAAAACTTTGAAAAAAGCCCGAGATCAGAGATTTAGGTTCGGAGGTCATGTTACACGCCGGGAAGGACGTTAGTGTGCACCCGGAATGCCTCGTAAAACGAGTCTTCCAAGCTGAAAATCATTTGTGTGTGTGTGTGTGTGTGTGTGTGTTTTGGCCAAAATACTTTGAAACTCAGAAAAGTAAAAATTGGGATATCTTTTTAAGACTTTAAACTGATCCCATGATTTTTTGGAAGATTTTTGGATTGAGATTTGGTACTCAAAAGACCTTTTGAAGTTGAGAGCCATTTCTGCCAGAATGAAAAAGGCAGTGGACCTTTGATTTTGAAATGAATTCAAGGGTCTTAAAACTTCATAATCTGGATAAACTCAGAGAATTAAAGTTGTTCTAGACACCTTAAATAAGATTTGTGCGAAGAAATTTTTCATTTTGGAGAAGATTTGAGGGGTCAAAACCTTCTGGAAACCTCAGATATGAGATCTGGATTCCCAGAAGCTGATGAACTAGCCTCTGAAAGAAAATTTGAAAAGGGGAGTTTTACTCACCCAAAAAATAAAGTAAAAATATTTATGGAAAGATCTGGATGTTGGTTACAAAAAGTGTTTTGTAGTCAACACCAAATTCCACATTTATCTGTGTCCAAAAAATTAGACCATGGACTGAGGTCTGGGAAAATTGCTACTGGACAGCAACTTCCCAAGAGAGAAAATATGATTTTAAGGGGGGTTTTGCATCCATGCTTGTCCCCATTTCCCTAGGTTTTGGTTAGTGATCACTTGACATTTTAGTGGTGAATCAACTATACCAAACCATCCTTGGGGTACATTAGGACTAAGCATTTCATTTGCTTGGGAAGGGGATTTTTATCCTTTGAAAATGAGATTTTATGCTTGAAAATGGTTTTTAGGGTTTTGAAAATGAGTTTTCTTTGCAAGAAAGTAAGAGAACTTGAAAATAATTTTGATCTTTTGTAGAAGATCATCCATGGAGATGGTCTTCCATGGTGATCTTCTTAGATCTAAAGCAAGAAGATGAAAGAACTACATTTTGTAGTTTGCAAATGCATGCATGGTTGGAGTTTAGGGTAAGGAGAAGGAGGGTTTACCAATCTTCCTTGTGTTCTTGAGTTTTTGGCTTGAGTGTATGACTGTTTAAGGCTTAAGTATGAGAGTGAGTGGATGAGTGTGAGTTGGGAAAGATTGGAGAGAAAATGGTGACAATTCTTGAAGAATTCTCACTGTTTTCTCTCTATATTTCGCCAGAGGTTCGGTGCAATTGGTGTTGTTCCTCCCTTTTTTTGTGACTGGAGGGCTCAATTTATAGCCCTCCTGAAAATGCAAACCTATCCGCGCGGATAAGACCTTGAGCGTGCACTGCAGCTTCAGGCTTTGGACAAGAGGAATAATCTTTTTGAAATTTCAAATTAACAGCCAGTTTATTGTTCCCAGCCATTTCTATTTGTGGTTTTATTCCTTTTGTTTTACTTTTTGAGATTCTTTTTGAGGTTTAACCTTAAATAACAATGCCCATTTTACCCTCACTTTGTTAGAAATGTTAGGATTGTTAGGAATTGTTAGAAATGTTATAACTTTCGTTAATTTTCTAACGAAAATTCTAACAAGGTCAAATTGGAGCACTTACAGTAGCCCCTCGGCGACGGCGCTTTCGAAGGAAGCGGGGTCGTCGATAAGAGTAAGGCTCCATATTTGGCGGGATGATCGAGTGATCGGGTGGCTGAACCTAGCGATAGGCTACCTACGTATCCCGAATGGGAATCAAGCTGTCGTAGTTCGGGTCTTTGACCCCGGGAGATGATGGCGTTTTAGGTGCCTCGAACTCCGATGAGCGAGTTCTACAATGGGTTTTGGCCGGAAAGAAACTCTGCTTGGGGATAAGAGATGACCATTTTCTTGCCTGATGGGTATCCGCTCCGCTGGGGATAGGGATGACCATTTTCGGTCTCTTCGGGGATGATTGCGATTTATCGCTTTCTAGTGATAGCGTCTTAGGTGCCTCGAACCTTGAAGATGGCGTTTTAGGTGCCTTGAACCTTGGAGATGGCGTTTGTGTGCCTCGAGCCTTGGAGATGGCGTTTTAGGTGCCTCGAACCTTGATGATGATGGCTTTTAGGCGCCTCGGACCTTGATGATGATGGCTTTTTAGGTGCCTCGGACCTCGATGATGATGGCTTTTTGGGTGCCTCGGACCTTAATTTGAAATGGCCTTTCGGTGGACTTCGTCTGCTGCCGAAGGAGAGGGTGACCGTTTTGGTCGAGGGGCTGCACCTAATGATAGGCTACCTACGTATCCCTAGTGGGAATCAAGCCCTTTCGTAGTTCGAGTTCTACTCGAGATTTCGCCGTAGCTTTTGGGATTCCGTTAACTTTCTTTGAGGATTTCGTTAGCCTCTTGCTGGGAAAATCGACGTATTCGCCTGGGAAATCGGTCTTACGTTTGACTCAGGATTGGATGATTTTGATGAAAGATACGGGATCTCGTTATCTTTCTCGGGAAATCGGTCTTACGTTTCGATGCCGTTTGATGATTTTGATGAAAGATACGGGATCTCGTTATCTTTCTCGGGGAAATCGGTCTTACGTTTGACTGCCGTGAAGGATTTTGATGAAAGATACGAGATTTCGTTATCTTTCTCAGGGCACTCGGTCTTACGTTTGACTGCCGGGGAAGATTTTGATGAAAGATACGGGATCTCGTTATCTTTCTTGAGGAGATCGGTCTTACGTTTCGATCGGGGATGATTTTGATGAAAGATACGGGATCTCGTTATCTTTCTCAGGAAATCGGTCTTACGTTTGATCGCCTGAGATTGATTTTGATGAAAGATACGGGATCCGTTATCTTTCTCGGGAGATCGGTCTTACGTTTCGATCGCCGGGAATGATTTTGATGAAAGATACAGGATCTCGTTATCTTTCTCAGGAAGATCGGTCTTACGTTTGACTGCCGTGCAGGATTTTGATGAAAGATACGAGATTTCGTTATCTTTCTCGGGGAGATCGGTCTTACGTTTGACTGCCGGGAATGATTTTGATGAAAGATACGGGATCCGTTATCTTTCTCGAGGAAATCGGTCTTACGTTTGACTGCCGTTTGATTTTGATGAAAGATACGAAATCTCGTTATCTTTCTCGGGGAAATCGGTCTTACGTTTGGCTGCCGTTTGATTTTGATGAAAGATACGGGATCCGTTATCTTTCTCGGGAGATCGGTCTTACGTTTGATTCCGGGAATGATTTTGATGAAAGATCACGGGATCTCGTTATCTTTCTCGAGGAAATCGGTCTTACGTTTGGCTCGCCGTTTGATTTTGATGAAAGATACGAAATCTCGTTATCTTTCTCGGGAAATCGGTCTTACGTTTGATCACGGGGAGGATTTTGATGAAAGATACGGGATCCGTTATCTTTCTCGGGAGATCGGTCTTACGTTTTATCAGGGGAGGATTTCCTTGAAGGGGCCGTCTTTGGTTAACTTTGGTTAACTCTGTCAAGTCGGGACCGAATTGCGAGTCACCGGAATTTTAAGGGGCAAAGGGTCATTTTGACTCCTCGACAATCCTATCCGCGGATAGGAGCGTGTTCCAGGGTTTTTAAATGAGGGGCCGTCCCCTTTTCTTCTTCCCCATTCAGTTTTTGAAAACAGACGAGAGAGAGAGAGAAAAAATCGAGGAGAAACCATTGTTGGCCAAGAAAAGCTTCAAAAATCTTCCGATTTCTTCGATTTTTTGAGCAATGGAACACGGGGAAGGCGCTTTTCAAGGCCAAGGACGTGTCTTGCAGGCGGAGAGACGATTGGAGCTCGTCGGATGAGGAGGCACTATACTCTTCGCAATCGATGGAGGAGCCCTACCCCGATGCTTGGCAACATTGGGCTTCTGATCCGAGTCTCCGAACGGTATACTTCGAATCTTTTCATTCCCTTTGTTGATTTCTTGTTTGAAATTTGAATTTTGGGTGATTTTTGAATTTTTTTTTTTTGAAAATTCGAATGATTGATGTTCTTGGCTTTGAATCTTGATTTTGATGCTTTGCATGTTGCAATGATTATGTGGGTATCCCAAAATATGCATTTTGCTTGGAGAAAGAATTGGCCTTTTCGCCATTTTTTTTTTGTAAATTCGAAAATTATGAATTGTGACTTTGATTTTTTTTTTTGAAATTTGAATATTGCATGTTGAAAATTCGAAAATTGTGATGATGATTTTTTTTTTGAAATTGAATATTGATATTGATGAATGATGCAATGCATGCATTTTGTTTGGAAAGAATGGGCATTTTGCCAATATGAGATGTATGTATGTTTAGGATTTTTTTTTTTGAAAAGTGGGACGGATTTTTCCTCCCGTTGCATGTAAGATGGATGATATGCATGTATGCATTTTTTTTTGAAAATGGGACGGAGTTTTATTTCCGTCAACTTCTTGTAGGATATGCATGTATGCATTTTTTTTTTATTGAAAATTGTTGAATGGGATTTGTTGAAAACTGTCTTTTCTGTGAGAAAAATGGGGCTATGTCTATTGCATGCCGTTATGCTGCCGAAAAATTTTTTTTTTTTTTAATGCATGTGTATGCTTTTTTTTTTGTGCAAATGCAAATGCAATTTTTTTTTTTTTGACATTTTCTCTCCTCTTTTTTTTTTTTTTTGCTTTTGTCTTTTCTTTTCTTTCCTGTCATCATTTTTTTTTCGCTTCAACTGTTTCTGACGCTTTTGCTTTTGTGCAGTTTTCGGAGGTGGTCGTCGAGAAGCTGACGAGGCAAGTGATCGGAGCTAAGAGATTCATCAGGAGGATGGTCGCTTGCGGGGCTCCTCAGGCTAGAGCAAGGCGACCACGGCGGCGCCCGTCGACGGGAGGCTTCCCTATTCGCTCGTAGACTTCTTCGTAGACTCCTCTGTCTCCTCTCCTTGATCCCAGCGCGGTGCCGCTTCGGATCACGTCATTCTCGGGATCCACACGGGCAGTGGGACACGTCCGGCAAGATGGTGGGTCGTCTTCGTACGTCCAGGAGTCCGACGCCTTTACCTTCGGATACGATTTTTTCGCAGATCTCGGCTTGCCCTATCAGAGCGTGCCGGTTGGTCCTGACGAGCCTCTTTCTGGAGACGAGGACGATTCTGAGCCCGAGATTTTCAGGGCTCCTGAGGAGGCGGGCCCTAGTCGCAAGAGGAACCAGGGACAGACATCGGGCGCTGGAGACTCCGATTGATTTTTTTTATTTTTTTTTTGAGATTTGAGATTGAGATTTGTACAGCTTATGCACATTTTTTTTTGGGATGTAATAATTTAAGATTTTATTGATGTTTGTTTGTTTTTTTTTTTGCATACTCTTTTTTTTTTTTGGAATGTAATAATTTAGGATTTTATTTTATGAATGCAATGCAGTATGAATGCAGTGTTGCATGAGCCTTGTTTTTTTTTTTTTGTAAGGGTGTTAGTGTTTGATATATGGACCGGCTCGGGAGGGTTTTTGCAATGTGTTTCGAGCAATCGGGATGGAATATTCCTCTTTTGGTGTAGCGGCTTGGATCATTGCAGATTTTTCAGTGGAAAGCAATCATGTCCGCGCGGATGGGGTCCTGCATCCGACATTGTCCTTTAATTTTGCTTCGTATCCGGTCTCTCTTTATTTCAAATTCAAATATCCTCTTCAACCTCCACCCAAAATGTACCATTTTCGGGGAGAAAGAGAGAAAACCATGGAAAGCTTTAGAAAAGCTCCATCAAAATTGTCCCAAGAATCCCAAATGTCATTCTTCAACAAGTTCAAGGATTGGTCCCGGGAGATCATGCATGAGAGGAGGTCCTTCTTTGAAGAAAGGTACAAGGTGAAGTGCTTATGGTCTCTCAAGGAATTGATTCCGGACTATGAGCTTTTGAGGGCTTCTTCCTCATTTTGGGACACTAGAAGGCATGTCTTTTGCCTTTCCTTCAACGAGATTGTTCCGACTGTCGAAGAATTTCGGGCCTTGCTTGGAGGTCCGTAGGTGGAAGAGATAGCGGTTCCTTTGCCCGGAGGGGCTCCTTTTGTTGACAGATTGTGCGTCCTCCTCCATCTTTCCCCGGAGGAAGCGCAAGGTATGATCCGCGGTCCCGATCATTTCGATATTTCCGGTCTTTCCGATAGGTTTAGGGGCCTAGGCTTGGTGGATGATGCCTATTGGGATGCCTTTGCACTTTGCATGTTTGGCACCCTGTTCATGGTCTATTCCTTTGGGATCTGTCATCGATCTCTGCTAGATGTTGTCGTTCACCGTCGCCCGGCGTAGATGTCATTCCTTTGATTCTCGGGGAGACTTTTCATGCTCTTGATAGCCGGCTACGGGAAGGCGGTATATGCACGGGGCAGCCTGCCTCTTGACCCCGTGGCCGATGGAGCGTTTGGGGGTTCTTCGGGAAACCTCCCGATATGATCAAGCCTCGACATTTGCCAGAGGGGGTTGTCGTGGATTTCGATGATCGTGGGCTCATGGGAGCGTTGGATGGCTGGTCTCCGTGATTGCAGGATATCAGATGGTCGAGTGCCTTGTTGGCGGGTGGAGACTCGCAGAGTGCTTCAGGACGGGTCCCATGTGGTTATACTTCCGGGCTTTCAGTCCAGCCTTCTACATTCCGGCTTTAGTTCCGAGACAATTTGGCTTGGAGCAGGTTCCTTTGGAGGGCTTTGATGATATAGCCACCGTGGTGGTGGCCTCGCTCTATGGATGATCCCTCAAGCTGTTTCCATTTCTTTCCCGAGCATGGAGGTATGATGCCTTTCCTCCTCGAGTTATTCTCAGCGTCCAAGACCGGTGTTCCCGACCACTTGGTACTGGATTGGTATGAGAGGCATCTCGGGAGAGACTCAGTGGCTATTTTTAGACGGCGTGAGGCCATTGTGGGTGCGGAGGACCCGACTGCTTTCGAGAGGAGGAGGGCCGAGGCGAGGGCCAACCCCCATGATAGGAGCGGAGACGCCGTGACCGACTATGAGGCTTACGTCAAGAGACAGGAGAGGAGGGCTCCTATGCTACCGCCTAGGCTACAGGAGATGAGAGATGACGCTAGGGCTACTAAGGCCCCTGACAGAGGCCGGTTTGATAGATCCCGTTCCTATACCGTAGCTTGGTAGGAGGAAGACCGACATTTTTCCGGTTCGTAAAAAGAAGACTCGAAGGGGAAGAAGAGGGGAGAGGCCAAGACAAGTGGCTTGGAGTGACTCGAGGTTTCCGAGTATCCCTTTCTTGTCATGGCGCACATTAGTTTGATTATGTATCTTAGTTTCTTTTAGCAGGTTGCCGCTTGTAGGAATGAATCGGGCTTAGACTCATCAAAGAGCTTTTAATTTGTAATGAATATTTGAATTGCTTTAGAGTTTTTCGAGACGCTTTCATGGTCTCGATCAGTTGTATTGATGTCAAAGTATGACTTTTATTTGTGTTTTAGACCGAACCGTTTCCGGCTGCCTACGTTCCCCTCATTTTGAGGAGCTCAGGTCTTCGTAGTTCAACCTGATTTTTTTTTTTTGTTGTTGTTTTTTTTTATTTGTTTTTTTTGTTTTTTTGTTGTTTTTTTTTGTTTTTTTTTTGTTTTTTTTTTTGTTTTTTTTTTGGTGCAACCCTGTTTTTTACCTAGGCCGCCCTTCTCGGGTTTTTCAACCTAGTTGGGTATTACTCTTTTAGCACTCTTTTTTTTTTACGCGTAGTATCTGCGCAGCTTGTCACCATTCACTGGGTGTACAAAGGGATTCCCGTCGAGGTCTGCAAGTTGCATGGCTCCTCCGGAGAAGATCTTCTGGACGACATATGGCCCGACCCATACAGGCTCCCATTTGCCGAGGGGGTTGATACTGACCGGGGCTTTTCTTTTAAAACGAGATCCCCTTCTCGGATTTCCCGATGCTTTACTTTCTTGTCAAAGGCTCTGGCCATTCTTCCTTGGTAGGCTCGGATGTGTTCCATGGCCTTCAATCGGCGTTCATCTAGCAGGGCCAATTCGTCATGGCGACTCTGGAGCCATTCGACCTCGTTGATCTGGCTTTCCAGTAGTATACGGAGCGAGGGGATCTCTAGCTCGATTGGGAGTACGGCTTCCATTCCGTATGTGAGGGCAAACGGTGTTTCCCCAGTTGCCGTTCTGACTGATGTTCTGTAGCCCCAGAGTGCCAGGTGTAACTTCTCGGGCCAATCTCTGCCTTGGACTGACCATTTTCCTGATGATATTTTCCAGAGTCTTGTTTGTCGCCTCGACGGCTCCATTGGTTGGGGGCCCGTAAGGAGATGACTTGTGACGGGTTATTCGGAATTCTGCCAGCAGTTTTTCACATTCCCTTCGAAGTGGGATCCATTATCTGAAATGATTTCGGCTGGCAACCCGTATCTGCATATGATGTTCTCTTTGATGAAGAGGGCTACTTTCCTTGAGTTGAGGATTTTGTAGGACTTTGCAGAGCATCCTTTCCGATTCCTTCGACGAAATCACCAATCTGCGTCTCTTTAGGCTCTTCCGCAGTTCCCAGATTCACACTCGTCAAAATCTCTTCGGCAGCTTGGGCTCGATTTCCTCTTTCCGGACAACCTGCTTAAAGATTTTTTTTTTGTTGTTTGATTTTTTTTTTTTCGTTTAATGTGTCTGCTTCTTTATCTAATGAGTTATTATTAAGTGTTTTTTTTTAATTCGTCATTAGTTAAAGTGGCAATCAAGGGATACTCAGAAAGGTTCGTCATTTCATTGAGAACGAAAAGGAATACAGCACTTGCTACAGACTCGTAGTCTTCAGGCATAAGGCCGTCGGACGACTCTAAAGACTCGATCTTAACGAAGAGAGACTGGGAGGACTTGTCCTAGATTGACACAAAGGGACGGGGGACCAATCCAAGCTTGGTGATCATTTCCTCCTTGGTCGCGGACGGGCCTGAGAGGTTTTCCCAATTTTTTAGCGGCTTTGCTGTTGGTGGCCTCATGACTCGGGAACTCGTGCCGTTTTTGTTTTCCTTTCTCAATTCTTGCTATCATCTCTTGGACCGAGCCGAGATCAATCAGTCCGGCACTGGACTTCTTCTTCGAAAAATTGCCGCATAACTGCACCATCCCAATCATCTCGAGGGAAATTCCGTGGCCTTAGCTTTTGGCACCGTCAATTCGAATTGTGTTTCGAATCTTCCCGGCGCAGGGAATAGTGGTTGTGAGCTTCTCGAACCTGTTCCACTGTGTCAGGCACGCCTCTGATGGTATACTCACTCTTCATGGTAGTGGTAGCCCCAGGTATCTTGGGTAGGTCCAGGAACATTCTACGGACAGGGTTAGCCTTGGTTCCTCTAAACTTGTTGAGGCTATCCTGTAGCTTTAGCCACCCTGCCGTAGGAGTGGGCTCTGTGATGTTTCCTGGTTGTGTGGGACCCTTTACAAAGTAGTCAGCCAAATTAGGACTGAAAGAGAGAGATTTAGGGTTGTCGACCGGGACCTTTCCTGTGGCAGCTTCAAATCTTTTTCCTTTTGCAGTGTCCACTGAGGAGGCCTCATATCCCAGGCCGTGGCGAGTATTCTGTCCTTTCGCCTCGATGAGTTTGTGAGTTCCTTGTTGGTGCTTCCCCAGACCGAGGCCAGGTAGATAGCTCATCTTTCTCATCATTTTCAAGACCGGAGGGATCTTATCCCGGGTGATTGTCAAATCTATGTTGCACACTTGGGCCTTGGGAGGCTCGACTGTGAAGCCTGTTAGCATGAGACCTTCCTCATCATGTTTGATTTCCAGAATAGGTATTCCGCCTGTATCTGTGCCCTCCAAAGTGACTAAATCCCCATAAATGGTTGTCAGATCCCCATTCGAGACGAATTTCACACACTGGTGGAGGCTTGAGGCGACCCCTTTGACTTGATGGAGCCAAGGTCTTCCCAGCAGGGCATTGAAAGTAATCGGGATGTCGATAACCTGGAATTCCACAGGTATCAATTTCTGTCCGAACCAGAGGTCTAAAGTGGCGACTCCAAGGACTGCTCGAGATGTTGAGTCGTAAGCTTTGACTGTGAGGGAGGAAGGCTTCAAGTCTGTAGTCTTGATATCAAGCAAGCTCATGATCTTTGCCGGAAGAATGTTCATTCCGGACCCATTATCAACCAGGACCCGAGGGAGGCGTCGTTCATCCAACTGACTGTGATGAAGAGAGGCTCGTTATGATCAGCCCCAAATTGAGGGAGGTCGAGATCTGTGAAAGTGATTATATTCCCGTAATGGATGTTTCCAATTAGTTGTACCACATCATCGGGAGTAGCATCAATAGGCACGAGAGTGCGAGCCAGGCTTTCTTCCAGCTTCAGCTTATGGGGATAGGACGAAGTGAGTAGAGACCAGAGGGAAATGTTGGCCTGTGTTTGCTTCAACTGGGTGAGCACGGGATCCTCTTTCTCGGGGTTTGAAGTTTCAGCTGTCTTAGCATAGGGGCGGCGATCTTCTTTCGGTGCTTGATCTGTGGCCTTCTTATCTGCCTTGGGATTTCCTTGGAAAATTTGCCCGGATCGGGTCAACAGGTTAACTTCCTCCTCAGTTGTCTCTTGACTGGATTTCTTGAGTGCTGCTAGGGTCAACGGGGGAGCCCTTTTGGCTATTGGCCACTGGTTCTGACGGAGCCTAGCAACAGTGAGGGACTGAGCTGTACTGGCTCCTTCCTGGGCGGCCCTTATAACTGCTTCCCAAGTCACAGGCTTTTGGGTTTGGGGTTGTGTTGTTGCCCCTTGGATGGCCCACAGAGCTAGGGCGTCCTCCGATTCACTCTCATGGCCGGCCTTGCTCATAGTTATCATGCAACAAGAGTCGCTATTGTCGGGACTCGGGGGCTTTTCGATCTCATCCCTTGGATGGCCCACAGAGTTATGGCTATCAGCCTCCATTTCATCGTATATCCTTTTTCTTTCAATCTTGCAAGTAGGGCAGCCACAAGTGAAGGATAGGCAACGTTCCCCTTCGGAGTTTGATGTAGCAGCTCGATAGATCTGTGTCCAAATAAGGAGCACCCGGGGTCCATTGTCGGGCACTGGAGCAATTAGGAAGGCGTCATGTGGATTCATAGGTATGAAGGCCACTGGGGAGACGTTCAGATCGATAACCCTTTTCAGTGATTGCAGGCACTCGCTGCGCTCGAGCGGCCCGGCTGTGACCCTTACGGTTGTTATGCCATCCGTTCTCGGGAAAGAAGAAAAAGATCCGATAACGTTTACGAATTCTTCATCTTCTGGTGGCTGAAACCCTCCATTCCTGACCAGTGCTTCAATGAACCCTTTCCATTCACCAGTCAGGTTCTTATAAGGGACGTTGTGTTCTAGAATTTCAGATATGTACGGATCTGGGCGCGGGCTTTGCTGTCCCTCATCCTCTGAAGTATCCGGACATTGACCGCATGTGCATCTTACGAGGTGCAGTTCTTGGGGGTCCACCCCTACCGGCATTTGACTTGCATTTTCCGGTGGTCCCTCATCGTCACTTGTTGACAACCAACCATTGTGCCTGGCTCCCATGGGCTCATTTCCGGCATGATTGTTCCAGATTGTTTCCGGATCGGGGGCCTCAGTTGACTCTTCACTCTCGTCATCATCATCATCGTCGCTGTCATCGGAATCTCCTTCTAATACTACCGGGATTTCGGCTGAGAGGGAACGCCGATCAAACCTGTTAGGGGAATATGGGTGTGTGCAGCCGCAAAAATTGTCATATGTTCCCATTCCCGGAAGTGGCAATTGTGACTCAGCTTCTCCTCCCAGAAATTGCGGGGGAAGAGTGAGAGGGGGTGGCACGTATTTAACACTGTGTAGAATGTAGAAGGGTTCTTCCTCCTTCCGATTCTTCGTTTCACCGCCTTCGGGGTCGTATTTGACTTCTCCAATAGCCGGTTTGCCAGGAAGTGTACTAGCTCCGCATGCTCTTCGGCCTCTTTCACGATAAGCCCCAGTACAGGCGCTCACGGAAGCTTTCTTGTTCGATTCTTCTTGATTGTTCCAACCATCTTGTGTAAATGGTCCTCTCATATTTTGACCAGGAACTGAGCTTTTTCGCATTGGCCTTCCCTTCATCCGAAAAATAGCGGGCCTCGTATTCTTGCAAGGAGTCTCTGACATGAGACCGAGATGGGTTGATTCGTTCGATATCCTCAAGGCCGAGGGGAATCCGACCGGGATCCTCGACGAGGTTGGCCACGGGTATTTGGGGACCTTCATCGCATCTTCCCGGGCATGCGAAGATTCTCCGCATTCAATCATATTCACCTGATTATGGTTCCTCGCGAGGATTTTTGATCGTGTTAGGCCCCTCGGGGCCTTCCAACTTTCCTTGCTCTATTAGCCCCCGGATTGCCTTTTTCAGAGTGAAGCGGTTGTCGGGCCGATGTCCGTGAGCTTGATGAAAAGCACAATACTTTGTAGTATCCATGGGAGCATTCGGATTTCCGGGTTGGAAATTTTCCAAAGGCCGCAGCAAGCCTTCTTTCACCAGCCCCTAAAGATGTCATTCAGAGGCATCCCAAAGTTTTCGAGATTCATGACCCGTGTCCGGGCTCTACCGGTTTTCCGGGGAGCAAAAGGAGTTGTGTTATTACATTCTGTCTCCGCATAGTTAATCATTTCTTTGCCTTTGGCGCGAGTGAGGGCGGTGTTTGCGGGAGGAGCCCGATATCTCGTAGGCGAGTGCGTGCGGCCAGGTTGCGGATTGTAGGCCTTTTCAAACTTAGGCTGCAGAGTTAACCATGACCCGTAAGTCCGAGTATGGGAAGTGGCCGAGGGAGGCTCGAATGTGGTTTCAAGCATAGACCGGAAGATGTCCAGTTGTTCCTCTTCGGAAGGAGGGATGGCCATTTCACCGAGTTTCGGATTCCACCGCTTGTAAAAGTCCCCAACATTCTCATCGTGACGCCGCATTTGTTGTTTGTAGGTCAACCCTATTTGTTTCCCATTCCAAGTTGGCCTTATATTTCTACGTGAAGGCATTGGTAATCTGGTCCCATGTATCCACGGCTTCGGGTTTCAAACGGAAGAACCACTTTAAGGCACTGGACTTCAAGGATAGGCGAAATAGTCGCCCAACTGGCGATTGGTACATCCTTTGGCTTTCATCGCCAAGGTATATGTGGTCCAAATGGGTTTTCGGACATGCGGTCCCATCAAAGAGATCCAGATTAGGCATCACGAATTTGTGGGGCGGAAGGAACAATGGAGTCCGGGCCCGTAGGCCGGAAGGCGAGATTTCTTGGCGGTCGGTTCGAGCGACCGCGCTTTCATTTCCTTGTGTTGTTCCATGAACCGGGCCGGATGAGGGTCTTGTGGCGGAACCATGGCATTCAAGCTAGTGGCCGAGCTAGAGAGGAGCTACCACCTTTGGAGCAGGCGGAGTGGAACGGCCGATCCGGGACGTAGGTGAAAACTCGTCCCGGGCCGAGTTACCACAGGGAGCATGAGTAGGAGCTCCGAGCAAAAGGATAGAACCTTGCGGCTTCGTTGATTTTCAATCGGCAAAGTAGGTGGAGGCAGCCCCGATGTAGCCGGATAACTTGGATTTCCGCAGTGGGACCCGTAAGTAGGCTTGAGTGCGGGCTGCTTTGTCCGGATTGTTGAATTGCATGGTCACTGTGGTAAAGGTGTGTAACACAGAAGTACTGCGGTCTGGTGATTCGGATGACACCGGACGGAGGCTTGGTAACCCATAGAAGTGCGAGTGAGGAATGGATTTGTGTGAGGAGCGGTGAACTAGTGCTCGTTCCGAGGAGGGGCTCTGGATCGTGGCCCGTAACCAAGTTGTGGCGGCATTCCGAGCTTGTAGGCTCATTCTTTGTGAAGGTCCGGATTGATCGGTTCTGCAGAGCGAGGCCCGGGATCCCGATTAGGCGTGTGGCATTCCGAGATAGCCCCAAACCATGAGAAGACATTCCGCATCGATTTTGCCCCCACCGATTTGTGCCGTCGGGGCTGCATGGATCCGGTGGTCTCGTGGTTGGGAGGCTGGGCGACCCGAAAATCGAGGAGCATGGGTTACGGTAGTGGCACCATAGGAGGTGGGTGGCGGCATCCTGGGGTAGTCGTGGCGGCGAGAGTGGGGTTGGCATCTCGTCTTCTTCCACGGTGAAGGTGCCATACGGATTGGTGGCGGCGAGCCGTGACTCTTAATAGCCTCCATAAGGCCGTTTAGCCGTGCTTCCTGTCGTAACCTCATCTCGTTACGCTAACCGATTCCACTTTGTTGCTCTGTCGAGGGGTCCGGGAGGCGGAGTGACGTTATCCCCATCATTACCGGCTGATGCAGACATTCTCCGAAACCCGGAGTCGGAACAAACGGTGAAGCCGACGATGCGCTTGACTCTTCCCAACCGATCAAACGGTGACCCGGTGCCCGAAACCAAGCTTTGTGCGGAGGCATGTGGGGAAAGGACACGAAGGTTCGAGATGTCAGGAATGGAAGGAGGGTAGGTGTTTGGGCATTGGACTCATGTAACATGCGGTTATTTGTTCACGTTTACTTAAAACATGTTTTATTAACCTAATCGGTTGGAAAAGATTGCTCTTCTTTTTCGCAAACTACTCGGATCCTGGATCGGTGGGCCCCGTCACTACGTCTATAAGCCCCTCGTATTCCACCCGTATTTCGACCTCCCAGGGTGGGCGGCCCCGGCGAGGGTCACATAGGGCAATCGGGTCCCACCGACCGAAAGAAAAACGATCCTAAAAGTCTGGCGGGTAATCGAGTCTTAACGAGCATTCGATGTAAATTACGGACAAAGCTGACGTCAAAAGTCAAGATCGTGTCCGAGGGTTCGACGAAAAGTCGGCGTGATTTGGACTGATAAATGTCCACGATTGATCTTGATTTGTTGTCAATTAGGCCGTAATTAGGCATGGAATAATCATAAATCCTTGATGACTCAGTGTCAATCTTTGGGAGTCGAGTGTATAATTTGTGCCGATCGAGCCGAAGTCAAGGCGCCGGCCAATATCTTGGTCAAAGTCCGCGGCGGAAAACCGCAACTTCGGCGATTAGGGACCCCGAAAGATATTGAGTCGGTATGCCGACAAAGGCTTGAAAGGAAAGGTCTATACACAGACACGGCATGACACAAATCAGACTAAAAACCAACCGGGTCTCGGACAAAGTGTGTCACGGACAAGTGCGTAGTCGACACGAGGCTCCGTGGGATGTTTGGGTAGTCTGTGCTCATCCGAGAGGCGTAATAAGACCAAACGGACCGCGACAAGGATTTCCCGGGTTAGGGACGTAGTGTGCGGTGTACGGTCACGTGCGCGTAGTGTGCAAGCGATCTATATTCTTTTCTGAGTAAAATAGAGATTTTTTTTTATGTGTCTTAAAAATATGATGCATGATTTTTTTTTTTTGAAAATTTTCTTTTTTTTTTTGAAAATCCTTTTTTTTTTTTGAATTTTTTTTTTTGAAATTTAATGAGCACATAAGCACGAAAATTCCGACAGTTAGGGACATTATTCCGACAGTCAAAATTTTGACTTTCTCCGAGGCGGCCAAAACAACATGAAAGCGTGCAAAAATCAACACACACACAAAAATGATTTTCGAAGCGGGATGGAAGCTTGACCCTCAAAAGCTTTTTTTGAAAACGGTGATACCGGTACGTGGGATTGTTAGACCACAATTTATCCCCGACTCGTGTTAGGAGGCGATAACGGGAAGTTTAATGGTTTCCACCAATATACCAAATACCATTTTTTTTTTTTAAAAAAAAGCTTAATCCCCAGCGGAGTCGCCACTGTGATGATGTGTATCCGAAAATTTTCCCATTTTTATTTGAAAAAATCAACGAAAACGGAGTCGCCACGCCATTTTAATTTTGAGGGCCAAAACTTTGAAAAAAGCCCGAGATCAGAGATTTAGGTTCGGAGGTCATGTTACACGCCGGGAAGGACGTTAGTGTGCACCCGGAATGCTTCGTAAAATGAGTCTTCCAAGCTGAAAATCATTTGTGTGTGTGTGTGTGTGTGTGTGTGTTTTGGCCAAAATACTTTGAAACTCAGAAAAGTAAAAATTGGGATATCTTTTTAAGACTTTAAACTGATCCCATGATTTTTTGGAAGATTTTTGGATTGAGATTTGGTACTCAAAAGACCTTTTGAAGTTGAGAGCCATTTCTGCCAGAATGAAAAAGGCAGTGGACCTTTGATTTTGAAATGAATTCAAGGGTCTTAAAACTTCATAATCTGGATAAACTCAGAGAATGAAAGTTGTTCTAGACACCTTAAATAAGATTTGTGCAAAGGAATTTTCCATTTTAGAGAAGATTTGAGGTGTCAAAACCTTCTAGAAACCTCAGATATGAGATCTGGATTCCCAGAAGCTGATGAACTAGCCTCTGAAAGAAAATTTGAAAAGGGGAGTTTTACTCACCCAAAAAATAAAGTAAAAATATATATGGAAATATCTGGATGTTGGCTACAAAAAGTGTTTTGTAGTCAACACCAAATTCCACATTTATCTGTGTCCAAAAAATTAGACCATGGACTGAGGTCTGGGAAAATTGCTACTGGACAGCAACTTCCCAAGAGAGAAAATATGATTTTAAGGGGGGTTTTGCATCCATGCTTGTCCCCATTTCCCTAGGTTTTGGTTAGTGATCACTTGACATTTTAGTGGTGAATCAACTATACCAAACCATCCTTGGGGTACATTAGGACTAAGCATTTCATTTGCTTGGGAAGGGGATTTTTATCCTTTGAAAATGAGATTTTATGCTTGAAAATGGTTTTTAGGGTTTTGAAAATGAGTTTTCTTTGCAAGAAAGTAAGAGAACTTGAAAATAATTTTGATCTTTTGTAGAAGATCATCCATGGAGATGGTCTTCCATGGTGATCTTCTTAGATCTAAAGCAAGAAGATGAAAGAACTACATTTTGTAGTTTGCAAATGCATGCATGGTTGGAGTTTAGGGTAAGGAGAAGGAGGGTTTACCAATCTTCCTTGTGTTCTTGAGTTTTTGGCTTGAGTGTATGAGTGTTTAAGGCTTAAGTATGAGAGTGAGTGGATGAGTGTGAGTTGGGAAAGATTGGAGAGAAAATGGTGACAATTCTTGAAGAATTCTCACTGTTTTCTCTCTATATTTCGCCAGAGGCTCGGTGCAATTGGTGTTGTTCCTCCCTTTTTTTGTGGCTGGAGGGCTCAATTTATAGCCCTCCTGAAAATGCAAACCTATCCGCGCGGATAAGACCTTGAACGTGCACTGCAGCTTCAGGCTTTGGACAAGAGGAATAATCTTTTTGAAATTTCAAATTAACAGCCAGTTTATTGTTCCCAGCCATTTCTATTTGTGGTTTTATTCCTTTTGTTTTACTTTTTGAGATTCTTTTTGAGGTTTAACCTTAAATAACAATGCCCATTTTACCCTCACTTTGTTAGAAATGTTAGGATTGTTAGGAATTGTTAGAAATGTGATAACTTTCGTTAATTTTCTAACGAAAATTCTAACAAGCTCAAATTGGAGCACTTACAGCAAGGAAGAAAATAACCATTTTTGGTTCAGTTCAATATGCCTCAACCTTGGTAGCCCATTCAACTTCAGTTTAGGACTTCCTACAAAGCATGTAACACAACCATAACAACTTTAACACCTCCAATCCTAACCCTCATGCCATGAACATCTTATTTCATCTCAACCCATTATTCTTTCATTTCCCAAAAGTCAAATAAAATGATCAAACAATTCCAAATATCATTTATATCACGTAATATCATCGTTAAACACGAAATGAACAATTATTGGAAGAAATCATAATAACTTACCAAAATAATTCGGAATAAAGAAAAGCTTTGATCGGTTATAATTGTTCTACTCGACTCCCTGAGCGTTTATATGAAGTCAAAACGAAGAACGGATCAACGGTTGATTTTTAGAGATTTTAGGAAGGTAACCCTAGGTTAATAGGAACGTAGGAATGAGAGAGAACTGAGGGAAGAAGAGTGAATCTTCAGGGAGAAGGGGAAGGATATTTATATAACCAATTTACACTTTAGCTCCTTCAAGTTCTAGATAACTACAATCAACCACCTCAAGTTTATATTTACATCCAAGCTCCTCAATACTTTTAATAACTTTTTTATTAAAAATTTCAAATATTATAGCTTTACCACAATAATTTCTATTTATTCCATTTAGACATTATATCTTTAAAATTGATTTGTTAACATTCTAAAATCACGTAATTTATCAAAATATCAAAATAAACACGTAACCATTCCAATTACCCTATAATGCCTAACATGAGATGCAATGCACCCCACCCCCACGTGCTCAACACGTGACCAATATAGTGCCTAGGTTTAGGGTCGTGACAGTGTGGCCGAACTATTTTTAATTCGATTGGGTGTGGCGGAATATGGGTTGAGATTCGACCAACACGGGCCGAATTTTTACAACGAAAACACGGTTATTAAAACAAATGTTTAACACATTTATATGGTTAGAAAGTGAAGAAAACTAACATTGACATTTGATGGTATAGCCATTTATCTATGATTCTGCCAAATATCCTGAATCAATATATATATACTCCCTCCGTCCCATAAAACATTATCCCTTTTACTATTTTGGGCGTCCCACTTTAAAGTCCCACTTTCCTAAATAGGAAATTTTTTAATACTTCTTTATTCATGGGACCCACTTGTCATACTCACAACACTTTTCAAATTTACTATTCTCTCCACTCATTCTCTCTCCTCCCACTCACAACACCTACTTTAATAACATTATTCCTTATTTTCCGTTCTCAACAGTAAAGGTGTAAAGTTTTGTGGGATGGAGGGAGTATATATATATATATATATATATATATATATATATATATATATATATATATAAATATATATACTCCCTCCGTCCCACTATACTTGACACTTCTTTCCATTTTGGGCCGTCCCACTATACTTGACACCTTCCAAAAATAACCAAGTTTTTATATTTTTATATTCACTCTACCCCACCACTCATTCTCTCTCTTCATTTTCTACCACATATTTATTCAACCAACACTACTATTTACCCCACTCATTCTCTCTCTTCATTTTTCACCACACATTTTTTTTATTTTATTCTTTTTCCTTGGTTTTTGAACCCACCCCTTGGGTGTCAACTATAGTGGGACGGAGGGAGTATATATATATATACTCCCTCCGTCTCACTTCAATGGATACCAAAAAAAAGGGCACACATATTAAGGAAAAATAAGAAAGAGAAAAAGTGGAGAGAGAATGTTGTGAGTGTAAAAGTAAAATAGGAGAGAGAATGAGTGGGAGGAATAGTTAGGAGAGAGAATGTTGTGAGTGAAAAAGTAAAATAGGAGAGAGAATGAGTGGGGTAAATAGTGAAGATTCCTTTCCATTTTGGGTTAGTATCAATTGATGTGTGACGGACCAAAAAGGAAATAAGTATCAATTGAAGTGGGACGGAGGGAGTATATATATATATATATATATATATATATATATATATATATATATATATATATATATTTCTTTTGAGAATTAATAGTAGGAGAAAAGGGAGGTAGGTTTTGGATGTAAAAATAAAATATTGTGGGTGATTTTTGAATTGATGTAATGATGAAAAATGAGAGAAGGTTGGGAAGGTGAAAAATTGATGAAGGATAGATTTGAGTTAATGTTACGGATATACTCCCTCCGTCCCAGCCTAAAAGCCACAAATTTTCTTTTTGGGCGTCCTATTTAAAAAGACACTTTCTCAAAAAGGAAACCTTAAATCACCATCTCTCCACTCATTCTCTCTCCTACTTTACTTTTACACTCACAACATTCTCTTTCTTACATCACCTCCCACTCATTCTCTCTCCTATTTAATTTTTCATACTCACAACATTTAAACTTTTTCTCTTTCCTACATCACTTTTCTTAATTTGCGTTCCATCTCCATTTTTTGCCTTATGGGCCGGGACGGAGGGAGTATATAACAATGGAGGTAAGTTTTGATTTAAATGTTAAGAGTATACTCCCTCCGTCCCGAACAATCTTCATACTTTCCCTTTTGGGCGTTCCAAAACTTACTTCACACATTTAAAACTTACCTACAATGGAAATGAATCTTTACTATTCCCTCCACTCATTCTCTCTCCTACATTATTTTAATACTCATAACACCATTATAATTTACTATTCTCTCCACTCATTCTCTCTCCTATTTTATTTTCACACTCACAACACTTTTAATATAATACTCCCTCCTTAAAATCAGTGCAAACAGTGTTTGTGAAGATTGTTCCGGGATGGAGGAAGTATATAATATTGGGTAATGGGTGTATGAATTTTGGATCGTAAAATTATTTTACTTTATGACAATTTTAAAGTTATTGAACTTTAACCATTCTTTTTTTTTTTTTTGTTTTCTATTATTAGTAGTTAACTCAAGTTAAGGCGCATGGCCTGATTGCCTAATTCCAATTTCAGGGTAAGGGGAAAAACTGAAACCTAAATCCCTCTCTTCTTCTATAACGCACACGGCACAACCATCATCCCCTTCGTCGGAAGCAAAGGCCGTTGCCGGCGGAAACTTCAGCCCCGTCAAGCCGCAGCAACATTTTCGGATTCCCAATCGATCTCGACTCTCCAACATCTCCATCATAGTATAATTTCTGCTATTTTCCTACTTTTTCCTTTCTTTCTCATTCCTCCATTTTAATTTTAATGTATCACAGTCCTACACGCTCATTTCACATCTCCGATTAATGCTTACTTTGTAGCAAAACATTGTTTCGCATTTCGTATTACTTTCAATGAATTTGATCCATTTTTTTAAGGTTAAGTGAAAAGGGGGCAAAATGCCATTGGGGATACTAGTTGGATTGACAAGAATGTACAGAAGAAAGCGTACATCATCACTTGACATTCTCACTTCCAAACGAGGTCCACGGGACTTCTACAAGGGCAAGAATTGTAAACCAACTGGTTTTCATACTCGCAAAGGTGCTCTTCACTCCACTGATTTTGTTAGCATTTAGTTACCGACAATGATGGAAATGTTAATCTATTGAAATGTTTCTAGATTATTATCAGGGTTTTGGCCACATTGTTAATATATGATCACTTTGTTCTCAAAAATGTATCCTAGTTAATTTTATTTAGCTTGTTCAATGTAGAATATAGAGTGAATAATACAATGTGAGCAAGTTCTAATGATGGATATTTGTCTTCCTAGAAGGCTCCATAGTCATTCTTTTTCAGTTGAAAGGAACTGTTATAAATCAGTTTATAAAATGGGTTAACAAAATAAAATAACATAGAACATTTACAAATATGCTGAGTGAAGTAGGCTTGATGTTATGTGACAGCTATTTTACTTGGCTGTCTAGAAATTCATTCACCATCTTACTACCCCGACTTACAAATAGTTGCTGGTTTGTGTCTCACACTCTCACCTGACGGAAAGGGAGTTTGGATTGAGGGTGAGGGTGGTGGTGGTGGTGGTGGGGAGGAGTATAAGGAGAAAGAAAATAAGTCGTATAATAACGCTTGCTATTGCTAGATATTTTACTTGTTTCTATCTCTAGAGCATAACCGTTACCACACCCATTTCAATGCTCCATACAACTGCTTCTTATTGCTTGCACTGATTTGGATCGCTGCAATGTATCATTAGTCATTTAAAATACTCCCTCCGTCCCGTTAATTAGTTCACCATTTTGGGCTTGGCACGCAAATTAAGGAAAAGAGGAGAGAGGAGAAAGTGTTGTGAGTATAAAAGTAAAATAGGAGAGAGAATGAGTGGAGGAAATAGTAAATTTGAAAACTGTTGTGAGTGTAAAAGTAAAGTAGGAGAGAGAATTAGTGGGTAGAATAGTAAAGATTCTTTGCCATTTTAGGAAAGGTGAAGCTTTTAACGGGACACCCGTTTTGGCAAAAAGTGAAGTTATTAATGGGACGGAGGGAGTATACTTTGAACGTAGCTGCCATTGCTGACTATCTTTGTCCAAATAGGTGATGAGCCTTATCTTAATGTATGTTAGAACAGATAAATGGGAGACTAGCGATAATCCTCCTTGCCATGCTACCATAGTTATTAAAGGCGCACCTACGACGCCCTTTGAACCTGTCAAGGTGAGGCCCAGGCGTGCTTAAGGCTGAGGCATGTGCCTTGATAATTGGCGCCTAGGCATGAAAATTACAACAACAACAACAACAACAACAACAACAAAGCCTTAGTCCCAAAATAATTTGGGGTCGGCTAACAAGAATCCTCATATGTTATCGTGAAAAAAAATAAATAAATAAAAAATAAAAAATAAAAAATAAAAAATAAATAAAAATAAATAAAAAAATAAAATAAAACAAAATAAAATAAAATAAAATAAATAAAAAATAAAAATTTAAAAAATAAAAAATAAAAAATCAACCCCCCACTTGGATTTTTGCCCTCCACTCCGGCCTCTTCAACACCATACTTTCATCCACTCCAAGTAAATTCATATCATTTTCAATTACTCTAATCCAAGTGTGGTTGGGTCTGCCACTACCCATCGCCATTGTATCATTTCTCCACTGTTCCGGCCGCCTAACCGGTGCATCACTCGGTCTCCTTCTCACATGTCCAAACCACCGTAGACGATTTTCCCTCATTTTATCCTCGATGGGCGCAACTCCTACTTTATCTCTCGATCACCTCATTCCCAATCGATCCTTTCTTGTATGACCGCACATCCATCGAAGCATACGCATCTCCGCCACATTCATCTTATGCACGTGACACTGTTTCACGGCCCAACATTTGGTGCCGTAAAGCAATGCCGGCCTAATTGCCGTGCGGTAGAATTTTTCCTTTAATCTATTGGGCATGCCGCGATCACATAGAAACCCTGTAGCACTCTTCCACTTCAACCAACCTGCTTTAATCCTATGAGCCACATCTCCATCTAATTCTCCATCCTTTTGGATAATGGAGCCAAGATAGCGAAAAACTCGAAGCTTGGATAATATTTCCATCAAATGTGACCGCCCCGCCTCCCTACTTTCAACTCGCTAAACTTACACTCCAAATATTCGGTCTTGCTTCGCTAATCGAAAACCTCGAGATTCCAAAGTGTGTCTCCACAACTCCAATTTACTTTCAACACCCTCTCTTGTCTCATCAATCGGCACAATATCATCTGCGAACAAAGATACACTTTGGTATATCATCTTGACTGACCTCGTCAATTCGTCCATTATCAAAGCAAAAAGAAAGGGGCTAAGTGCGGAACCTTGATGCACTCCAATCTTTATAGGGAACTCTTCAGTCTTCCCAACACTAGTCTGTACACAAGTACTAACTCCATTTATTCACCAAAAGATACACGTGACGTCGACCCCAACAAAGGGAGAAATAAAAGAAAGAAAGATAGAAAGAAAGAAGCATTAATGCATATGTAATGTGTTACAAGGTTTTTACATATTGGGTTAGTTTGTGAAGAATTAGATAGTTGATATTCTCTGTAGGAAATAAATAAAAATAGTCTCGCTGTTGCTTATCTATGATTAGTTATTTTCTCTGTTTAAACATGGGGCTTGAAGTTCCTCCTTTTGAATATTGGAAACTTTTTTCCCATGCTCAAAAACAGTAATATAGTGTAGCCCTGTAATTATTGATTATGTTTGGTTTCACCCATGATTTAAAGTCATCATTGTGTGAAGGTTTCAGCTTGATTCCCTGTATCGTTAAAAATCTTAGTTTTTTTGATATTTTTTTTTTATTTTTGCATCCTTGTGCAGGTGGTTATGTTGTGGTGCCAGAGAAATTGCCAAACTATGTAGTCCCAGATTTGACAGACTTCAAGGTATTCCGTATATCTTTCCAAAAAAAATTCAGATGAAATTAACAATTCAGATGAAATATTATGAGTGCTTGCATACCTCTGGAATTTTAGATTGGGTTCATCAGAGACATCTGAGACTTTATAGCAATACAATTAGATGATGATATCAGTCTAGCAATTGTGTTGCTCTACATGATATCCATTAGGACATAAAAGGATATATTATTGTTCCTCTCCCTTACCTTAGATCGTCATTTGATGTCTGCTTTGTGCTAGCAAACACAAAGAAAAAAGATTTTTCACATAGAAATGGAAGGGATCAATATGCAACCAAAGGATTCCACCACAGGAGAACCACATTTCTTCATTAACCAAAACCTGAATGACTCAGTTACAAAATGATCTGCATTATGAGTGTGAATACGTATGTAACTTTAAATTGCATAAAAGCTAAAGAAAACAAAAAGAAAGAAAGAAGGAAACCATAAACTTCAATGCCAATTATTAAAGCTAATAAAGTATAAACTACTGACTAAGTATTTATTATTGCCTGCATCATTCTCTCTAAAAGGTGTGGAGAGTTTGAACTAAACATATTGTTATGCTTCTGGAGCCGAGTCACAACTGTACAGAAGAAAAGGGTTACCTATCCATGGAGTGAAGGCTGCCTAGAGTGAGAGCCGTTGGGATGACGGATGTGGAGCATAGCGAATTGTTATGATTCTAGGTTGGACACTCCTAAGTATAGGATTAGGTGGGGTCAACTTGAGGAATGGGACTCAAGTGTAAGAGATTTGATCTAACATAACCAATCTGTCATCGCCACCTGTGTATTTAAAGGATCAACAACTTGATTGATGTCATTGGCATCACTCGACAAGTCATGCTTGATGGCTGGATTGTCTTTCCCCGTGTCTAGAACTTTTCGTTCCATGATGGAGGCAAGCCCTAGAGTAGCAGCGGATGCCTCCAATAACAAACCCTGTATCCTCAATTTAAAGGTTATGTCAGGCTCAAAGGAGTTAGAAGGTAGGCATTTGGAGTCAACTTCCTGTGGAAACGAATATAGTTAACTTCGTGATCATGGTTTCCTTTCCTTCACGCTCACCATCTATGTATTGGGGTCAAACCTCTAGCCACCTCTTGACAAGCAGGAGGAAGTGAAATCTAGTATTTCTAAGTGAGACTGGCGGTGATCAGGATCATATATGTACTGGTAGGCAAATGCTTGCTGCACCAAATCTACTTTTGTTAAAAAATCTGGTTACTCACCAATGTAAACATAGTTATGAATATCTTCTGGTACGGTGCATATTGGCCAATACTGGTTAAAATTTCTGACTGAATCGGCCCGTAAATGTGCATAATATTTCAAAAAGAAGATCACAAGAATGTGACTAGATGCCTTTTTATCCCCTTCAAAATGTATACTAATGAAGTTTGAGGACTAGTGTTCAATTTTGTTTGTGGCTAATAATATTTTCGATGCTTCATGTAAAATTGTTGCGATGAAGTTAGGTAACTTGTTAAATGTTGTTCCTGCCTAGTACAATGCTTAATATTTGTTTCATAAAGCTTGATACGGAACATAGTATTTGAGCAAATACAAATCTGCGACAGTTTAGGCTTCTTAACTAAAGAATTGGATTGGAACTATTCCAGCAATGTGCTGCACTGTTTGTAAAAATCTCACCACAAGGTAAAACATTTGTAGTAAATATAATTTAAAATATTTACTATTACTGCTTCAAATGTAAACATCTACAAACAAATGAAAATGTTTTACATCACGTATACTACAAATGTTTTGCATTTTGTGGCGAGATTTTTATAAGTAGTAAGTACATTTTTACGTGCTAGCACAAGAGCAGTTCCAAATCCTAAATAATTTGGTCAAAACGAAAATTTATGATTGAAGCTCCTAGATTTACAAGTGTCTTGGACTCTCAAAAAGAGGGAAAACGTGATTGCATGATATAAGCTTTTTTCGATAGCACAACTACGTAAAAACCCTTGATGATCTAACCATATTGCATCATGAGTATAAGGATGGCTTAAAACTTGTTATTTATTGATGGATGATTTTGTAAATTCTAAATAGACATTTATTTTGGGACTAATTTTTGGAAAAATAGACCTTTATTTAGGGATGGAACTAGGCCTTGTATGAGTTAAAGTAGGGGCATTGTTGGAAGACACTTTCCGATACATTTGATCATTTTTGTTTTCAGTTATCATCTAATTTCATGTACTCACTCCGTCCCGAAATGATTTTCCTACTTTGTTAGTTGCTATCACGAAGGTACTTTGAGAAATTATTTTAGGTTATTTTAATTATTCTAATGAAAATTTGAAATTTATTGTTGATACACCTTAATAAATACTATTAATAACATTTTTTAGATGCTCATTAGGATAATCAAATTAATCTAAAATTATAACTCAAAAGTACCTTCGCAATAACATCTAAAAAAGTAGGAATATCATTTTGGGACAGAGTATTACTCCCTCCGTCCCTGAAAGATTGTCCCATTTGCCATTTTGACTTGTCCCAAAAAGTATGTCCCATTTCTAAACTTAGACATGAATGTTAGTGCAAATCTAATAAGGTACAAGAAGGTGAAGCTCTTCCTTAATAATTGCAAAATGCACAACAGGACAATCTTTTAAGGACGGAGGGAGTATTATACAGTTAATTCTATTCGAGTGCCTTGTGTAAGCTTTCACTCATGAATATGCAACTGACTTCCCTCCTTGCTGTTTGCAGCTGAAACCTTACGTATCTCAGTGTGCAACAGAACTTGGAGCATCAGAGACTGCTGCTGCTTCTTCTTCTTCTTCATCAAAGTAACTAATACGGGAAATGACTGTTCTGCACCTGATTTCTGGGCTTGAAAACCGAGTCCAGTCTCGTGAACATTTAGCTGTGTGATCGTAAAAAAAGGCCCAAGGTTTGATGATATTCAAGTTTTTGTTAAGAAATGGATTTATAGAAGCATTATATTAGATGAAGATGCAAGAGATTTTTTTTTTTTAGAACTGGTTATACTGAAGTGATCTCCCATGGATAATTACTTATTGTGTTCTTGTTTGATCATTGAAGGTTGGCTGTTTTGAGTATGTTGGAGTGTTGTACTCCTAACGTTTCGAAATGATTTTCCTACTTTTTTTTTGTTTGTTATTGTTACGAAGGTACTTTGAGCCGACCCCAAATTATTTTGGAACTAAGGCTTTGTTGTTGTTGTTGTTGTTGTTGTTATTATTGTTACGAAGGTACTTTGAGCAATAAATTTAGATTAATTTAACTATTCTAATGAACATCTAAAAATTGTTATTGATAGTATTTATAATAGTGTATCAAAAACAAGTTTTAAAAACCTAAATATATTTATCAAAATATCTTTGTATCAATAATAAAAAAAAAAAGTAGAAAAATCATTTCGAGAATGGGGGAATAAATGTTTGTGGTTTAGTGATTTGGTTTGATAAAATGTTAATGTGATTTTGGTAATGTTTGTCCCTTAAGACTCAATTAGGGATGGCAATCGAACGGGTTTTGAGTCAGATTTAGAATCATACTCTGTGCCAAACTTTTTTTGCTATCATTACAAATAAACTTTAAACAATAATTGTAAGATGTTAATTATACTAATAAAAATTTAAAACTTGTAACTGATATATCATTAACAATACTATTAATAATAAATTTTAAATTTTAATTAGAATAATTAAATTAATCTCTGATCAAAGTTTATTCAAGAAAAAAAGAGTAAGATCATTTTGGTATATAAAGAGAGTATAATAGAAACGAACCAAAGTGGCCTTGGCCCAGTGGTATGTTGATGTAAATGCCTTGTAGGAGAACTTCTTCCTGGAAAGTATAAGGGAATGCACCCTTTGCAGATTATAGGCGACATCCCGCGATTTACCTCCACCAAAGATATTGAGGGCCTGCAGTGGTCAGGATTCACAGGCGAAGTTGGGAACCCTATTAAAAAAAAAAAAAAAAAAGTATAATAGAAACGAAGCCCAAACTCATAAGAAGCCTAACACAATATCTTGATATCTAAAACATAGAGTTAGAGAGAATAGTACAAAAGAAGTAAGTATCCGTTGAATTGACACAATTAAATTCATATACAATTGGTTTTTTAATAAAAAATTACAGCAAAAGGCTGACTTATAAAAGGCTAAATAGACAAAATTAAAGGTAAGGGTTGAGACAAAGAGAAAGTTGGGTTGTGTTTAGTTGAATAAATTATTATAAATTTTGTTTGAATTAATTACTTTCGGTGGCAAGTCATACCAAATACCAAACAGATCCTTCATATTACATTTTCTAATCCGCGCTAAATTAGTTTCAATAAAAAAATATGTGCCCGAGCGAGAGCGGTGAGACTTAGGGTACGTTTGGTAACACTAAGCACCGTATGCTTGATGATCGATACATCACTTGATGATCTAGAGCTAGTGTCTGATCGAACCAATAAGGAAAATAAGACTTGTTCATTGAGAATGATTGGTATTCAGTAATACTTGTCAAACGCATTGAATGTTTAATTGTCAAACGCGTTGAATGTTTAATAGTGCTGACCGAGTCAGCACTACCACCATTAATTGGTCTATTCAGACTTATCAAACAACGCCTTAGCTTGTTGGATATCCCCCCCCCCCCCCCTTATATAATAATACTCATTTTTTAGAAACGATTGTATTGTATTTAAAATAATATCTTTTATTTTTTATTATATAATACTACGCAGATAATTTTATGATTCAAAGTAAGATATTTTTTATAATACTCATTTCTTTTCTTAGTTTGTGTATTTATGATGTTTACATCATTGTCATTGAGTTCATTTTTCTCATATCTTTATCTCTCTTATATTTGATCAAATTTTATTTGTATTGATCATCAAAATAAAATATAATATAATCAAATAAAATGAGACGGAGAGAAAAATATCATATTTTGTACTATTAGTGACTTAACAATTTATAGTCATTAGTACTGATATTATGATCATGTCATTCATACATATAAATTGTTAAATAACTAGTGATTTATAATTTAATATTTAAAACGGTTAAAGAAAATGTGTATAAGGTAAAAAAAATAGAGCAGGCATGTGAGAGACAGAGTCCATGGTAGTGATAGATGCGGCTGATTAAGGAAATTGGGTCAAGTGAAAGAGTAGGGTACCTTATAAATTAATTGCTTCAAAGTCAAAATGTTTTAAAGGCAACGGATTGGGGATTGTTTGTTGAGACTTTTAATGTCAACAAGTTGCAATGTTACTCCATTTATTTATTTATCTATTACTTACTACGTCCCATTCGAAATAAAATTTAGTTTCGATACAGAGACAGAGATTAAGAACAAATGTTAGTAAATTGGTGTTATAAGTATTAAAAATGAGATAAGAAAGAGAAAGTTATTGTGAGGGTAAGAGTGAGTTTCAATGAATAAAATATTTTCGTTTTATGACTGTCGTAGTTCGAGTGAAACATTCAAAAAATAATGACAAAATATACTAATTCGAAGGAGACAGATAGAGTATTTATTTATTAATCTTTTTAAATATATGCAAGTCAAACCCCTCATGTCTACATTTGAATTTGCCCCATTTTGTAGGTCAATGTCGGCCCCTATATTACAACTAAAAACGACTCCAGCCATCAAACATTTGCTCTATACTTGGGACCCGGTATCGTTTCAATACGTAGTAGTGAGTAGCCCAAAATTGTTCACGTCAATTTTCTCTTGAGTCGGTCTCTGGAGAAACGCGTTTCTCCAGAAGTATGAAGAAACGTGTTCTGGATATCCAGAACCTTTGGAATGGATATCCAGAAAAAAATTTCTGAATATCAGTCTCGAAGGGTTCTGGATATCCAGAAGCTATGGAACGGATATCCAGAAGCCTTTGGGACGGATATCCAGAAAAAAAAGATTTGAAGTCAAATCCAAGGTCAAGACCATAAATTGCTTATTGAAGGTTTCTGAATATCCAGAAACCTTCAAATGTATATCCAGAAATCATCAAATGAATATCCAGAAACATTTTGAAAGTTTCTGGATATTCATTTTGAAGGTTTCTGGATATCACTTTCATAAGCTTCTGGATATCCAGAAGATTGTCGCGCGACAAGTCGGACCCCGTTTCTTCATAAATTATGGAGAAACGCGTTTCTCTCCAGATTTTACGTTTTCTCTTCTTATGTGATTTTCTTATGTGATTGAAATTAACTTAATAAAATGTGAATCTCACTTGATATAAAATTATGTCGTCCGTATCTCAAAAAAAGGGTGATATATGAACGATTATGAACCATTGCAAGCAAAAGGAAGGAGTAATTCCAAAGCCCTATACTATACGCATATTTGTTCTTTTCAATTCTAATACAAGTTAATGGAGTGAGGTATATTTTTTACCATTATATTACTTAGGCATCATTAATAATCCATTAAACTTATAATTTATAAATATGGTCCTTAAATATTAATTTATAGTAAATGTGACCTAAATTAATAATTTATAAATAATGTATTAATACTCCTAACCTTATATAATTTATACTCCCATCAAATAAAATATTAATTTATACTTATCATCTTCTCTGGCCAACCCAACCTCAAATAAAATATTAATTTCTCTCACTTCCATATACACACTCCTAACCTTATATAATTTATACTCCCATCATAATTTCACCCAACCCAACCCAACCCAACCCAACCTTTTAAAAATAAAATATTTATTTTTTCTTTACTTCAACTTACCTAAAATACTTATCATTTTATTTTTTTAAATAATGTATTAGTAATAATATTTTTAAAATTACCCGTAAAATTATTAAAAATAATTACCCATACAATTATAAAAAAAATGAATTTTGATATATATATATATATATTTTTTAATTTATATAATTATATAAAATACACTAGTTTTAAAAATATATTTATCTAAACACAAAATAAAAATAATTTGGTGAAAAAAAAAAAAAAACATTAAATGGTGACCCAACCGAGACCAACCTTGGGGCAACTAGCCAACCTAGGTTGTGCAAATTGGTGACTTTCTATTGCTTTTTTTTTTTTTTTTTTTTTTTTGGGTGACTCTCACAAGGAGAGTCACCGATGGGAATGGTCTAATATCCACGCATTCGTTAAAATTAATGTTTGTTAAAAATTTAGTTTTCTATTTTATTATTTACAGTATTTTTTACACCGCATTTTCTGTTAAATTAATAGTAAGATGATCACATTTGTAGTCGTAAAACTTGGATGGTCAAATTAGTTATTCCCAAATAATATGATGATTAAAAATATAATTTACTCATTCTAACATTAATACTCCTCCGATCAATTAAGTGTTTATATTAAAGTTTTGGAAATATAGTCTTTCTATCCCAATTAAATGTCATACTTTAATTTGGGAAAAATAATAGAGTTACAAAAAAGTGTTACAAAATTTGATTTACAAAATGATGTATCAAGATTTTGTTGGTGTTTTTAATTAGAATGTAATGGGTCCATAATTGATGCAGTAAATAAAATATTGTCACCTCATTTTATATTAATCTTTTTATAAACTTCTTTTGTGTAGAAATTCATAAAATGGTAAAAACCGTTAGTGGTGGTATAAGGTCTATCAATATAAACATTTAAAATTTATGAAGCTTATTAAAACTTAATAATATTTATTTTTAAAAAATGATTGTATAATAGCTTTACGAAATATAAAGTCATTTAAAATATTTTTTAAATGGATTTGAAAAGATGTAGTGGATAAACAAATATTTGAGAGAATGGGAATAAATGCTTTGGGACTATATATTCTTTCCTTGAAGGACTTTAGTTTTGACAAATACACACTTAATCCTCACACAAGGGAAGTTAGCTTAACGGCTTTAACCTAAACAAACGAACACTCTCACATTCTCAACCACTCTAACGTGTTCTCATGCCATAAGACGGCCTTATAAGACTTTTAATCACATTTTTTAATGTTGTTTATATTACCTATGTTTCAAAATGAATGTAAAAAAAATCAAATTTATTTTTGATGAAGAGCAAATGTTAACGGATGATACCAAAAATGTCGGATCAGCCAAAATTCATTGTATCAGATATTTCTAGTGACTTGAATAGCCTACAAAATATAAGCAAACACGTAAACTAGGCCGGGGCTTCACCGGCGAATACCCTCCGGCGTGAGAGTAACTATTGGTGTTTATGAAAGCAAATCAATTGATAATAGTTTAAAGTCAAAGATTGCGTTATCAGAATTATGAGATTTATACCTTGTATTTATAGTGGTATGAGACGGTTTCCTTCCTTGCAAAGAAAGTTTTTAATAGAGATTTAAGTAGTTAAATCATACTCAAATCCTAATTACAAGGTTTTCATATTTGACTATGATTAGATCTTTGTTATCTGGACGTATGTCGGGCAAGTCATGCTCGGTGCATGGTGTTGGTCGACAAAGTCTCTAATCCCCATTCGTTGGTCGACATAGTGTTTATAATGTAGTCATGTGAGACGACCAAAGGTGCGAGGCCCACTCCCTTTGTCTTCACAAGGAGAACCCGGGTGGGCTTAAATGTGGGAGATACGGTTTTGATCAACATATCAGGTATACTTTGGCCTTGATCGACTTAGACCTATGTTCATGGTCATCATAGTCATATGACGGGCTTCCATTGTGCCTTGGTCGACATATTGTTATGTCGGGCAATAATGACGAGCATAGGATGGGAGGCCTACTCCCTATGTAATATTTAGGAGTTGTGTATATATTTGTTTAGGGCTAGACCCATTGGGCCTTGCCCGTCTCATAGGCTCATGTAGAGATGCCCAATCGGGTCCGAATCGGCGGTTTGAACCGGAACCGGATCGACCCAAAATCGGAGGAAACACAGGACCAGCTGAATCGTGAACCGGCTGAACCGGTGAACCGGCGATTTTTCGGTCCGGTTACGGTTCGTATATTCAAAAACTGGTGAACCGCCGGTTCAGGAACCGAAACCGTGAACCGGAACCGGAATCGGAATCGGAACCGCCGGTTCAAGAACCGAAACCGTACGGCTAACGGCTAGTTGATCTAGGCCGTTGATTTCTTGATCCGACAGTGCCTGTTTAATGGCCGTTAGGTAACGGTCATTTTGACTGTTTAGTGACCAAAATGTAAAAAAAAAATATTTTCTTAACCGTTTTGGTCCCTAAAACGGTTTTTTTTTTTGTCCTTAAAACGTTTTTTTTTTCTTTTTCTCTCCAACCTATAAATACCCTCCCCCTCCCTTCATTTTTTTCACTACTCATTCTCTCAATCTCTCATTCTCTCCTCTCTCAATCTCTGAAATCTCTCTCTCATCTCAATCTCTCAAATCTCTCTCTCAATTAATCTCTATATTATCTCAAACTTGCAAAGTCTCAAACTCAAAGTCTCCATAATTTCATTTTTTCACATAATTTCATATTTTCATCAAAAAAAATGTCTTCATCTCGTGGCGGCCGTGGCGATAAGGGAAAGAATGTATCAACTACGCATCCATTCCCCCCCGATGATTCCATTTGGGATAATCTTAATGTACAAGCACTACCACAAGAAACACTTAATTTAAGCGATGACGAAGTTGATGCAACATTTTCAATAGGTGGTCATGGTCATACCGAAGGGAGTAACACTCAAACCACTCAAACCCAAAGTGAAGCGCGAGGGGGTGGTCAAACTCAAATCCGAGGTCGAGGTCGAGGAGGTCGAACTATGGGGAGGTCGAACATCATGACCGTGCCCTTTTCAAAAGTGCCAATTGAAGGTACCAACCAATACACCGTTTCTTGCAACCATTGCACTCAAAAATTTGTCTTTACCCATGAAGGTGGTTATGGGACATTTAAAAGACACTTGACGTCAAGGCACCCCGACCAAGTTGGAGATGCCCAAGATCAAACACAACTACAAGGATTTACGGGATCATCACAAGGTACGTCTTCGCAATTATTTAAATTTGATAATTCAACGTATAAAAGAGAAATGACAAAATATACTGCTGCTAAAGGATTACCCTTTAATTTTACTAATGATAGATTATGGTCTAATATGGCACAACTTTATTTAAATCCCGCGGCTAAAGAAATTAATAAAAATACAAGTACTTGTGATACTAAAGCCCAATATCTACAAGGGAATTAACTTTAATTAATACGTTTAAAGATTTACTTCAAAAATTGTCAATATGTGCCGATATATGGAGTGACCATTGGCAAACTCATAGCTATATAGGAATTACATGTCATTGGGTTGATAGTAGTTGAAAATTACAAAAACGATTAATTGCATATAAATCTTTTGATACTGTTCATAATGCTCAAAATATTTGTAACAAAATTGCTAAAGTTTTACAAGATTGGATTAGTTCACAAAATTTTTTCAATTGGATTTGATAATGCTGCTAATAATACTGCTAGCCTACCATCACTCATTGATATTTGTCAACCATCCATTGGGGGTAAATTTTTTCATGTTAGGTGCATATGTCATATTTTAAATTTGTGTGTGCAAGATGGTTTATCAACTTTAAAGGAACATGTAGCCCCAATTAAGAAGGTTCTTGCTTATATAATGAGAAATCATAGTGTAACAAAATTGTGGATTAGATTTTGTAAAATAAATAATATCCCACCTAAAAGATTTTCCCTAGATGTTCCAAACCGATGAAATTCCACTTATAAAATGTTATCCGACTCTTATAATTTTCGTGAACTATTGTGTCAGTTTATTCAAGAAATAGAGTATTCAACTATAATATTGCCTCATCAATGGGCTGTTTGTAATAATTTAAAGAAAATTTTAAAAGTTTTTAAAGATGCTACCGTACAATTATCCGGTTCTTACTATCCCACTTCACCGTTAGTTATAGAACACGCCGCTAAAATAAGTTATATATTTATGCATTTTAAAGATTGTCCAATTTTAGGTGAATGTATTAGCAAGATGAGAACAAAATGGCTTAAATATTTTTTGAACATTCCCCCATTATTTTTAGTAGCTAAACTATTAGATCCTAGGATAAGAGAAGATGGTTTAGAACAAATACTTGATTATTATTATAAGAATCTATTTTCCATCGGCTTTGATTTGTTTTTAGATAGACCTATCCCAAAGGCAAAAGACGTTGTAACTGAGACTAAAAATATTGTATATGCACTTTATAGATAATATTATGATCTTTTTGGTAATATTGTTTATCCTAGTAGTGAAAATGTAGGTGGTAGTTCTTACGAAGATAGCGATCCCTTTAACTTTATAGATAATTTAATTAGTTCTAGAACTCAAAAATGTCAACGAGGTGGCTCCACTTATGTTGAACTTGAAAATTATTTAACCACTTTTTTTGAGCCTATAGAAAAATTTGATATTGCAAAGTGGTGGGCACGAAGGGCAAACAACTATCCTATTCTATCATTGATAGCAAATGAGATCCTAGCCGCTCCCGCCTCAAACGTCGCCGTAGAAGAAGTATTTAGTGTAGGAGGAAATGTCTTGTCCGATCGAAGGTCAAGGTTGTCTCCATATAATTTAGAATATCAAATGGTGCTCGGCGATTGACATAGAGCCGAACTACGACTTCAAGATAAAAGAAGTAGTTCCGAGGAGGAGAAGGCCTTTGATGAAGATACATCGGGGAGCGAAGCCGAATGAACTACGCCGCTCTTTAGACTTTAGATTAGGTTAATTGTAATTTTATATATTAGATTTTAGATTAGGTTTATTTTTATTTAATTGTAATAGTTAGGTTGAGGTAAAGGCTCCTAAATGTCCCCCCTTATTTATAAAAGGGTAAGGTTGATTGTCCCCCTCATTTGTAATTTTATTTTAATTAATAAAATTTAAGGGTACCGTCCCTTTTTCTTTTATATACTTTCGTTTATTTTTTAAAAAAATTAAGTTTTTATATGACTTTTTGCAAAAAATTAACTTTTTTATAAAACTTAACAGAAATTGTTAAAAATTTAACTGTTTTTTTTTTTGAAAAATCTGTACATTTAGGCAACCCCCCATATCATTCGGCTCTCTTGGGCTGCCGCCCAAACCAAGTAATTTTTTTTTTTTAAAATCTGTACACTTGGGCGACCGCCCACATCATTCGGCCCATCTTGGGCGGCCGCCCAAACCAATTTTTTTTTTTTTGAAATTGCCGATTTAAAATCGGAATCGGAACCGTACGGCCAGTTCGAATCGGGAACCGGAACCGTGACTAAACCGGGCCGGTTTCGGTTCAATGGCTGGCTGAACCGTGAATCGCCAGTTCAGAATCGGAACCGGCGGTTTGAACCGGATTGTCACCTCTAGGCTCATGGCCGTGGTCAGTTTATACCGTTCAATTGCCCCTGACTTTCTAGCTTTACTTTGTTTAGGAGAAAGTGGTGTCGTCTTATCTCGTCCTCGACTTGCGTATACGAAGAGGTTTTCAAGGGTTTTGAGGTGACTAATCATTTTAACTGGCGGTTTATGACATTGATGGGCACGACAAACGATGACGAGACATTCCCCTTGGGAACGTGCGTTTGCATTTAATTCGGCCCGTGGGAGATCGTGCAACCCGTTTAGTCCGACCCATATCCACCCGAATCTGGGTATAAAAGGCGAACTCCTCCTCCTTTTCACTCTTTTATCACCATTTTGGTTTGAGGAGGAGTGTATAAACTTCAAAATTTCTGGAGAGTTCTTGCTCTTGGCTTGATTTCTGGCGATTTAGAGTTGTTTCACTTTATTAGCTCTCTTTTCCGTCTTCATAAACAGGTAAATGTTCTTCTTTTGACCGTTTTCTGCACTTTTTGAGTTAGGGTTTATATCTTGGCCGCCATTGTCGCTATTAGTTTCTTCATGTGTTCATCATGACTTGTACCTGAAGAAGTAACCCACATGCCGTGTATTGCTACATACCCAAAACCTTCACATTTACAAGAGGATTGATGGTCCTTGGTTGATGGTGGGCTTGGCGGAAATTGGAGAGATTTTGACAAGGTACCAAAAACCCAGGATGGACGCCGTATATCCTAGTCGATTTAGGATTGATCGACTTGATGTTAATAGTCCCAACGTGGTGTTGTTCAATGGGTGGGCCGAGATCCTTGACCACATAAACCTATATTATTTGAAAGTCGGGCATTTAGAGCGGCCAATGTTAGGTGATGGCCCTTCTTCGAATTTAGTGGATGAGACGAGAGGAGAGGGTACCTCCTCATCCTCGTCGTTGTTCTCAACGCCCAGTACTGATCTCCTTGTTTCTTCTGCAGATATTTCTAGAGGATGGGGAAACACTCCGGCTGCCCGTCATGACGTGGGGGCCTCTACTTCAGGGAGAATTGTTAATGCCTTTGATGAGGAGGCACAGCCTGGTGCTCGTCATCGTATTTACACAAATTAGCATGGCTAACTTGTCCAGTTCTATTTCAAATTTTGACAAACTAGGTTTTTCTTTAAAAAAAAACGATCTTGGATTTGATTGAAATTGAGATTTTTCAAAATTATGTTGGCTTCTGATCTATTTTAATATGTGTTGTGATTTTGGTTGTGGTACTAGTGGTGGTGATTTTTGTAGTGATGGTGGTGTTGAATTCGGTGGTGATTGTAGATGATGAGGATTAAATTGAATTTTTTAACAGATTGCTAACTGAAATGTCAAAAAAAATGTTATTTCATCAATTATTTGACAGATTTGTTATCTATTTAACAAACATTAGCCTTCTAGTTTATGTATTAAAAGGACGTAGTTTGGGTCCGTCATAGTCAACAAATTCCACTTGGACAATTCTTTTCCATGTAGTCAATTTTACATACCAAATAAGACGCCTAGTCCGTAATTCCGTTAGCATTTGGACGAAAAAATGACATTGCCCAAGTATCCATACATTTTTCTTAAGTACGTGGGCTAATATGAAAATTAACTTATATAAGGGTATATTTGCATCCGTCACCTAAGTAAAGGGGTATATTTTTATATTCTTTCGAGAATAATTAAAAGAATATGAAATGTACTACATCCTCGTTTACACTAAAGGTAATATACTATGAATTAATAACATAATGTAACGTAGTTTTGAGTTTCGTTTCAATTAAGTTAACTCAATTGGCTGACGTTAACTTTTATTAACGAAATGAACCAAACTTGTTAAATAAAATAACAATCGTTAAAAAAGTAACAAGGATGAACACCGAATCCAGAATTCAAACACAAAAATCCAAAATCGAAGTCAAAATCAAATCCAAAATCGAATTCAAAATCAAATCCAAAATCGAATTCAAAATCAAATCCAAAATTCAGACTGAAAATTAATAAATAATTTTTTTTATATACAAATTCCAACATTCATTTCTCTACCATCACCCTTAATCCTATCTCAACCAACCATATACGATCATTACCAAGTTCCCTGCTTTCCCTGAACGACCCCTGGAAAAATTCTCTCACATAAACACTCCCAACCATTAAAAAAAGAAAACTCTTTTCTTCTTGAACCTTCTCCTCCGCCCCAATCACACTCACCAACCACCCTCTCCCACCATATCAACTCCACCGTCGCCCTTTTCCCTCTCTCCCACACTTGTCTATGTATCATTTCTTCCCTCACACCGCCTCTCACTTTCATCCGACATTGAGCTCCTACGCCTCGATGCCTCCCCCTCGTCTCTCAATCTTCCAGATTGGGCATCCATGTCTCTATTCCGCCTCACCAAACATGCAAGTTGCATCCATCCCACAACCACGACCGACCATGCCCCTATCCCTCCATTCTCCCTCTGATTCTAGGTCGAAGTTTCACTAAGATGTGTGATGAAAATGTTTTGATCTGAAAGTGAATTTGACATTGTTTCCCGACCTCGCCCCTAACCCTCAATTCTCCCTCTGATCAAAATGTTTCGATCAAAAAATGGGGGAAATCAAAATTCTTGCACAATTTGGAATACAGTGGCGGTGGTTGGTACGATGGCGTCGCCATTCCCGACCTTCACCCTCAAACAGACACATAATATCTCACATTGGGATTCTGTTTATTTTTTTATGAATATTTAAACCTTTTGAATTTTGGATTTTGAAATGTGGGTTTCGTATGTGAGTTTAACAAATGGAGTGAGATTAGTTTTTGGATTTGGGATTTTGAATGTTGGTTTTCTTAATTTTATTCTAGTTGGTGGCACTGGCGGCGATGATGGTGGGTGGTGAACGGGGAGTGTGAAGGGGTAAGGAAGACGACTATTAAATCCAATAAGTAGGATACTGGATGATAAATGTATTTAACGGGTGTTAAATTTTTTCTTACATTGTTTGTGAGGACCCCGACCCGGAACCTACACGTGTCCCGAGTTGGAGCGTCCTCAACTAACCCAATAGCCTAAACTTTTTAAAACTTTGGTTTAACTTACAACTTTAAACATCCTGAACAAAACCATTCCCAAATAACTTCATTTCTCTCTATATGGAAGGAAGAGTTGAATAACTTTTAAAAGTAACAACCTACTTTAAATTACAAAAGAATTTATTTATAACGTAGTAACTAAGTTTTATACCCACAAACTCCATAGAGGAATTACCAAAATACATTTTCTATGCCAACCTATAAGTACCCCGACAATCCCAAAATACCACGTCCGAACTCCTTTCCGTCCTCACTTGGCCGGTCCGCCTGTCTCAGGATCTAAAACATTAAAGGGAGAGGGGTGAGAATAAATCTCAGCAAGCTATTATGAATGCAGCAATATGCCAAATAAGATGCAACACATAACAAATTGTATATAACACATTAGAAAAGCCGTAAACACTTTACATTACCTCGGTTTACCTTTTCCCGTCTGAACAATAGTCGTACAACGAGGGGGCAACACTCCTCTTTTCTGTGAATGCATATTCACCCGAACCAATAATTTTACCATATAAAGAACAATCAATATCGTAGAATAAACAGGGAGTAATAAATACCCTCAAACAACCGAGATAGTTATTGTTATAACTCATCTCCTGTGAACTGCTTAGGCATTATTCACAAACAAATCATACAACTGAGATAGTTATTGTCATAACTCATCTCTTATGAACTGCTTAGGCAATATTCATAAACAACCCCCGAACAACCGAGATAGTTATTGTCATAACTCATCTCCTGTGAACTGCTTAGGCAATATTCACCAGAAACAACCCCCTAACAACCAAGATAGTTATTGTCATAACTCATCTCCTGTGAACTGCTTAAAGCAATATTCACCAGAAACAACCCTCCAACAACCGGTATACCGAAGTCCAGCACATATCATAAACTTGCAATATAAACCCACAAAGGGGATAAACAACGTAGCCACATGATAAAATATACTCATGTTCCATCAGTATCACAGTGCAACATTTATGTAATACACTAAGCATCATACAATCCATGAATATGTACTCAAGTAAGAAAATGATATATCATCAACCCATCTTACTTAGTCATTATACAACAATATATGATCTCTATAAGGATCCAAGTTAATTCTACCAAGTAGGAGTCACACATTTTATAAACTGCCAAATGATTTCTAAGTCGGAGATAGAGTGTTTCCGTACTTCCATTTAAACCCAATTAAGGTGCCATTAGTGTCCTAATTATAACTTAAATTAAAAGGACTAATTCATATCCGGTTTGGATTAGTTTCTACTACCTTATCATGGTTAGGGGTCATTCCAAGTGCTTCCTAGTAAAATCAGCAAGAAAGAAGATTGGGGAGATTCTAGTACTATGGGCGACCGCCCAGGCCACTTGGGCGACCGCCCAAGTGGTTCTTCAAAAGGAATCCAAGTTCTGCCCTCTTGGGCGACCGCTCAACACCTCTTGGGCGACCGCCCAAGAGGATTTCCCAAGCACACTAGTTTCTGGCAGCATGGGCGGCCGCTCATGCCCCCTTGGGCGACCACCCAAGTGCCTTTCCCAGCCAAATCCCAGATTCCTAAATTCCTCTCTTGCTATTTTTCTTTTCCTTTACACTATCCTTTATACTTATGAACACCAAGAAATTTCTAGCTCTACAAGGATCATCATAAACCAAGTAAACCCCTAATAATGTAAACCTAATTTATTCATCCCTAAATCTTCCACCCATTTCATACTCTTTAAATCAAATACCATGAACATTTAAATCATCCTATTTCATTTACCAATCATCCAATTCCTACAAGGTTTTCAAAGCATGCAACAACCATTAATTATAACAAGAACAACATTAATAATTTATGAACATTTATAAGAAGGGAAGTCATAACAACTCACCTTAGGGTTTTAGAATGCAAGGTTGATCTTCTTAATTTGATTGATTCCTCTTGATGATCCAACCTCAAAGATGCTCTTGAACTTGAAAATGGTGGAGAAATGACTTAGTTTCAAGACTTGGAAGGAAGGGCTTTCCATGGAGGTTTTCTAGCTAGGGAAAGTATATGAAATAATGAAGAAGGAAGGAGGAAGAGTAAGAATAAGGAGGGGAAGAGTAGGAGGTTGACACTTGGCATTAATAGGAAGAGTAAGACAATTTTGCCCCCCCCCCCCCCATGAAAATATCTAGATATTTAGAGGCTTTCACTTTTAACTAAAATTACCCTCATCCCAATACTTCATCCTATCCATTTAACCTCCTTTTACTATTTATCTAATTTCCATTTTTATTTTTTCCCAACCATCTTATCTTAAACAAGAAATTAAAGACATAAATGAACACATAAAGCTAACATAAATTTTAAAAGCATATAATGAAATATTAAAATTGTGCCTAGGGTTAGGGTCGTTACACTCACTCCCCCTTAAAGAAAATTCGTCCCGAATTTGACTGTCACTTACCTAAATGTTCAACCCGCCTCGGTTACTTATGTATGCCTCAGACTCCAATTCCCAATTAGTCTCTTCAATGCTATGATTCTTTTCCAAGATTTCTAATTTCATTAATAATACGATATTACAACTTAATGTCCCAAGAATACCATACAAATATCACTTAACCGAATTTTCACGACCACAATAAAATATAATAAATGAAGGTATACCACCTATGTCACCAATTACATTACAATATTGCATTTACAACTTTAAATAATCTATAAGCTGCTCCAAGCCAGTCTATGAGTCAATTCCCCAACCTTTTCTGAAACATCAAATGGTTTAACAAATTTTGGCGCCAATTTACCTTAGGCCTTGCTTCTCCAACCTCACCCCAACAAATTAGAGATCGATATTTTCTTCCCGAACAACGCCTCATACGGTCTTATCTCAATGTTAGAATGATAACTGCTATTATACGCCCCCAACCACTAGTAACCATATGTCCTATCGACTACTAAAAGCCATTGTACATGCCCTTAGCATATCCTCAACAATAAGTAATGATTCCTCAAATTTTCACAAAGTTAAACTCAATAGCATTCCTACATTCCAAAATGATCTTCCCAAAAGATGTCTATCCAATCCATTTGATACCATGGGATTTATACAATCAACCAATCCCCTAACATATATGAGGACTTAATCAATGAATTTCATCAACATAAATATATATAATAAGTAGAAAATACTATCAACTTCCTGTAAACAAACAACATACTCCTTTTACTTCCAAGGTAACCCAATCACAAAATTCATCGTGATAATACTCTCAGTTAAATCTAGAACTCTAAATATTTTAATAAATCTTCTAACGTCAAATTTCTATTTTCACCCTTATGACCAAACCACCTTATGTCTTGACTCACTTGAAACGAGTTATTTCAATTATCTCACCCTCATTTCTCATGATACAAACATTAAATAACTGCCTATGAAATAATAATTGAGAACATGCTAATAAGACCCTGATTCCATAAACGGAATATTAATTTACCATTTTTCACAATTCAATGTTCTCATTATGTTCAGGTCTAGTGACGGATCAATATCCGAATCAAATGGTTGGCCGCCCACAACCGAGTCGATCCAACTCCAATACAAAACCGAGTCTACTGCGACGGTCACATTAATAACCCCTCAATTTATCAAATCATTTCTTGGATCAAAACTTTAATACAATTAATCACTATAAGGGAACTAGGTTACCTTTCTACTTGCTTCTGTACAAATTATATCTTTAGAATACCAAGTCGTCCTAAAATTTACAACATTTTTCAGAATTTCAAAGGATAGACATAAAGAGATCAAATGAGACTCGAATGGTTTATTTATTTAAAACTGTCCCATACCAGTTTTAATTAACTAAACCACTCACAGCTTTAAGAGATTTTCAAAAGATTGATAAGTTAACAAAAATAACTCGAGTGATCGAATTATCTACAACTGTCCCATACCAGTGGTAGATAATTAAATTACTCACAGATTTTAATGTACATAAAAACGGTTCATTGACCTTATTAAATCAACTATCCCCGAATGGCACAATTATTCACACAGAGGTCCAATATAATATTCAAAGTTCTAAAACACATTTAAAACAATTTTAACATAATTTTCTTATTTGACCTCTATTTATAGTGTAGCTACCACTCATGATATTTATACTTAGTTAAATTCTCTATAAGAAAACACAATCTCGTAATACTAATACTATCTTCTATGAGTAACTCTAAAACATTCATTAAGATAATAAACTTGGTAAATCATCCTCGATTCAATCATTCCTCAAGTTGAATATTCAACACTTTTACTTAATTTGAGTCATCTATTCCCTATCTTCGATATTGGTATTGTACTTAGTAACATCGTATTGCATACCTCAAGTTTCCGATCAAATACCATGATTTCCTAATAAGAAAATATAGTGGAACTCACGTAGATCAATCATCCCCCAAATTGCAATTTGACATTAACGGTGTAAACTAACTTACCTCTCGATAATCAACAATCTCAAATCCAGCGTCACACCAATTCCTCATATGAGTCACGCGACTAAGTCAACCTATACGGTGTAATCATCCTAAAGTATTATGCCTTCGAATAAGATTTATCCCCCTTTTATTTTCTCGACTAATGATAATCATTCCTCAAAACAAACCATATACATATATTACCAACCCCTGAAGTTGATCCTATAAGTCACCAATAACTACATCTATTATACTTCTTCACATTTACCCTAATTACCCCTCCATAACTAATACACCACCACAATTCAAAACGGTCATACTAGATACAAAAGTTGTCTTAAGTATATCCTTAGAACAAATATTCACTGTAATTGTAACACCCGAAAATTCAACTAATAACCATTGAGTATTCTACTAGTTCCTAAAATCAGTCATACAAATCATCACAAGTGATAACGAATACTTATTTCTTACAGTTACGAATTTGAGATCTCTATAATCCATAAATAACCACCAAGTATCATCTTTTCTAATTATAGTAACAATTTATCCTTACGGAGATTCGCTAAGCTCATTATCTTCTTTATCAAATAATTTCCCAAAATGAATCATCAATTCTATCATCCCAATTAGTGTCCTCTATTTAGGGATCCGAATACTAAAATAGTATCTTATATCCACTCAAAGCTTCAATGTCCTGGTATGATACCTGATGAAAACCCATTTTTGAAACTCACATGAAGAACACCACTTAGTCAACTTATAGGGTGATATCACCTACAAAATATCTGATTTCCTATTCAAATTAGTAGCAAGAATTCAATCAATCTCTCCTTAGAGAATAAACTTATAGCACATAAGGCTAATACATGTCAGTTCTATAAGGACTCGTACTCACGATATCTTATAAACCATATAATCCCACTTAGACTATTATTTTCAATACTAGTCTCATATATCTAGTCTCCATCACGAGACACCAATGTATAATTACTTACGCAAGTAATACAACCATAAACCACTCTTAATTAGGCCATACTTTCGACATTTACGCATATATGACATAATAGCAAATAATGACTTATCCGCCTCAACCACACATGGAGGCAAGTCAAACATAGATAAGGAGACTCGCTTCTTGCGACAGTCCTCCCCAAACACAACAACTACTCAATTAATTCAGGTCAATATAACAATAATTTACGGATTGGTATATCTACCATATTCACCGGCAATCCATGCCCACTTAATCACAACTACCATGCTAATCAAGGATGATCCGAAGTACTCTCCCATCGGAGTAGAACCTCCAGTACATAAGGCAACTCTCGGGCCATTTATGCAAATAAAAACGAAATGTAATGCCACATGAGAACGAAATGAACGGGGATTTATAAAAGTAGGACCCCTAACTCCGGAGACAGGTAATATACCTCAAATGATTGTGGAGGAATCTATCTCTCCATATTGCTCACATTTCCTCGATCCTTTGGTTGGTCATTATCATTTTCTGCCATTGAACAAGCTCCTGCATTAAACACTCGACGTCCATTATCGCACACTCTCACTCAGCTAGACTCTACCCGAGAATTCTAACCGAGCTCTGATACCAACTGTGAGGACCCCGACCCGGAACCTACACGTGTCCCGAGTTGGAGCGTCCTCAACTAACCCAATAGCCTAAACTTTTTAAAACTTTGGTTTAACTTACAACTTTAAACATCCTGAACAAAACCATTCCCAAATAACTTCATTCCTCTCTATATGGAAGGAAGAGTTGAATAACTTTTAAAAGTAACAACCTACTTTAAATTACAAAAGACTTTATTTATAACGTAGTAACTAAGTTTTATACCCACAAACTCCATAGAGGAATTACCAAAATACATTTTCTATGCCAACCTATAAGTACCCCGACAATCCCAAAATACCACGTCCGAACTCCTTTCCGTCCTCACTTGGCCGGTCCGCCTGTCTCAGGATCTAAAACATTAAAGGGAGAGGGGTGAGAATAAATCTCAGCAAGCTATTATGAATGCAGCAATATGCCAAATAAGATGCAACACATAACAAATTGTATATAACACATTAGAAAAGCCGTAAACACTTTACATTACCTCGGTTTACCTTTTCCCGTCTGAACAATAGTCGTACAACGAGGGGGCAACACTCCTCTTTTCTGTGAATGCATATTCACTCGAACCAAGAATTTTACCATATAAAGAACAATCAATATCGTAGAATAAACAGGAGTAATAAATACCCTCAAACAACCGAGATAGTTATTGTCATAACTAAATCTCCCGTGAAGCTGCTTAGGCATTATTCACAAACAAATCATACAAGCGAGATAGTTATTGTCATAACTCATCTCTTATGAAGCTGCTTAGGCAATATTCATAAACAACCCCGAACAACCAAGATAGTTATTGTCATAACTCATCTCCCGTGAAGCTTAGGCAATATTCACCGAAACAACCCCTAACAACCAAGATAGTTATTGTCATAACTCATCTCACGTGAACTTAAAGCAATATTCACGAAACAACCCTCCAACAACCGGTATACCGAAGTCCGGCCACATATCATAAACTTGCAATATAAACCCACAAAGGGGATAAACAACGTCGCCGCATGATAAAATATACTCATGTTCCATCGGTATCACGGTGCATCATTTATGTAATACACTAAGCATCATACAATTCATGAATATGTACTCAAGTAAGAAAATGATATATCATCAACCCATCTTACTTAGTCATTATACAACAATATATGATCTCTATAAGGATCCAAGTTAATTCTACCAAGTAGGAGTCACACATTTTATAAAGCGCCAAATGATTTCTAAGTCGGAGATAGAGTGTTTCCGTACTTCCATTTAAACCCAATTAAGGTGCCATTAGTGTCCTAATTATAACTTAAATTAAAAGGACTAATTCATATCCGGTTTGGATTAGTTTCTACTACCTTATCATGGTTAGGGTCATTCCAAGTGCTTCCTAGTAAAATCGGCAAGAAAGAAGATTGGGGAGATTCTAGTACTATGGGCGACCGCCCGGTGCCACTGGGCGACCGCCCAAGTGGTTCTTCAAAAGGAATCCAAGTTACGCCCTCTTGGGCGACCGCTCAACACCTCTTGGGTGACCGCCCAAGAGGATTTCCCAAGCACGCTAGTTTACGCGTGGCATGGGCGGCCGCTCATGCCCCCTTGGGCGACCACCCAAGTGCCTTTCCCAGCCAAATCCCAGATTCCTAAATTCCTCTCTTGCTATTTTTCTTTTCCTTTACACTATCCTTTATACTTATGAACATCAAGAAATTTCTAGCTCTACAAGGATCATCATAAACCAAGTAAACCCCTAATAATGTAAACCTAATTTATTCATCCCTAAATCTTCCACCCATTTCATACTCTTTAAATCAAATACCATGAACATTTAAATCATCCTATTTCATTTACCAATCATCCAATTCCTACAAGGTTTTCAAAGCATGCAACAACCATTAATTAAAACAAGAACAACATTAATAATTTATGAACATTTATAAGAAGGGAAGTCATAACAACTCACCTTAGGGTTTTAGAATGGAAGGTTGATCTTCTTAATTTGATTGATTCCTCTTGATGATCCAACCTCAAAGATGCTCTTGAACTTGAAAATGGTGGAGAAATGGCTTAGTTTCAAGACTTGGAAGGGAGGGCTTTCCATGGAGGTTTTCTAGCTAGGAAAAGTATATGAAATAATGAAGGAGGAAGGAGGAAGAGTAAGAATAAGGAGGGGAAGAGTAGGAGGTTGACACTTGGCATTAATAGGAAGAGTAAGACAATTTTGGCCCCCCCATGAAAATATCTAGAGATTTAGAGGCTTTCACTTTTAACTAAAATTACCCTCATCCCAATACTTCATCCTATCCATTTAACCTCCTTTTACTATTTATCTAATTTCCATTTTTATTTTTTCCCAACCATCTTATCTTAAACAAGAAATTAAAGACATAAATGAACACATAAAGTTAACATAAATTTTAAAAGCATATAATGAAATATTAAAATTGTGCCTAGGGTTAGGGTCGTTACATTGTTGACAATTCAATTATCTTTCAATTGTTAGGGTATGTTCCATTATATGTAACGATATGATAAAATACGTTGCATTAAAATGTCAATTCTCAGTATTTTCCATTAATTGTAAAAAACACTATATTACGTTCCATCAATTTGTCGTTTACCCTATTTTTTCTTACATAGTCTGCTCCAACTATTGCGCAATTTCACTCGAATACAAGGCATAATCCAACAAGTAATGATAATTTTTTTTTTGAGAATTCACTCTCGCACTATTAATTAATACCAATGCAATGCAATTTTTTACAAAAATGTCATCAATTGGAATGCTTATACTAATCTTCAGTGTTATATACTCAACGGTGTACGTCCACAATTGGATTTCTTACATTATTTACCTATCAACTAAATACATTCGCAACATTAAATTTCTGTTCCATCTACCTATTAAATTTTCACATTTCACTCTTTAAATTTTCACTTTCCTTAAATCCTACAAAATTACATTTCTTACCTTCCTTCCTACTTCCATCATCAGTAAAAAAGCTCTTTCTCTCCCTTACAATCTTGACCGAACATTGTGAAATAGTTCAAACATTGACAGCCGAATATTATGAAATTGTTCCCCACACTTCTTTTTCTCTTCTTCTTTATCTCTCTCTTCTCCTTTCGGTCGTTTTTTTTTTAAGCGTTGCATGAATGTATGAGCGTGAGTGTGTTTTCTTAATTTAAGTGACTATTTATTTAAAGGTTTAAAATAATAAAATAAGAATATTGGTGGTGTAATTGGTATCGAGTGTTAAATTTATTTTTTTGATGGACTTAGTACTGCGAAGACATTCGGCAATTGTGTGAGAGTGAATAACCTTTTTTTTTTTTTTTTAATAACAAAAGGTTAGCTTTAAATACAACAGTTACTCTAACTAAAAACAAAATAATAGGCAATGAGTCACAAAGTTGAGTTGCAATTTGCAAAGACACCTCCAACTGGCCCACGAGCCACTACTTTACTAATTACTATCCTCTTCCCTTTGCGTTGGTCCGTCCATTCACACCTTAACACTGTAAAAAACACCAAATTTTTCAATTTTTTAAATTGTCATCGTTTTCATTAAACTATAATAATAATAATAAGATTTACATTGTGTGCGCCCTATGATAGATTAAAGATTCTCTTCAGAATGTGTGTCAAATTAATACTTGACACATATTACAAGATAATCTTTTAATAAATCTTTTAAAGATTCTCTTGTAATGTGTGTCAAGTATTAATTTAACACAAATTACAAGAGAATCTTTAAAAAATTTATAAAAAGATTCTCTTGTAATATGTGTCAAATTAATAAAAGTATTAATTTGACACACATTACAAGAGAATCTTTAATCCTTATCATGTGTCCATGGGCACACAATAGAAAAGTCCTAATAATAATAATCCAACAGACCAAATTAGGGAATTCCTATAAATATACACACAATTCATCCTACTTTCATGGCTGCTCTATTTCATCTTACATCATAATTCAATGACTCGTCCTGAGTTGACTCACCTCCCTCTCCTCCTTCTCACTCTCACTACTTTCTCTCTCCTCAACTCAGCTTCCTCCACCACCCTAGAGCTTTTGAAAGGCTTCACCGCCACCCCAGATCAATCAATCTCCTCTTTCCAACCCCTACTCACTGACTCAACCGGCAATTACTCACTGAGTTTCCTCCGAGTTGACCGTACTCAGCTCGCTCTCGCCATCATCCATGTCCCCTCAGCCGAGCCCGTATGGGTCGCCAACATCACCCGTTTGCCGCGGTGGTCTGCCCCGACTATGTTATCTTTTAATGGCAGTCTCGTAATTTCTGATCCCCACTCGAGGGTATTTTGGTCAAGTAATACAAATGGAGACCGTGTTTGGCTTTCCAACAACTCAAATCTTCAAATTGTTACGCAAGATTCGAAATCTGTCGTTTGGCAAAGTTTTGAATTTCCGTCAGATACCCTTATGGAAACTCAAAATTTCACTACTGCCATGGTTTTGGTTTCTTCAAATGGGCTTTATTCAATCCGGTTAGGACCCGACTTTATCGGTTTTTACGCCAAGTTTAAACCAAACTCGTATCCGGGTCAAATTTACTTGAAACACAAACCCCTTGAAGCCAAAGCAGATGTTATTGAAGGACAAGGACCCATTTACATCGTAATCAACCCGGATGGATTTCTGGGTATGTATCAAAACGGGTCAACACCGGTTGATGTGCAAGCCTTCAACACTTTCCAGCAACCGGGTTCGGGTAATCGTAGGATCCGACTCGAAAATGACGGAAATCTCAAAGGGTATTACTGGAACGGGTCAAGTTGGCAATTGGATTACCAGGCCATATCCGACCCATGTGAGCTACCAAGTTCATGCGGGTCGTATGGGCTCTGCCAACCGGGTAAGGGCTGTTCTTGTCTCGATAACCGAACGGACTACACCTCCGTCGGCCGGTGTGCCTCGAAGGAGAACAACGCCGGCGACTTTTGCGGTTTAGTTAAAAAGAAGAACCGGGTTTTGAGAAGAACCGGGGTGGAGTTACCGTATAAAGAGATAATGGGTTACGAGAAAATGGATTCTTTAGCGGAATGTGAGAGCGCATGTGAGTCCAACTGCACGTGTTGGGGTGCGGTGTACAGTAACTCCTCTGGGTTCTGCTACATGCTAGATTACCCCATACAAAGTTTAGTCAAAATTGGAGATGAGACAAAAGTGGGTTATTTTAAGGTGAGGGAGGGTGCAGGGAAGGATAAGATGGTGGTGGGTGTTGGAGTAGGGATTGGAATTGGATTATTTGGAGGGACAATATTGGCATTTTGTGGAGTTGTGGGGTTAGGATATTATAGGTTTAAAAAAAGAAAAAGAGGGGTTAGTGGGTATGGAGAAGAAGATGGAGAGGTGGGTGTGGGCCCATATAAAGATTTGGCAACTGCTAGTTTTAGGTCAATTGAGTTAACTGAGAGGTGATGTAAGGGATGATGTCTTTCGGAGAGAGAGAGAGAGAGCGAGAGACAGAGTTTTGACAAAGGTTTTGACTTTCTAAAATTGGGTTGGGGGGCCAGGTAATTGGTTGGATGAGTGTGACATGGGCCCACAATGCATCTGAAGTGCCATGGAAATGCTTCATGATCTCTGCCTACAAGATAGTTGGTCCTTACTCCTTAGTTGACTTTGTGTATATGACGCAGTATTTTGTTGAGGTCAACACTTTGTTTATCAGATTTTTTTTCTTCGAGAAAGTGTGAATTTCAACGAAAGGAGTAGTTATGTAAATTATGGATTTTGAATTTTGGATGGCAATTATAACTCTACATGGAAAGGAGGTGTTAATGTAGAAATCTTCATCTTTCTTTATGTCGATAGTTGATACACATGGCAGAATATATAATATAAATAATATAAATGAGGGAAGTGGAATGAATAGTTGTATGAATAGTGTCAAAAGTTTTTTTCCATATTACCCTCACTAAGTTGTCCTTTTTCCATTTTGCCCTCACTTTTAATTAAAAAAATACCACGTGTTCTCGGACACAGGCTTTTACTAGTACATTTAAAGAAGGCAATTGCTTAACTCTTTTTTATTTTATTTTTTTAAAGACAAAAATTTATGTGAAAATACTATGAGCCGGCTCATGGATGAGACGGGTCATTTTTGACCCATGACCCAGCCCATTGAACTAGCTCCAACCACGTTGAGTTCCCTTTTTGTTTCAAATTATACTACTACTATGTCGGTTTGTAGTTCCAATTAAACCCAAAAAAAAAAAAAAATTAAAAAAAAATTTGCTCACGTGGCAGTCTCTCATAGGCCAAAAAAAAAAAAAAATTAAAATTTTTATTTTTTGTTTTTTATTTTTTTTTCGGTTTGTGAAAAGTAATAGTTACTATAACATAATTTAATAATTGTATGCATATAAAGTAATAGTTTGTATACATTAAAGTAATACATATATACAGAAAAGTAATGGTGTTTTTCCCTATGTTTTCTTCGTTTGGCAAAAGTAATACTTATTATAACTAAAATATAACAAACGTGTTATTTATATGTAATAGTATTTTTACATAATTGTAACACGTATGTATAGATATATATATATGTTTTCAAACAATAAGTTACAATGAGTTCAAATTTATCATGATACATGTAAAAGTATTACATTATCTATAGAAATATGTTACAATTTCATCTATCAAAGTGTTACATTTACTTGTATAAACTATTACATTCATAAACATAAGTTATTACATTTCAAATGTAATACATATAGTTTGTATTACATTTGAAAAAATGGGTGAAAACGAGCTTTTGTTTTTTTAAAACAGGTATTACGTTTACTTATGAACAATGTTACTTTATATGTATACAGTCATTACATTAAGAGATGGTAACTATTACTTTTTCTAAACCACTGAAAAGCCGAAAAAATAATATAAAAACTAAAAAAAAAATAGCAAAAAGCAAAAAAAAATAAAATTAAAAAATTGGGCCTATGGGTGTGTGGTTGTGTCTGGCGTTGTTGAGGGGATGCACCGGTGAATGAGCAATTGAGAGGGGATTGAGCTTCCACTGGTGAGGAGGAGGTCGTTGGGTTTCTGGTAAGGAAGAGCTCGGTTAGAGAGAGATTGGATCAGGGAAGCTTGGGTCGCCGGTTGGTTTGGGGAGAGAATTAGATTCGGTAAGGTAGGGGTTGAAGTTGCCGGTTAATTGGGATGTGAGAGAGAGGGTTAATGGCAGGTTTGGTCGGAGATTGGTGAGGAAGAAGACGACTGAGGGGCGGGCTCTGGTAAGTGCGTTTAGAGAGAGAGAGGAGAGAGAGAGAGGAAAGTTTTCGGATAGAGAGAGATAGGAAGAGTTAGAGAGAGAAGCTGTGAATGTGTGAGAGTTGGCAAATAAAAAAATTGGCCTGTAAGAGGCTGCCACGTGGCGGATCATGCCCCATGGGTCATGGGTCGACCCGTCTCATGCATGAGACGGATCCCCTTGTTCTCATGGGAGACCAGCTCTTTTTTAAATAATTTCTTTATTATTAAATTATTTAATATATTATAAGAGTAACATATAAATGTGTTAAAAATTACGTTTAGTAAATTTTGAACCCTTAATCTTTCGCGTAAAAAATAATATCGAATTTCACTTGATATATAGCTCTTTGCGCTTAACTCTATCTATACTTATATTCATATACTGTAATCAATTTCATTTCCACCACCCGTATGCTTACATTCAGATTTTTTTTTTAAATTATTCCATTTTAAATTAATATCTACCCAAATGACACTAGGAAAATTTTATGTACCAAAATGACCATTTCCTGTGAAGTCGGCATTAGCAATGCCGTTTTTGGCTTGAAGTCGGCATTACCAATGCCGACTTTAGTCATCCCAAAGTCATGGTCAAATGGAGGTTTAATTGAGTCAAATTGATTAGTGTGTTTAAGTGAAGTCGGCATTGGCATTACCGACTTCAACTAGGGTTTAAGTGAAGTCGACATTATCAATGCCGTTTTCTGGCAAAGACGGCATTACCAATGCCGATTTCTCCTTTACTGATTCTCACGCGTGAAGGCCCCCTTCCCCCTTCCCCTTCCCTTCAGCCCCTTCCCTCCTATCTTCTCATCTTCTCTCTATCTCAAGCTGTCATTGCCAACCAAGATCTTGTCAAAAATTTAAAAACGTTGCTCATAGTTACGTTTTTGAAATATAAGGTTAGTATTTGATGATTTTTCTTTCTATAATTTGTGTTTTAATTATAATATGTTAATTTTTGTTGAGTTTCCTTAATACATGTTAAATTTTTGTGATTTAATTTAACAATATGTTAATTTTTGTTAATTTGAAGAAACTTGATATTAATATCCGAATTTCGTTAGAAATTTAACGAAAATGTTAAGTTTCTGTCAGAAACTTAACTAAACTGTCAGAAATTTAATGAGTTTTTCGTTGTTCTGTTAAATATTTAACGAGAAGGGTCTTTTTTACTGACTTATAGTTTAATAATTAATAGTTGTGTCTTTTTGTCAAAAAAAAATGCCATTTTCTGTCAAAAACTTAACTAAATTGTCCTTAACTAAATTGTCAGAAAATTGCCCTTTTTCAATTAAATATTTAACGGGCCAGCCTCTTTTTTCACTGAATTTTAGTTTAATAGTTTTGTTGTTTGTTTCAGATGGACCAATATCATGATACCCAAGCATTTATTGATCCCGGGCCGTTAGACCCCTCCGTATTAAGATTGCAAGATAAACACCGTTCAAATTATATTTGGGCTCAACAAGAAGTTGGGACTATTAGAATTAGGCGCGGTCCGGAACTTCCTATAAACTTGGATGTTAGGATACGGAACAAACTTTTAGATGTTGAATTCTACGGTGTTTATAAACTAGGTCATTTCAAATATGACTGGCATTTGTTAGAGGCTTTGGTTGAGAGATGGCGTCCAGAGACTCACACATTTCATTTGCCGGTTGGGGAGATGATCATCACCCTTCAGGATGTTGGCATATTATGTGGCCTTCCTATAGACGGGGATCCTGTGATTAGTTCCCGAACCAATATGCATAAGTTGGAATGGTGTCAATTATGCCACGAGTTACTAGGGATTCAACCACTTGAATCAGACTTGAAGGGTGGTAGATTGTCTATTAAGTGGATTATAGACCAACTGACTCAGTGGGAGGAGCTTCCTGCAAATGCCTCGGCCGAATTGGTTAATCGGTATACTCGGACTTATATTTTGATATGCTTATGGTCATATTTGATGCCGAACACGAGTAATATCTTAGTGAAACTGATGTACCTCCCACTGCTTAGGAACGTTGACACGATTGGGAACTACAGTTGGGGTTAGTGCAACGTTAGCCTTTTTATATCGGGACTTGTGTGTAGCGACAAAGCCCGATGCAAAATGTTGTGCTGGATTCTTAACAATTGTACAAGTATGTCAATTATATTTGCTTATATTATTCTATTGAAGAAAATATATTTTGTACGTGACACTAAATATTTTTTCTTTATGTTTTTTTAGCATTGGTGATGGATGTGGTTTTACTCATCCAAAAGATATATTTCCTAGCTTATTTGATGCTCGAAACCTTGAGAATTTAATGTATATTGGAGTGTTTTGATAGTTCAAGGACTGAAGTGCAACAATGCTGAAAACGAAGGATTTGTACCCACTTTGGAAGTTCAAGGGCCAAGTTGTAATTTATTGGAAATTCAGGGACCAAACTGAAAATACGGAAATTTGGGACGAATTTGATTTATAAAAATTCATTGGCTAAAGTGAAAAATAAAATCTCAAAGAGCAAAGTACAAAAGAAGTCATTATAGTGGTCAAAGTGTGATTGCAAAACTGCGTTGCGAAACGAATACTAAATGTGCCAAAGGAAAGGCAAAATGGGGCAAAAATTCACAAGGTTGCTGTAAACATTTAAACATTGTGCAATCAGAACGACTCGGCTGAATGGGATCGACTCGTTAGCACGAGTCAGCACTTTGAATTGGGCCTGGATGAATTGTCTTCGGTTTGGGCTTATTTTTTTTCATGGCCTGTTGCACGTACTAATGGCAAACAAAGCCTAGGTTTTGTAAAGGGAAGGAATGGTTTTCTTTAAAAAGGGGGTGATTATTATTCATGAGGAAGTCGGCTACTGTAGAGGGAAATAAATTCTAAGCCGTGCCCTGTAGAGGAGGAGAAGAACATAATTACTTCCTCCGTCTCCATTTCATTGAGGTTTATGTTTTATTTTATTTTTGTAATTTTTATTATGAGTAGCTAAATTCCTTTTCGCGGATTGGATGTAACAATTGTCGAATTCTTATGCTAATAATGTTTTAATTCTTCCACACTTTTCTTGTTCTTGTTCAATGAAATTTGCTTAATTTATTTTTAGACTTCCAACATTATTGATTGATTTTGTTGGTCTTTAAATTACTAGGGTTTAAATTACTACACTTGCGTGGGTAGTTTTTACATTGGCCTAGATTTCATTGAATAGATCCAATTGAAGACCTTGCGGAAATCAAAAGGGTCTAAAATCATTTGTTCTTTGGTTTTTAAATGTATTACTTGGATGTTTTGTAGACCTTGCGGAAAACATTACATCGAAGTAATAATAGGGTTGCAACCCGGCCATCTAACCGTCCCAACTCTTATTAAAGTGAACGATTTCTTGAACAAGATTAGTAATTGTTTTTTATAAATTAGCATAGGAAGGAGATAATTGTGAAACCCAATCCGTGAATCCTTGTCATTCTTGATTTCAATATCTGTTTTATTTTAATTAGTTAATTTATTTGCTTTTCAATTTAGTTTATTTTAATCAATCAAAATCAAACCCCCCCTCTTGTTTCGTTTACACTAATTAAATCAACTTGTTAATTCACTCAAGTCTCTGTGGTTCGACCCTTACTTTTGTATATTGCTACTTCGGTAACTTGTACACTTGCAAGGTTTTTATTACACAGTGGAATTTTATCCATCAAGTTTTTGGCGCCGTTGCCGGGGACTTGTTGTGATTTTTAACAAGTTTATTTAATCGGTGCATGTTTGGTCGCCGGTCATTGGATCCTAAGTTGGTTCCTTTGAACGACGATATAGACAAAGTTGAGAGAGGCATTCCCTCTACTCAAGAGTGTGAAACTGATTCTGAAACCTCTGTCACCGAGACAGAGGTAACTTTGAGTGACTTAGAAACTTCTTCCACCGAGGGAGAAGAACTTGAATTTGATATGGCTTTGCAAGCACCCACTATGGATGCCTTCTCTAGGTCGCGGGTGGACACGTCTGTGTCATGCATTGTGTTGACTGATGCAACAAAAAGTTATGAGGTAAAAGACCATCTGTTTAACATGATTCCTCAATTTCATGGCCTTCCCTCTGAAGATTCTTTGAATTTCTTGAGGGAATATATGATGATTGTGTCAAGTTTTCCGTTGAGAGAAGGTGTGACTGATGAGCACCTAAGACAGAAATGTTTTCCCTTTGCTTTGAGAGATAATGCTAAGATGTGGCTTATGTTGCTTTCGCCTAGGAGCATTACTACTTGGGATGAGTTACATGATTTATTTTTGAGAAAATACTTCCCACATGCCACGTTAGCCACTTTTAGACAGAAAATTATAGGGTTCACACAGGACTCTTTTGAGGCATTTCATGAAGCATGGGACAAATTTAAAATGCTCTTGGTGCAGTGTCCCCACTACAATTTTTCTCAACCTTTATTGCATCAGACTTTTTATGGGGGGTTGACACAAGCCGATCAGGCTATGGTGGACAACGCAGCCGAAGGCTCTTTAGGAGCCAAAACTGCGGATGAGACCCAAGACCTTTTTGAGAGACTAGCATCTAATTCGCAGCAGAAGGGGTCAAGGGGTAAAATAAATAGTGTGAATGGAATAGGGATGAGTGATGAGATCATAAAACAAATTGCACTTCTTAATCAAAAATTTGATAAGTTGGCCATGAGTAGTATTTCCAATTCTGCTTCCAATGTGTCATCTGTTGGTAATGTAATGCATGATAGTTGTGTAACTTGTGGTTCTAACACTCATTTTTATGAAGTTTGCCCCACCACTAGTCCCCATTTATATGATCATGAGCAGTGCACGATGCGATCATATATGCAAAGGTTCCCACCAAGCAACAATCAGTACGGGAATGCATACAATCTAGGAGGGCAAGCAGGGCCGAGACATCCCAACCTGTCATGGGGTGGAAATCAACCGAATAAAACTCTCCATCCCCAACCACCACAGGGGCCCTTTGAGAGGAATAGAGAGCCTTGGGAAGAGCCCATGATGCAGTTAAAGATGGAGCAACAACAGTACAAGATGGAACAACAACAAGCCTTCAGAAATCATGAGGCTGCCATGCAGAAGTTACAGACCCAAATAGGACAGTTGGTGGAAGCGGTACAAGGCCAAAGACAAGAAAATTTTCAAAACCCACCAGAGCAAGCCAAGTCTATTGTGGCTATTTGGGATGAAAGCGATGAGATTGAGAAGGTATTTCTCTCTTCTCTCTGTGATGTTGATAGTGATAATTATGCTTGTGAGGAAGAGAGAAGTTTGAGGGTAATTCATGATGTCTTTTCTGCTAGTAATCGTGAATCCACTTGTCTTGATGTTGGAAAAACCATACCCTTTGGTGGTGTGGATGTGTTGAATAAAGAAAAAGAAAGAAAAGACCCCGGATGTTTTACTATTCCGATTACTTTAGGGGGTCAAAATTTTAATGGTTTAATGGATCTAGGAGCTAGTGTCAACGTAATGACGTACCATATTTTCAGGAATTTGGGATTACAAAATTTGCAACCTCCTACAAGGAATTTGCAATTGGCTGATCAGTCGGTTAAATGACCATTAGGAGTTGTAGAGGGTGTGTTGGTTAAAATAGATAAATTTGTAATTTCAGTTGAGTTTATGGTGGTAAGTATGGAAAATCATGAGGGTGATGAATTTGGGGCTCCCATATTACTTGGGAGACCTTTTCTGTTTGACACCAAATTAGTGATAGATGTGCCACATGGTAATATTGCATTGACTGTGATGGGGGAGGAGATTAGGTTCTCCATGTTTAAAAATTGTAAAGAACCTCCACCTAAGAAGGAATTTGTAGGGTACATTATGGATTTTGCGATTAAGAATTATTGTGTGGATGACGGTGAGAAAATTAGGGATAATGTGGACGTTTATCACATGGCTAGCAACATTACGGCCGATCAACACTCGAGGAGTGACGGACCATATCACCCCCTAAATCACTCCCAAAAGGAGTTGAGGTCATCACACAACCTTCTTGTCCCCTTAAAATCACAGGTGCCTAGAGAGGAGAGTTATTTGCTTGATTTATCTGAGACTATTTTTGCTAATATTTTTTTTCAAGATAACCTCTTTGATCTTGTTGAGGAAGATGTTCCGCAGGTGAAGGAACAAACTAAGTTTGGGGGCAAGAGCCCCAACAAAAAGAAAAGAAAAAGGGTGAAGCATAAAGCACCCAAAGTTTCGTGGGCTCCACCTGAATTAATTAAGAAAGGGACCTACGTATGGAAGGAAGTGGGCGTTTGTGCCCGAGAAAATCAAAGGTGGTCAAAGGGCCGAAAAGCAAAGGCCAAATTCATTGAGGCCAATCTCAACCCCAAGTATGTGGGGCAACGGTCGGGCTAACGACCTTAACCAAATGCGCTAATTGGGAGGCAACCCAAGTATGTACGTTTTTATTTGCTTTATTTATTCGTTTTGTTGTGTCATATCGTCCTTTGAACCCGAGGCATGTTTTTGTTCTCTTTGCTATGAGGACATAGCATGTTTTGAGTTTGGGAGTAGATATCTCTCCGAGTTTGTGGGTTTATAGGGGAGTGTATATAGTGTCACCCTCCAAAAAAATAGAAAAAATTAAAAATTTTGTTCTCATTATATGTTTGGAAGTTGGTCAACGTCCGTGATGATTTGAGAGAGTTTTTGATTGAGTTTTACTAGTTTGTGCCAATTTGAATATGTTAATTAGAATTGCATTAATACATGTAAAACACAATTGCACCACCATTCACTTTCATCATTTTTCTTGATCATTGTTACCAATTTAGGAGACCTTTATAGGATCACTATGACATTCTCGGGGTCCCTAGAACATGTTTGCATGACTATCAATAACACATCAATTAGGCTATTCAAGAAGTGATATGTGGCTATTTCTTTGAACCCTATTTGTGAGCCTGTAACTTTCTCGTCACTTATACAAAATTTTCCGCTAGAACCCCTTTTGAGCTTGAAAAAGAATGAAATCTCTCACAAAGTGGGAGGTTATCTTAGACCACCATTCGCCTTCATTTGTACCCTCATTATCCTACCCTTTTAACTTATACACTATTTTCTTACCTTTTCAAAAAAGTGAAACTAGGGAATGAATGGGAATTTTTGGGGGATGTTTTGAAAATCAAAGGATTGAGTGAAAATTGGTCATGAAAAGAAAGAAAAGGGTTATAAATTGTTATGTAATGAAAAGAGGGGCTTGAGCAAAAAGTATTGAATGCACATTCTTCGTGATTTATTTGTGCAAAAGAAAAAAAAAAGAGAGAGAAAAAAAAATGAATGAAAAAAAAAAAAAAGATAGAAAAGCCTTGCACTCTCTAATGTTGAAGTGAAAAGTGATCAAAAAGAAAGAAAGGTGACCAAGCCCAAGTTTGAAAGTATACAAAATTATAAGTTTGAGGGTTAAATCAATGGGTTGGCATGGAGCGGAGTGATAAAATTTAAAAGTGAGGATGTATGATGAAGACTTTCTAGTTTCACTTGCTTGACTTCGTATGTCCTTACCTTCTTTTGTAATCGTGAACCTAGCCCGCGTTTATCGCGAAACATTACAAACCGTAAAGCCATATTTGATCCCTAAAGAGTAGCCGGGTTGACAGTTTTGTTTAAATATGCATATGAGTGTCCCTTGTGCAGAAATTTCATCTTAGTATCATTGATTTAGAGCATGTGGTTAGTAACCCTATAAAATATCTTACTTTGGTGACAATGATCTCCCATATTTCATTCATCATTCAGGCCGAGGTGGAAAATTGTGGGTTAGATGCATTAATGTAATTGTAATTGCATATTCTTATTGGCACTGGTTTAGCATATGTTGTGAGAATCTGAGACTTGACTGGCCGACAACCTTGTATATATTGAGAACATATCAAAAATATTTTATGTTGATTGTTTTTAGTTGTTAGGGTAGTTTTGTTTTTGTTTTTGTTTATTTCTTTTGTTTTACTCGAGAACGAGCAAAAGATAAGTTTGGAGGTATTTGATGGATGTGGTTTTACCCATCCAAAAAATATATTTCCTAGCTTATTTGATGCTCGAAACCTTGAGAATTTAATGTATATTGGAGTGTTTTGATAGTTCAAGGACTGAAGTGCAACAATGCTGAAAACGAAGGATTTGTACCCACTTTGGAAGTTCAAGGGCCAAGTTGTAATTTATTGGAAATTCAGGAACCAAACTGAAAATACGGAAATTTGGGACGAATTTGATTTATAAAAATTCATTGGCTAAAGTGAAATATAAAATCTCAAAGAGCGAAGTGCAAAAGAAGTCATTATAGTGGTCAAAGTGTGATTGCAAAACTGCGTTGCGAAACGAATACTAAATGTGCCAAAGGAAAGGCAAAATGGGGGAAAAATTCACAAGGTTGCTGTAAACATTTAAACATTGTGCAATCAGAACGACTCGGCTGAATGGGATCGACTCGTTAGCACGAGTCAGCACTTTGAATTGGGCCTGGATGAATTGTCTTCGGTTTGGGCTTATTTTTTTTTCATGGCCTGTTGCACGTACTAATGGCAAACAAAGCCTAGGTTTTGTAAAGGGAAGGAATGGTTTTCTTTAAAAAAGGGGTGATTATTATTCATGAGGAGGTCGGCTACTGTAGAGGGAAATAAATTCTAAGCCGTGCCCTGTAGAGGAGGAGAAGAACATAATTACTTTCACCGTCTCCGTTTCGATTGAGGTTTATGTTTTATTTTATTTTTGTAATTTTTATTATGAGTAGCTAAATTCCTTTTCGCGGATTGGATGTAACAATTGTCGAATTCTTATGCTAATAATGTTTTAATTATTCCACACTTTTCTTGTTCTTGTTCAATGAAATTTGCTTAATTTATTTTTAGACTTCCAACATTATTGATTGATTTTGTTGGTCTTTAAATTACTAGGGTTTAAATTACTACACTTGCGTGGGTAGTTTTTACATTGGCCTAGATTTCATTGAATAGATCCAATTGAAGACCTTGCGGAAATCAAAAGGGTCTAAAATCATTTGTTCTTTGGTTTTTAAATGTATTACTTGGATGTTTTGTAGACCTTGCGAAAAACATTACATCGAAGTAATAATAGGGTTGCAACCCGGCCATCTAATCGTCCCAACTCTTATTAAAGTGAACGATTTCTTGAACAAGATTAGTAATTGTTTTTTATAAATTAGCATAGGAAGGAGATAATTGTCAAACCCAATCCGTGAATCCTTGTCATTCTTGATTTCAATATCTGTTTTATTTTAATTAGTTAATTTATTTGCTTTTCAATTTAGTTTATTTTAATCAATCAAAATCAAACCCCCCCTCTTGTTTCGTTTACACTAATTAAATCAACTTGTTAATTCACTCAAGTCTCTGTGGTTCGACCCTTACTTTTGTATATTGCTACTTCGGTAACTTGTACACTTGCAAGGTTTTTATTACACAGTGGAATTTTATCCATCAGTTGGGCTTGGGAACGGTTGTTGTGTGTACGACCCGCAAGGACACGTGGAGATGTCATTCTTCAGGATGCATTATTGCCATATGGTTGCAGGTATTTTAAAATAAATTCATTTTAAATTCACATAATATTTTATGTACTTGATTTTGATTATTACACACTAATTTGTATGTCAAATTGCTCCATATGTAGGTGGCAAGGTCCCTTATCTTATACACATCTTACCATTCACAACTTGCATGGATACTGAGATCAGCTGGCGTATTTGACTGATGATCAGGTTGAGTGGCAGCCGTACTTAAGTGTTCAGGGTCCAGCATATTGCTTCTAGGGACAGGCTATATGGAGAGCGAAGGTGCCCCTCATTTGCTTTGATAGGGTTGAGTGGCACCTTCCTGATCGAGTAATGAGGCAGTTCGGGATGTTACAGGGTATCCCTGACCCACATGACACGAGTGAGTACCTGCATGGACTTGACCGACAAGGTCGATCAGAAGTTAATTGGCTTGATTTCCACATATCTTACATAGGAATGTGGAATCAACGGGCTAATTTGGTGGTGGATGGGCAATATGGTATCGAGGATGTAGATTTAGCACATCCCTATATGTTATGGTACTCTAGAATTACGCGGTTATTGATCCAGAATCCAAATGCTGTAGAGGATGAGGGGTACAGGGCGCATGCTAGTCGTTATGAGGGTTTGGTAAGTTAAATAGTACATATTTACTTTAGTTTTTATTTTTTTACCATTTTATCTTATCGTTATAATTTATTCCTTCTTTATTATTTTCAACAGATTCAAAACCTTCAGCGCGCGTACATATCCAACGAGAATGCCATATCTGAGGTAGAGGGATACGGCATACCCTCACAAAACCTATATGTTACCCGTGGTGTCATCAGACAATCCTTATCATCTATTAGACAGCTGAGACGACTGGATGCCCTCCAAACTCCCCCACCACCAGTAGATCGTGTTCTAGGGGTGCCACAGAGAAGAAACCGGGTTCGTAGACGTGCTCAACATGTGCAGGATGATCCAGAGGTACATTTTGAAAAGGCAGCGAATGAGGGGGACAATGGCGAGGAAGGGAATGATGAGGGCGGAGATAACGAGGATCCAAACACATTTACTGGACATGACGCTTTCTCCCAGGCAGGAAACTGTGGATTCTATCATACACAGATGGATTGTACACCAACTCCCCCTCCAAATTTAGGTTTTGCATCATATGCTTCGGGGAGTGAGAGTGGAAGTCGAAGAAGAAGCGTTGACTATGCTCCAAGTCCACCTCTAGGGATGAGTTTCACATCGTATGGTTCTGGGAGTGGGAGTGGAAGGCGAATCCTTCAAATGGATTATACTCCAATTCTACCTCCGATGTCGTTTTCGGAGGCTATACCTTTTGGTCACACAGACCCTACTCAGGTACCATCGTCATCTCGTCAAGCTAACACATCACGAATAGGTCGTGTATTATCTCGCCTTGTGCCTAGGACAAGTGATAAGCCACGTAATCCTCCTAACAATTACACCCCAGATGCATATCCATGACGGATTTCCTATTTGACCGGGATGTGGTCAATAAATATTTGGATTGATGTAATATTTATATGTCTATAAATAAAATGGATATTTTGTGGAATTTTTGGAATAAATTTAGACCCCAAATATTGACATGGAAGTTCATTTGATAATAAAATGATTTTGGTTAATGTGGGAATGAATTGAAAGGGGTATGAAATGGTTTGGGTCTATTTGACTGATGTTAATACTAGTTTTGGTCACTTTAAAAACAGAGTATGTTGATGTATTGTACTTGGGATTTTGTTGCTGATGTTTTGCAGCTCAGAACAGATTTATGGGCAAGGGCACGACTCGTGCCTACTGTCGTGCCTTGTCGTGCTCATGAGGGGACGACTGATTCTGGAGGGGTGTCAATGGGCACGAGTCGTGCTCTGCCCTGCCACCTCTGAAGCAATTTTCAAGCCTTAGAAACCTATTCAACCTAGGATATAAATGAGCCCTCTTTAACTATAATTAAAGTAGAACACTTTAGCTACACAATGATGTCTTACTTAGTCAAAATGGAATGGTGGAAGAGATTTAAATATTGTTCGGAAAATGGTTGACAACCTTGATTTGCAACTTAACCAAAGTGAATCAAACTTGGTAAATTGATCTTGGACCTTTATAGAGGTTATGTATTGTTGCATATTGATCATGTAAGGCTGATTTATGATGCATTGTGGCCTTACTTGAGTTCATATCCATGAAATTTTACGTACCACAATCTGACTTAAAAGATTCCAAATGTCGTTGTTTGATAGGCTTATGCCAAATTTAAAGTTTAAAATTCTAAAATCAATCTTTCCCAATATAAAACAATAAAAATTCAAGTTAATTAGTTACATTAAATTTTAGCTTACCTTCCTATACATTTAAATCATTTTCACGCAAAAACAAATTATATAAGTTTAATCATCTACATGATATTTTTCTCCCTCTCAAATTGTGTGTTCTATATTAGAAGGAAAGAAAAAATAATCAATCTATTTTAAATTTTACGCATTTATGTCATTATAATTTTATTATGTTCATATGTATAAATTTTTTCGATTGAAGAAAAGAGATGGTAAACGGAATAAGATTCATTTTTTTTTTTTTTTGTATAAGATGTATGAAAAAGAATAAATAATTTAAATAATGTTAAATAGAAAGTTATAAATGCCACCTAACATTTATTATAGATCATTTAGTACTTAATTATGTGAATTAGTAGCATGTTTAGTTATGGGAGCTATTAATTTTTTTGATATAGTAACATTTGTTAAAAATTATCGCTTGTTAATGTTCATATACATTTCATTAATGATTTTGATTATTTTAGCTTATAATCAATAGTACTCACTTTTGTTATTTCTATTGTACAAAGACTAGTACTCAAATACCCGTGCCATTGGTATGGGTCTGTATGGAAAGGGAGACAGTATGGAAAGAGAAAGATGTGGGAAAACTGAAATCTCATGCTAACTATATGACGTTTTAAATGTAATTTTAAACCGTTACAAATATATAAAGTGCAAAATTATAAATAAGCTTTTTTTATGAAAAAATTGATATTTCCAAAATAGTTATTTATATTGGGACAGAAAGAGCAAGTCAAATAAAGCCCAAACATCCTTGTATACACCATACTTATTTTGGTCATGATAAAATGTTATATTGGGACGGAAAGAGCAAGTGCAGTCCTTCAAATAAAGCCCAAACATCCCATATTATTTTTTCACAAGAATATTTATGCATCATTGCCATTTAGTTGTATAATAATAAACAGTTTTAGAATGTCCCCTATATGAAATTTGGACATTCGCTTAAGGAGCAATACCTGTTGATTAATGAGTTAGTGTATTTGAGTCTGAATATATGTATAGCTGTTGTAGGTTGATGTCTCCCGTGAAGGTACTTCTAGAAAACTGAATCTCAAACTATTGGATACTTCTAGAAAACTGAATGTACAGCTGTTGTGGGCAGCAAAATCGGTGACAGATGTTGAATGTGTTGTGCGTACGGTCAAACCTGATAATGTTGTTGTGGAGCTTCGCAGAAGCAGGATAAGTTTGTTTCTAAAGTTCAATTTCCATTAATCCTTTTTTTCAGTTCTTACAAATTTAAACGTGTGCTGATATGTATGTACTTGACCGATGATCTTGCATAGAACAAATCAAGCCAAGTCTTGGGATAACGGTCAATTAGTTGTGTTGATTGTCTATGAATCTTCTAGTTGAATCACTGATTGCTCGTATTGAAGAATTAATGGATCTCATCAAGGAATTGATGTCTCTTGCTCATTTAAGTTTTTTCTTCAATCAATGGCTTAACTTTACTTATTGCAGAGTTCCTTTTTAGAGTTGGATCATGTATACATCTACAGATAGTGAGTTAGGACAAAAATCAAGGTCTAATACGTTTTCCTTAACTGGCTCAGGGTTCTTTGGTGCTGTTAGTCGTAGCACTTGAAGTTTCCTGTGGGTGTGATTAGCAGAATTGGTATATTTCGATGCATTAGTTTACTTCTTTTTGTAATTTTCTGAAAGAATTTTGTGTAACCATTCAGTTTTGAATTTCATTTATAAGATTCTTTTCCTTTTTCAATCAGAATAAATAAAAATATTTGCTCAACTATCTTGAAGTTCTTGGATGCCAAAACCTTAGCATTATTTTGTTCATTATTTGGCAAGTACTGAAAAAGAGTTATTGTATAGTGCATTATGATTATGTAGATGAGTTATCTTGTTTTTATTTTCTTGCTAATTTCATTTTTTGATAATTGGATAAATGTGTTCACTGATGTTCATTTTTGGTTGTGTTTCAGTTCAACATATGAAACCCGACTAAAAGTTCCCTGTGAAGGAAAATGTTTCACAATCATCTACTGTGAAGCCAGTAGACCCACTCACCCAATACTTTGATTTATTACTATGGGAGATGTAGCTCACGACTCACTTAAAAAGCTTTCATTTCATTTCCATTCCTGCTAGCTCTAAAACCTGCCTAGCTATATCTCCAAATTAAAGAGCAAATGTTTGGCTCCCTCAACTTCTTATGTCTTATTTGCAGAATTAAACAGTTTCGGGCATCGTTTTTCCAAGATTGGCAAAGGGTTCCAAGTATATGCAATGAGATACGGAAGGAAAGTACCTAAACTCAACAGACCCCCTGCCAGCGCAAAGCACTACTCCGAGGCCTGACAACTCAGCTATTCAAGCATGGAAGAATAGTAACTACTGAAGCCAGAGCTAAAGCTATGATCTAAAAGACTAAAATGTCTTACTATAAAGATAATTCTTTGCAGCTAAGAGTCTTTCTCCGTGTCGAAAGAAAGTCTCAACAGAAACAAAACTAAATATTAACTATTTCTACTTGACCTTCCGGCTATCCACTCTACTGTCGTTTTTGTTAGTATAAAGTACGTTCTTGTCCCTGTGGTCTCTCAAGATGAAAGGTTTCTATTCTGAAGGGTCTGCCTAAAAGACTATCATATGTTCCAGTGTGTTGCCAGACACGGTTACAAAGATGTTCGGAAGGAAGGTCACCATGAATTCGAGCAACTTTTAGTCGAAAGCCTAGAGAAATTTCTAAGAAAGTAAGCTCAAGATATTGCCTTGGAAAGCAATCTAAATGAAGAAATGGAATTTGATAGTGTTTTAGTGAGGTCAAGAACTATGAGGTCCAAGATGGTGAAGGGATTGGAGAGCTTAGGGTCCCACTGATGCGTAACAAAATGTTGGAAGGTTATGAGACTTCAGAAGAGTCGGGTACCACGTTGCCATCCAGTGTCATGGCAATTGAGGAAGACCCGAAGTATGAACTATCTGCTCTTAGAGAAGCTACTGAATCGGGATTTACTTATTTGCTTGGACATGGAGATGTGAGGGCTAAGAAGAACTCATTTTTTTTTATCAAGAAACTGGTGATAAACTATTTCTACGCGTTCATGAAGAGGAACTGCAGAGGCGGGGCTGCAACTATGAGGGTACCACATATGAATATAATGCAGGTCAGGATGACATACATGGTCTAATCTACCTCTTGTTAGTAATACTTGAAAAACAAACATTATAGGGATAAAATTCTCGAGGATAGTCTGATATTCCACAAACTGATTGATCACCAGATTGTTCAATTGCACGTTTGCTGCCCAAATGCATTCTGTTTCTATAGTATTTCTAGCAGTTTTTCTAACCCTGCATTAGTTCCCCCTCAACCCATTTGTTAAGGGTCGAGCGGAGAGTTTATACAATAAATTCTGAAGCTCTGAATAGCTACTTCAAGTAAACCTCTGAATAGCTATTGATATCTAGCAATTTCTTAGTTTTCTTTATACAGTTTATTTCTTTCTATTTTTCTGTTGGACCTCTTGAATACATAATCTTTCTACTCATCCATCTCTAAATGAGTGTCCATTTTCCAAGCCGAATCATTCGATACTCTAAATGATTGTTCTGATGTATATCAATGAATCTATAAAGGGAAAGATAATATGATTGTTCTGATGTATATCGATGGATTTATAAAGGGAAAGATAATATCTATGAGATCCAAATGTCAATATGATAAGTCCCCTTAAATTATGAAAGTTACTGAACAACTATGAACATATCTCGAAATCAACTCTAAATAAACTCAGTCAATTGCCTTCTTCAATGAGAAGATGAACTAAACTTCAACTCAAACTCTATGAATTATACCACTGAGTTAACTATTAACAACCTAATTCTTCAATTAACAAATATAAAGAAAAAAAAACTCAAGAACCACAAATAATCCAAGGGGTCCCTATTGCTATCCAATTAGACCAACTCAACATTGCATCAAATCTTCATGGCATTTGACTTACCCCTAACCAAAATCTCCAATAGGCTTAGCAGAACATCAACACCTCTAAGTTCCATACACATATATATACCCCAATTTAGACCAACTAAACTATAAATCAACTCAAATTGAGCATACCGTTCATGTGTTCTAAACCTAAATTTCAAAACCTCAAAAACTATAAACAGACAAATCTCACTGTAAATTTCAGGAGATATTATTTAGGAACATGAGAAAATTATGACATTCAACATCTAAGAATTAACACTTGAAATTTCCTTTCCTGTTCTAGTGCCACATCTCATTATTTAAATTGAGATTTAATAAAGAATAATATTAAAAAATTATTAATATCTTATGACCATAATTCAATCATAAGTGCAATAATTAAGTCCTAAAGGATTCATAATCTGTGACAAACAATAGTACATAATTAATAGAATTGTAAAGCAATTTGAGAGAGGAAACGATAAGAAAAGAGAATTGTTATATAAACCCGTAAAATTGTTGAGTAAACCCGTAAGTTATAATCTTCAAAAATGCCATCTAGTGAAATGACAAATTATCCCTAAATCTATTACCTCATTCACTAATGTTAAATAAACCCGTAAAATTGTTGAGTAAACCCGTATACCCCCCTCCCTCCCTCATCAATTTTCACCACCTTCCCCTCCCTCCCTCATCAATTTTCACCTTTTTACTTAATCACTTCTTCTTTATTTTTTTACATAAAAAAAAATTACCTCCCTTCCTTCCTCTTCCTCTCACCATCATTTATCTCTCCAAAAAAAAAATTCATACACATTTGTTCCAAGACAAGAGATTCAGCAGGCTCATCATGGATGCTCTACCATCGAATGTTAATGTAAGTTTTCTAACCATTTAAATTTGTTAAAAATGTCATTTCTGTTTCGTAGCTCAAATTCGGCCAGTAGTGACCGAAAATCTGTTCAGGTTCGGCCACGCCCGGCCGAAATTCAGTTATGGTTCGGCCACACCCGGCCGAAAATTTAAAATTTTTCGGCTCTGGTTTGCCGAATCTGGGCTGTTTTTCGGTCTGGCCGAATTTTTGAAATATTTCGGCCACACCCAGCCGAACCATCGAAGAAAATTCGGCCACCACTGGCCGAACCTTTGTTTTTCTGCTTACACCTCCCTTATTGTTTTATTGAATAGTTGCAGTATTTCCTGGGTGACAACAACTATGTCTCGGTTGATTTTGAAAGCGTTTTGCGAGACTACACCCCAGAATTCACAATGCCCTTGTTTTTTCGAGACCAAAAAATAATGTTTGAATGGGTGCGTAAAAAGGGGGAAGAGCATGGGTTTGTCATCGTAGTCGGTCGGTCGGATAGCGGGAGCCGTAATTCCGCTCCTCGAATGACGCTTGTTTGTGATCGCTGGGGGACATACAAGGAAAAACCAATCTCTCTGTCCTCTCAAGAATCTGTCAACCTTGAACTATTGGGGAAAAAAAAGAAAAATAGAGAGAGCGGAACAAAAAAATGCGGTTGTAAGTTTCAGTTGAACGCCAGACAAGTCACGGTTGATGGTGAATGGCAATTAAAAGTGGTTTGTGGCTTTCACAATTATCCGATTTGCGAATCCATGTTGGGTCACTCTTATGTCGGTAGATTACTGAAATCAGAGGAGGAGTACGTGATAGAATTGTCACATGCAAATAGCCGGCTGAAGGATATTTTACATGGATTAAAAGAGAAATTTACGAAAAACAAGTCCATAATACGGACTATTTATAATGCGCGAGTGAAGAACAGGGCAACTGAGCATGCGGGTCGTTCTCAAATCCAACAGCTCATGTTTAAATTGACCGATCATGCTTATCACTTCGAATATCGGCAATGCGAGAATACAAATGTCATTAAGGAGATATTCTTTGCTCATCCGAAAAGCATTGAATTGATGAAGGCATTTCCATACGTCTTGTTCATGGATTGCACTTACAAGACAAATAGGTACAACTTACCTTTGCTTGAGATTGTGGGCGTGACTTCAACCAAAATGACATTCTTAATTGCTGGTGTATACCTAGAGGCTGAGAAAGAAGGAAACTACACGTGGGCATGCGAAGTGTTGAAATCTTTGATGGATCAATCATGTCTTCCTAATGTTATCGTGACCGATAGGGAGCTTGCCTTGATGAATGCAATTCGTGAGACGTTCCCAACGACAACTCATTTTCTCGATGGCATATCAACAGGAATATTCTAGCAAAATGTAAGAAAATGTTTGATATGCAAGAGATTTGGGAGGCGTTCATTCTTCATTGGAATGTAATGGTCAAAGCTGATACAGAGGCATCGTTTGATGACTATTTACGGCGATTATCAGAAGATTTCAGTCAATATTCCGATGCGGTCAATTATGTCCTAAACCAGTGGATTGTACCTTACAAAGAAAGATTTGTCTCGTGTTGGACAAACCATGTTATGCACTTTGACAACTTGACTACAAACAAGTATATCAAGGGAACTTTATGTTTCTGTCATATGTTTTGATGTTTTGTTAATTATATGCTAATAAATTGCGTAACCTATGTTAGGGTGGAGAGTCAACATGCCTTATTGAAGAAACAACTTGGATCTAGCCAGGGAGCATTTGAGACATGTTGGAAACAAATTCATAAACTCATCGAATGCTCCCATATTGCAATCATTGCCTCATTTGAGAAAAGCAGGACTGTGGTTCAACACAAATTCAAGTCATCGCTATGGAGTGAGGTTAGAGGCATGGTGTCTATAAATGCATTGGATTTGATTTTTAACTCACTGAATTCTCTATATGATGGTAACCGAGATCCATTGTGGTGTGGGTGTGCGGTGAGATCGGCATGCGGACTCCCTTGTCCACATGAGCTTGCACAGTTCATGCAATTCAACTCGCCCATCCCACTTGATAAAGTTCATGCATTTTGGCGTAAGCTAGATACCCTACCGATCATGAGTTACGATGATGATATTGAAGAAGAGATTCAAAATCGGTACAATGAGATTCGCAATACTCTTGATTTAAGATTTGAGGCAGCTCCACGAACCGGAAAGAATTTGATTGTTCGGAGATTGACCGAGATTTGTCATCCTGCAACAACAATGGCCAATGAACCTGCAGTTAAAACAAATAATAAGGGTCGTCCTAAAGCAAAGAATGCTAAGTTCCTCAAATCCACGAAGCGGGATCCTAGCGCATTTGAGTACGTGGAGGCCATACCCGACCAAGTGTAATTCAACACCGATGCAAATCAAGGGTCTCCGATGTTATCTGCAAATGCATTCAACGTTGCGTTGGTGACTTTGAGTAACACCTTGTCTTTGACCTTCCTTCCTCTACGAAAATCAATGCCACATAACCCAAAATTGATTTATATATGCTATGTCAACGACAATCATTACATTCATGCCAAGTTGAAGGAAGGATGTCCATTGCCACCCGTACCATACAAATGGTATGATTGCCGAGCTGAATGTGCAACCGGATGGCTAGATTCTTATCAAAATCGATTAATACAAGTACCCGAAACATCAACTTATGTAATTGATATTAAATAATTTTATTTATGTTAAATATTATGATTTGTGGTGTTACATATCTTTAAATAATTTTCATTTATTATTACATTCCATTTAAAGTTATATTAAAATTTAACTAACTTTAAATTAAATTAACTTTTTTTATTACGGAAAACACATTGTTACATTTCGTCTTAATAAACAGAAAAAATGGAATTTTTTATTTTTTTGGAATGGTTCGGCTGGTAGTGGCTGAATTTTGTCAAATATTTCGGCCAGTACTTGCCGAAAAACTAAAAAGAATTCGGTCAGTACTGGCCGAACCTTTGTAACTATGGCAAAAAAAAATTTTAAAAATTTAAGCCAATGCTTAGAACACGTAACAATGTTTTTTCATGAACGTTTCCAAAAAAAAAAAAAAACCACTCTTATTATAGGTCTCGGTCAGTACTGGCCGAACATAAATGGGATTTTCGGTCAGTACTGGCCAAACTTCTTGACTGGTTCGGTCAGTACTGGCCGAATTTTTTCCAGTTTTTCGACATGTACTTGCTGTATTCTGCACTCACCAGGGCACGTCCCCGACTCGTCTATGCTGCAACCATCACCCATACACACATATACAAATCCATACACCAACCAATCACCCCCCATACACATAAAACCATTAACCCATATACACACTCACCTCATACATACCCCAACCAATTACTCCATATATATACAAACCATAAATCCATAAATCAATTATTTCAAACATCAAATATAAAACAAAAAATAATTGTTCATACAATCATTACCACATTTTCAAACATCAAATACAAAACCAAAAATAATTGTTCAAAAAAAACCAAAACTACAAATCTATTGTCGTCTTCTACCACCCTGAGAAGTTGATGTTCGTGCTGGGTTTTGAGTTGCTGCCAATGCTCTAAAGATGACGTCCATAGCCTCCTCTAAACTAAATGAGCGATCTCCATCTGTCCATCTCTCAGCAATAGGCATCATGACGTTCCGGACATTCATAATCATATCCCACAGATTAGGGGCAACAACTTCAGTTGTCCTCCTGACAGCGTGAGACCGCTCAGTAATGGGGTGCACAATAGGGTGTGAATATGTAGAGTACCGTTGCAGATAATCATCTGCAGCATCTTGAGGCACTCTACATCCCGGTAACTTGAGTTTATCGACGCAATTTGACTTCCAGTCATAGAATGACTGGGCAAACATGATCCACCCTACTAGAGACTTCTTATCTCCTCTCGCCATCCCAAGACCAAGTGGAGGGTTTGGTATTGTCTGCATGCACCCAAACTGTCGCAAGACCCGATAAGGAAGATGTGGTTCCACAACATTACCGGCAACTATGACACCTTGATATAGCGCGACTCTAGGAAAAGGATATTGAGCGCGGATACCTTCATACGACATCCAAATCACCTACAATAAAAACATAAAAAATATTAATATAGTTTCATTTAAGAAAACAAAAATACATGTGAAAATTATTACTAAAAAAATAATACTTACTTCCGTGTCCTGAATAATGTCAATATGTTGCCTCTTTACTTGCACGGAGGCAACTGTCGCTGGTTGAGCCCGAGGTGGTAGCCACTTCAATGTGAGTGGCAAATTGGGTAGATAGAAGTTGTTGATACCGTTCCTAAACGCAGGAAACCTCTCATAAACCCATGCCTCCAACAAGGTTAAGTGCCCGGAAATCTGATGGCAGTTAAACCTAGATCCTTTTCCTAGTTGCCGGTACAGAAAAGCTAACGCTCCGGCTCCCCAAGCATAATTCCCAATTGCCCCATCATCTCTCAAAAAATCTAGATAGCTAGCGTTGACACATGTCCCGGTCTTATCAGAAAAGATTGTGCACCACAATAAATATAAAAGATATGCCTTAGTAGCACAGACAGCTTTTCGGGGGTCTGAGGAGTACAACTGAGGGGAGAACTTCGATCTAAGCCATTCTAAATTGACCAATGCCCCCTTGACAGGAATTCCATCTTTAGCAGCTTTTTTTGTCACTCCCAAAACCTCACAAACCTTATTAAGAGGTGGCTGACTAGCATAAGTGGGACTCTCAAATAAGGGTGCACCTACTACCGGAAGCAGTGTAAGACAAGACACATCCTCTAAAGTGATGGTCATCTCCCCAAATGGCATATGGAAACTATTAGTTTCCGGATGCCATCGCTCAACAAAAGCGTTAACCAACGTTTTATCTACGTTGTCATACACTCCACTTCCATTAACTAAGCACAAGAGACCGGAATTAATGATAATATTTTGAACCGACTCTGACACTTTATTCAACTCCAATTCCCATTTTTTCAATTTTCCTATATGATTAATACATTTTAAAATTCTATCATCTTTACCCTCCCAAATGGATTTAGCAATATGGGTTTCATAGGAAATGAGTAATGTTTTGTACCTCGGGCCACCGGGATAAGATGTTACATCCCCACCTCCCTCCTCATCATCCTCATCTTCCTCATCTTCCGGCCCGTATTCCCATTCATCTTCCGGCTCGTATTCCCGTTCATCTTCCGAATCACTATCATTTTGAGCCGGAATAAGGTCTATCTGAGGCTCAGGTGAGGTTTCCATAGGCTCATTGTAGACCGACAAGTGAGGATCAACGTTTAAATCCTCAACTGGCTCTTGGTTCTGTGAAGATTTCCCTTGAATACGTGCGGCAACTTTTGAAGTCCGTTCGAAAGCGGTTGGACGCTTTCTTCTTGAAAAAATTTGCTTAACTGCAAAGAAAACATCAAAAAATCAAACTCATGGCCGAATATTTGAGCAGGTTCGGCCGGGGGTGGCCAAAATTTTGAGCTTTTTCGGTCGGGTGTGGCCGAATAGATCTAATAAATCGGCCAGTAGTGGCCGAACCACTTAAAACCCAGAATTCGAATTTGTTCAAAATCACAATCTCAATCTCTCAAAATGAAGCAAAAATTAAGTAATTTTAGATTGAAGGAAAGAATAATTACCGGATTTTCCTTGGTTTGACATCTTGAATCTTGAATGGTGTTGAAAATGGCTTGTTCTTCTTCTTCTTCTACTTAGGTTTTGCTTCTTTTTTCTTCTCTCTCTCTCTCAGCGTTCTCTCTTCTCTCTCTCTCTCTGCAGTGGCGGTCTCTCTCTTCTCTCTCTAAAATTTCAAACGTCTCTCTCTTTCTCTCTCTAAGGTTTGGTTGTGGGTGAGGATGAGTGAGAGAGAGGGAGTAAATGAGAGTTAATTGGGTGGGTGGGTGTGGGTGTGGGTGTGGGATAAAGACAAGGGGTATAAAGGGAAAAGGGGGGGGGTTATTTAATTTATTTGGGGTGGGTTTAGCTTTACGGGTTTACTCAACAATTTTACGGGTTTATATAACAATTCTCGAAAAGAAAAACTGTCGAGTCTGAGGTCGGGAAACAATGTGGGAAATGGGTAAGAGGCGATAGTGATTTCCATGGTGAAAAATTGTCTTTCAACAACAGAAAATTTCAAAATAAAAAATCAGCAATTTCAAAAATGAAGTATTACCTCTTTGTGACACAACAGTTCGTGAGAAAATGTTAGCTAATATTACTCGGATTTGTGAGAAATTGAAATGCTTTTGGAACATGGACAGAGGTGTTTAGGGTTTCGACTAATTGGCGAATTCCCGACAAGGGAAGGAAGTACGCCGATTTGCGTCACGTCCCCGGAGGTTGAGAGCCGGAGAGGAGTGCTCGTGTAACTGCGCTGGAAAGCGAAAGAAGGTGGTTGTTTGCGCTGGATAGGGAAAGAACGTGGTTATTTGATTTAATCCTGACAATTCTTTATCTTTTGTGAAACACAATCCCAGCCACTCATTGTATAGCGGTTATTCTTGACCTCTATTGTATTATAGATAAATAATATATTTGGATGGGTCGTATGATAGTTTATTCATTTTATTGCTTCTTTTTTTCTCGAAATAATCTTTTAATTTTTTTGTCATTAACATGAAGGTACTTTAAGCAATAATTTTAAGTTGATTTACTTATTCTAATAAAATTTTAAATTTTATTATTGATAAACCAGTATATACTATCAAATACAATTTCTACGAGTTCATTTAAATAATTTAATCAAGCTAAAATTATTAACAACAAAAAAGTTAGAAAAATCATTTTGGACGGATTGAGTTGTAGGAGCCTAGGAGGCGTGCCTTTTAAATATGGGCAAATGACAATTTAGGGCCTGAAGTATGCGGGTGATACCACATTGGGGCCTGAAGTCTTAAAACTATCAATTTAGGGCTCAAAGTTACAATTTTGATCAATTTGGGGCTTTTTGATGTTTTTCGTCAAAAAAAAAAAAGCCGTTAAGTGACCACGTGGAATTCACATGAGATTTAGTGAGGGCATTTTGGTCATTTCGCGTAGACTTCAGGCCCTAATTTGACAAAACAATGGACTCATTCCCACCACCACTTCCCTACCTCCCACCACCACTTCACCATACCTCCGCCCAAATCACCGAACACTATAGATGATTTCTTGCCCCAGGAACGAATCCAACTGATTCAAAGCCATCAGCATCCGACTGACCAGTCCATCAAGGTTGCACCGTCAAAACGAAACCGGCGGCGTCAGATTCACCATCAACAGTAGATCTTGCGAGACTCATGCCTTAGTCTGCTGCTGGAACTGCGATCTCTTTGATCAACTCGTCAGCACAGTCCAACCGACATCCATGGACATTCCATTGTCGACAAACTCACAGAAAAGATTTGGGAGCCCCTCCAGTTTCTCCTAAACCAATTTGAATATGAGAATTGTTATATAAACCCGTAAAATTGTTGAGTAAACCCGTAAGTTGTATTTTTCAAAAATGCCATCGAATGAAATGACAAAAATATCCCTACATATATCCCCTCATTCACTAATGTTAAATAAACCCGTAAAATTGTTGAGTAAACCCGTAAATCATTTTCACCACCTTCCCCTCCCTCATCAATTTTCACCACCTTCCCCCTCCCTCCCTCATCAATTTTCAGTCTCTTTTTTACTTAATCTCTTCTTCTTTATTTTTTTACTCCAAAAAAATTACCTCCTCCCTTTCCTTCCTCTTCCTCTCCCAAAAACAAAATTCATACACATTTGTTCCAAGACAAGAGATTCAGCAGGCTCATCATGGATGCCCTACCATCGAATGTTAATGTAAGTTTTCTAACCTTTAAATTTGTTAAAAATGTCATTTCTGTTTCGTAGCTAGAATTCGGCCAGTAGTGACCGAATATTTGTTCAGGTTCGGCCATCCCCGGCCGAAATTCAGCTATGGTTCGGCCACACCCGGCCGAAATTTTAAAATTTTTCGGCTCTGGTTTGCCGAATCTGGGCTATTTTTCGGCCAGTAGTGACCGAATATTTGAATTATTTCGGCCAGTAGTGACCGAATATTTGAAATATTTCGGCCACACCCAGCCGAACCGTCGAAGAAAATTCGACCACCACTGGCCGAACCATTGTTTTTCTGCTTACACCTCCCTTATTGTTTTATTTAATTGTTGCAGTATTCCCTGGGTGACAACAACTATGTCTCGGTTGATTTTGAAAGCGTTTTACGAGACTACACCCCAGAATTCACAATGCCCTTATTTTTTCGAGACCGAAAAATAATGTTTGAATGGGTGCGTAAAAAGGGGGAAGAGCATGGGTTTGTCATCGTAGTCGGTCGGTCGGATAACGGGAGCCGTAATTCCGCTCCTCGAATGACGCTTGTTTGTGATCGCTGGGGGAAATACAAGGAAAAACCAATCTCTCTGTCCTCTCAAGGAACTGCCAACCTTGAAATATTGGAATTGGGAAAAAAAAGAAAAATAGAGAGAGCGGAACAAAGAAATGCGGTTGTAAGTTTCGCTGAACGCCGACAAGTCACGGTTGATGGTCAATGGCAATTAAAAGTGGTTTGTGGCTTTCACAATCATCCTATTTGCGAATCCATGTTGGGTCACTCTTATGCCGGTCGATTACTTAAATCAGAGGAGGAGTACGTGATAGAATTGTCACATGCAAATAGCCGGCCGAAGGATATTTTACATGGATTAAAGGAGAAATTTCCGGAAAACAAGTCCATAATACGGACTATTTATAATGCGCGAGTGAAGAACAGGGCAACTGAGCGTGCGGGTCGTTCTCAAATCCAACAGCTCATGTTTAAATTGACCGAGCATGCTTATCACTTCGAATATCGGCAATGCGAGAATACAAATGTCATTAAGGAGATATTCTTTGCTCATCCGAAAAAGCATTGAATTGATGAAGGCATTTCCATACGTCTTGTTCATGGATTGCACTTACAAGACAAATAGGTACAACTTACCTTTGCTTGAGATTGTGGGCGTGACTTCAACCAAAATGACCTTCTTAATTGCTGGTGTATACCTAGAGGCTGAGAAAGAAGGAAACTACACGTGGGCATGCGAAGTGTTGAAATCTTTGATGGATCAATCATGTCTTCCTAATGTTATCATGACCGATAGGGAGCTTGCCTTGATGAATGCAATTCGTGAGACGTTCCCAACGACAACTCATTTGCTTTGTCGATGGCATATCAACAGGAATATTCTAGCAAAATGCAAGAAAATGTTTGATATGCAAGAGATTTGGGAGGCGTTCATTCTTCATTGGAATGTAATGGTCCAAGCTGATACGGAGGCATCGTTTGATGACTATTTACGTCGATTATCAGAAGATTACTGTCAATATCCCGATGCGGTCAATTATGTCCTGAACCAGTGGATTGTGCCTTACAAAGAAAGATTTGTCTCGTGTTGGACAAACCATGTTATGCACTTTGACAACTTGACTACAAACAGGTATATCGGGGGAACTTTTATGTTTCTGTCATATGTTTTGATGTTTTGTTAATTATATGCTAATAAATTGCGTAACCTATGTTAGGGTGGAGAGTCAACATGCCTTATTGAAGAAACAACTTGGATCGAGCCAGGGAGCATTTGAGACATGTTGGAAACAAATTCATAAACTCATCATCCTCATCTTCCTCATCTTCCGGCTCATCTTTCGGCTCGTATTCCCGTTCATCTTCCGGGTCACTATCATGTTGAGCCGGAATAAGGTCTATCCGAGGCTCAGGTGAGGTTTCCATAGGCTCATTGTAGACCGACAAGCGAGGATCAACGGTTAAATCCTCAACTGGCTCTTGGTTCTGTGAAGTTTGCCCTTGTGTACGTGCGGCTACTTTTTCACTCCTTTCGGAAGCAGTTGGACGCCTTCTCCTTGTAAACATTTGCTTAACTGCAATGAAAACATCAAAAAATCAAACTCGTAATACATTTTATAACATATCATATAAAAAACAATGCATATATAAGAAAGAAAGAACAATGCATATATAAGAAAGAAAGATTGTCAAAGATCGCCCATGGCAAAAATTCCAAGAAAATAGAAGAAATTTTTCATTGGAGCATTTCATCGAACACTTAGCGTGCATAGTAGAGAATCATGCACAAACTTGCGTTTGGCTACCCAAATCAATCCCTCCTACAGTCCAAATCATGTAGGGCACTCATATATACACAAATGCATCATCAAAATTCAACAAAGGCCTGAGAAATCTAACATGCATTGACATTGAACCTAGTTCTTAATAAAAGGAGGGAAATGTCCAAATTTTGATGAATAGATGGATTAAAAAACATGGAATTGATACAATGCAATCAATGGAAAACTTTGCCAGTAGTGCCCGAAAAATTTAGTAGGTTCGGCCGGGGGTGGCCGAAAAATTGAGCATGTTCGGCCGGTGGTGGCCGAAAAATTGAGCGGTGTTCGTGGGGTGGCCGAAATTTTGAGTTTTTTCGGTAGGGTGTGGCCGAATTTGTGTAATAAATCGGCTAGTAGTGGCCGAACCCTTCAAAACCCAGATTTTCGAAATTTTTCACAAAATCACAATGAGATTCTCTCAAAATGAAGCAAAAATAAAGTAATTTTAGATTGAAGAAAGAATAATTACCTGATTTTCCTAGGTTTGACATCTTGAATCTTGAATTGGGGTTGTTCTTCTTCTTCTTCTTCTACCTAGGTTTTGCTTCTTCTTCTTCTTTCTTCTCTCTCTCTCTCTCTCTTCTCAGCGTTCTCTCTTCTCTCTCTCTGCACACACACACAGCGTTTTCTCTCTAATTTCAATTTCACGTCTCTCTTTCTCTCTCTAGGTTTGGTTGTGGGTGAGGATGAGTGAGAGGGAGGGAGTAAATGAGAGTTAATTGGGTGGGTGTGGGTGTGGGTGGGTGTGGGTATGGGTGTGGGTGTGAGAGGGGTATAAAGGGAAAAGTGGGGGTTTGTTTTTATTTTTTGGGGTGTTTTTAACGATACGGGTTTACTCAACAATTTTACGGGTTTATATAACAACTCTCTTTGAATATTTGGAAAGAAAAAATTGGATGATGGCGGTAATTGGATGTTGATGGTGGGTGGTGACTGATTTGAAACTTGAATTTGGGTTTGGTGAATTGAAGGTTGCTTTGAGAAATTTTGTTGATACATGGAGAGGGGCTGGATGGTAGGGATGGTGATTTATTCACATAAAATTTAATTTTTGATTTATTTGAGTTTTATTGTGATTTTTTTGTTAGAAATATTCATATTTTTCAGTTTCAAACAATAAAAAAAAAAGAAAAAATATATACTCCCTCCGTCCCGGAAAACTTTACCCCTTTACTATTGAGAACGGAAAATAAGAAATAATATTATTAAAGTATGTGTTGTGAGTGGGAGGAGAGAGAATGAGTGGAGAGAATAGTAAATTTGAAAAGTGTTGTGAGTGGGAGGATAGAGAATGAGTGGAGAGAATAGTAATTTTTTTTCCTTTTTAGGAAAGTGGGACTTTAAAGTGGGACGCCCAAAATAGTAAAAAGGGTAATGTTTTATGGGACAGAGGGAGTATAATTTTTTTGATTTTTTGTCAATTTAGGACCCGAAGTCTACGCGAAATGACCAAAATGCCCTCACTAAATCTCACTTGAATAGCACGTGGCCACTTAACGGTCTTTTTTTACGAAAAACGTCATAATACCTAAATTGATCAAAATTGTAACTTTGGGCCCTAAATTGATAATTTTAAAGACTTAAGGCCACAATATAATACTACCCATATACTTCAGGCCCTAAATTATCATTTGCCCTCTAACTATTTGGGTAAATATTGAGATATAACCAAATCCTAGTATCCTAGTGGCGGAAATAGGAATTAACATTAAGCAAGTTTCACCCTCAAAGCCATGGGAATCGGCCATGCATCAATAGTCGGCCAATCGACCATCCTCAACGGCTCGCTTTCTCTTCCGGCCGATCAAGAGCCGCAATCTAGTCCTAACTGTGACAAAAATCGCCCAATTACCCTGACTTCTAGCCTAGCCTAGCCCCATACTAGGTCAGCTTCGATTCTCTATCTTCCAAACCGATTTTCTTCTACTTTATACTTGAAATCATCAATAATTTCTGCAGAAAATGAGACAATGGAATCCAATTGGTAATAAGGTATGGTTGTTTGTCCCAGTTCTCTAATGGCATTCCTCTCTTATTGTTAATTACTGTTGAAGTATCAGCTTCATTACATACTAGAGAGTAATGGAGAAGCTAAATTTGAAAAATATTATAGATTACGTAATTTGTCATTTGTATGCTGTGCTAATCAATGCTGAATTCAATTTATAAACCCTAGTCCACCCCTCTGCTATTCGGTTAGTGTGCAATATGAATTAAGTCACTTAAATTTTGCAAATGGTGCAGATTACTTATTCATCTTGTCATTTGTCGGTTGATTAATGCCTAGTTGAGAATTGATAATACCCCCCTTCTCTCTAGGTTTAGTACAACAGATTGAGTTATCCTTTTTTTCTTCTATAACTTCCTGAAAATTCAGATTGTCCACCTTCTGCTGTGTCTCGATAATTCGTTAGTGTGTAGAGTGAAATATGTATGTGAGATAATAGTGAAGGGTGAGGCAAAACAAGTTAGTGTATGGAACATAGGAGAGGGAGATTGAAAAGCTGGATATGTTCACGTTGATTCCTGGAAAAAGGTTTTCTTTTGAGATATTCCTGTAAGAGAAAAATGGAAGGCCGAAGACAATTTAGCTCATGGAAAATATGTTTTCTTTTTTTCCCCGATAAGATTGATAGAACTAGAGATGGACGGAAAGTCCCTCAAAACATGAACAAATACAACTAGAAAGTTTTGAAATATGATTGCAGATTAGAAATGAAGAAATCAAGTACCACCTCGCCCAAGCTACTGTGACAATAATGGGAACGGTGATGATGGGAATCATTGGAACTCTTGCAGTTCAGAAACCAAGCGAACCTTGAAAAATCATCAACTATTACAAAAACATATTTCTTACCTCTGACTTTCAACCTCTACTGGTCCCATTAAATCCATATGTAAGAGTTGGTAACAATGAGTTGTACCAGAGTATTGATCACGGTGTTGGGCAACACTATGGGCAACACATGTTTGTTTACCTAGACAATCCTTACAAATGATTTTATTTGTTAGATCCAATTTAGGAACTCATTGAACAACACCTAGCTTAACAATCTTTTCAATGTTGCGAAAATGAACATGTCTCAACTTTTGATGCCACAAGGTTGTGACGTCAACTCTTACCGAGTTACATACCTGTTTGTCTTCAACAAGATAACAGTTGTCAATTGATCTAGTTCCTGACATCACACAACTGTTAGTACTATCAAAAACCTCACAATTATTCTTGTTGAATTTTACCTCTAAATTGTTATCACAAAGTTGGCTAATACTAATTAAATTAGCTACAAGCCCATCTGCATGTATGCATGACATTTTAAAGGCCGGGAATCCTGACACATTTAGTGTTCCTTTCCCTATTATATTGCTCTTACCTCCACCACCATAAGTTACAGTGCCTCCCTGAATAGGTTCATATTTTTCTAAAAACATTTTTGTCCATGTCGTATGACGTGAACATACGCTATCAAAGTACCATGAACCCTCAACATTTGTTTTTAAAGCAGTTTAAACAACATCACATCTCAAATTGCTTTTAGGTTTCTAATTTTTCTTTCTTGGATTTTTGACCTTCTGACACGAAGTGTTATCTTGAGTGTTGGGTAACACTTTAGGTAACACCGAGGAACTGGACTGATTTTTCTTTTAAAAAGTGACACTTGTTTTTATAATGTCTAGTAGTGTGACAATAAATACACTCTTTGACTTTGTCAGAAGTTTTCATTTGAGAAAATTCTTTATCATTCACACGTTCTTTTATAAAACATGTTTTATTTTCCTCATTAACCAAAATAGAAGTAATCTTATCTAAAGATTCTTGGAAACCAATAACTGCCTTGAGAGGTTTACTCAGATTGAGGATCTCATCCACTTTGGAAGATCCCGTGTTGAGTTTCTTAAAGGTGGTCTCAGCTAAAGTCAGTTTGGCGTTGACCTTGTCCAGCTCTGCATCCTTCTTGGTGAGTTGGACTTCCAATTTAGTCATGCCATCATTCAGCTCATGATTTTCCTTGGTCAAGAACAACACCATTTTGTTCTCTTTCTTCCACTCTACGAGTAGGTCCTCATAGAGAGTCTTCAACCCATCAATAAGCTCATTCTCTTGTGAACTTCCTGCATCAAGATTAGTAGAACCCATGAAGCAAACAACATTAGTAAAACATAGATTGTTATACCTACTGGTATTGCCACAGGTGTTATCCCACATTGGTTAATACTTGGGATAACACTTTCAGTGTTCGAGTCACATACAGTGACTGGCATAGCTGTCTGATCTGATTCTTCAATTTGGTCATCTCCCTCTTCCTCATTATTACTGAGAGACACCCATAATGATGTGGAACAAATGAATAATTCACAGAGTATTTCATAGCCAAAGGATAAATGAAATGGCTGTTGGCTGGTAATTAAAAAAGGGGGCAGTTTTTAGGTACCGACGACGATTATTTGAGCGAGATAAGCGTCATAAAACTAACGAGCACCATAGAAACTAACGGCCACAATTTCCAGCAGTTGTAACCTTTAATTCAGACCCTTTCTTGTATTTCTAAGGCCTATAAATAGACCTTTATCAGATTGTAATCGACATTGTTTTTTTTTTTGTTTTGACTGATATTTGAGTATTAATACAGAATTGTTTCTTGTACGAAGAGCGTTTGTCTTCTACATTCATTTTAGTCCCGTGTCAAGTGGTATCAGAGCCTGGTTTTCCCTTGGCCATGGCTAACAGCACAGAAGCTTCCCTTTCAGACTTGCTAAGAGAAATTCAAGCAGTGGCAGTAACGATCCAAACTCTAACTGTTCGTGTTGATCGAACAGAAGCAGCATTATGAGCGAGGCATGCTGGTCACGATAACCCAGATGGAGAAGGAGGCAAGAGAGTTGCTCAGCCACAACAACATCGCAAAATTCAAGTCAACGAGGATGATTCATTAGATGAGGAAGTCACAGATTTATTGGGCAGAAACCCAAATCAAAGGGAAAATCGACAATTTAGACAAGATGAATTCTGATTGAAAGTGGATCTTCCTCCTTTCAGTGGGAATTTAAATATTGAAGACTTTTTTGATTGGGTGGCGGAAGTCGAAAGATTTTTTGATTTTGCAGAAATAGCCGAGAATAAACAAGTGAAGTTGGTTGCGTATCGTTTGAAAGGAGGAGCATCATCATGGTGGGAACAAGTTCAGGCCCAACGACGACGTTTAGGTAAACAACCTGTCATGCTGTGGCCAAAGATGAAAAGAATGTTGATGAACAGGTTCCTCTCTCCTGATTATGACCAGTTCTTGTTCCATCAATATCAAACGCTGACACAAGGACAAAAGTCAGTGGTTGATTATACTGCAGATTTTTTGCGTCTTGCATCTCGTAACAATCTGATGGAAACTGAAGGGCAACAGGTTGCTAGATATGTTCATGGGTTGAGGCCAGCAATTCGTGACAAAATTGGGTGTCAAGTTATCCTAACCCTCGGTGAGGCTCGGAATACGTGGCGCGGCCAGGCCGGGACCCATGGGGTCACGAAACTTCTATGGGAGGAAGAGACTCGAAAGGTCACATTGCCGAGTCATCTGGAATTAATCCTAAGCCAAGCATGGGAAGTATTTCTGATGTAGCACCTAAAGAGATTGGGAAAAGGCAGACTAATAACCCATACGCAAAGACAACAGGAACTAAGTGCTACAGATGTCAGGAATTTGGACATTTGTCAAATAATTGTCCACGACGACGTCCAATTAATATGGCTGATTTTGATGATGGTACCAGCAATTATGAAGATGAAAATGAAAATGAAGGTGTTTGCGAACCAGATGGAGGTGATGAAGAATTACATCAGGCCTTAGTGGTCCGAAAAGTCTTGTTGGCACCAAGGAGAGATGATTCGCAGCGGAATGCACTATTCCGAACGAGGTGCACAATTTCTAATCGAATTTTTGAACTAATTATTGACAGTGAGAGTTGTAAAAATATAATATCTCGAAATTTGGTCAATATATTAAAGTTGCCTACAGAGAAGCATCCGGAACCTTATACCATTGCCTGGATTACAAATGGTGATGGAATTAAGGTGAAGGAAAGGTGTCGTGTGCCTTTAACTATTGGTAACTATTATAAAGATGAAGTTACATGTGATGTAGTGAATATGGATGCTTGCCAGCTACTATTTGGCAGGCCATGGCAATTTGATCTTGGTACTTACTCACGATGGGCGAAAGAATATTTATCAGTTTATGAAGGATGGAAAGAGAATAACGTTGTTACCATTGGGATTCAAACAAAAGGTTGAACCGCATAAAATGGAGAATTTCTTGACCCTCAGCCGTTTGGAGTCAGATATGTTAAGCGTAGCCCGAGATGCTAAGGAGATACGTGCCTTAGTAGTAAAGGCAGTGCTTTTGACAGGAGGAGTAGAGACAACTGAACAAATTCCAGATTCTGTGTGTGACCTATTGGATGAATTCAAAGAGATAGTAAGTGAAGAGCTTCCTGCAGAATTACCACCAATGAGAAATATTCAGCATGCTATTGATTTTGTTCCTGGAGCTACTTTACCTAATCTACCTCATTATCGAATGAGCCCAAAGGAGAATGGAATTTTGCAGCAAATGGTGGAAGAGTCGTTATTAAAAGGGATGATACGAGAAAGTACGAGTCCCTGTGCAGTTCCGGCGTTACTAACTCCAAAGAAGAATGGAACATGGCGTATGTGTATCGATATCCGAGCAATCAACAAGATTACCGTACGTTACAGGTTTCCTATCCCGCGGATGGAGGATATGTTGGAGTACTTGTCTGGAGCAAGAATATTTAGTAAGATTGATTTGCGGAGTGGTTATTATCAAATTCGCATCAGACCGGGAGACGAGTGGAAGACGGCTTTCAAGACAAAGGAGGGTTTGTATGAGTGGCTTGTTATGCCATTCGGATTGTCAAACGCTCTGAGCACTTTTATGCGTTTGATGAATGAAGTATTAAAGCCATTTACGGGTAAATTTGTTGTAGTTTATTTTGATGATATCCTAATCTATAGTGCTAACGAAGATGAGCACATAGAACATTTGCGGCAGATATTGACGGCATTGCAGCGTAATAAGCTTTATGTTAACCAGAGTAAGTGTAATTTTTTTCAGAAAAGCCTTCAATTTCTAGGCTTTGTTGTCAGCAGTGATGGTATTCAGGTCGATGAAGAAAAGGTTAGGGCAATTCGTGAGTGGCCAGTCCCAAAATCTGTCTCAGAGATGCGTAGTTTTCATGGACTTGCTACCTTCTACCGGCGATTCATTCGAAATTTCAGCACTATAGTTGCACCCTTAACAAATTGCCTAAAGAAGGGAAACTTTCGATGGGGAATTGAGCAAACAAGAAGCTTCGAGTTGATTAAAGAGAAGTTGTGTACTGCTCCAGTACTTGCTCTCCCTAGTTTTGAAAAATTATTTGTGGTAGAATGTGATGCTTGTGGAGTGGGGATTGGTGCGGTTCTCTCTCAAGAGGGGAGCCGGTGGCATATTTTAGTGAGAAATTAAGTGAGACGCGACAAAAGTGATCCACTTATGATCAAGAATTTTATGCTGTCATTCGAGCCTTAAAACATTGGGAGCACTATCTCATCCAAGATCAGTTTGTTTTGTATACTGATCATCAAGCTTTAAAGTACATCAATAGTCAAAAGACTATCAGCAAGATGCATGCGAGATGGGTTGCTTATTTGCAACAATTTCCATTCACATTGAAGCACAAGTCCGGAAGTCAGAATAAGCCTGCAGACGCATTAAGTAGGCGTGCTAGTTTGCTGGTAACAATGAGCCATGAGGTCACAGGCGTTGAGTTTTTTCGAGACCTTTATCAAGATGATGAAGACTTCGGGAACATATGGGTTAAACTACCTTTTGAGGATTTTTACAAGCACGAAGGTTATCTCTTTAAGGGTAATCGTTTGTATATTCCTCGCACGACTTTAAGGGACAAACTAATTCGAGATCTGCACAGTGGTGGTTTAAGTGGTCATCTTGGGAGAGAGAAGACTATTGCTAGCCTGGAGGAGAGATATTATTGGCCTCAATTAAAAAGAGAAGTAGGGCGATATGTGAGTCGGTGTCATGTTTGTCAAACAGCTAAAGGGCAAGCACAAAATACTGGCCTTTACATGCCTTTACCCGTTCCGGCAGCTATTTGGGAGGACTTATCAATGGATTTTGTTCTTGGTCTCCCCGGACCCAGCGCGGAGTTGATTCTGTTTTTGTAGTTATAGACAGATTTTCCAAAATGGTACATTTCATCCCCTGCAAGAAGACATCCGATGCTTCACATATTGCAAGACTATTCTTTCGAGAGGTGGTTCGTTTACATGGTGTGCCTAAATCCATTACTTCGGATCGTGATACAAAATTTCTTAGCCACTTCTGGATGACATTGTGGCGTATGTTCGATTAGGGCTGTTATGCGAACCGAGTTGCTCGAACTCGACTCGAGCTCGACTCGAAAAAACTCGACTCGAATGAGCTCGAGTTGAAGCTCGAGCTCGAGCTCGAACAAGAATTTTAACTCGTGAAATTTTCGAGTCGAACAGACTCGACTCGTGAGCTCGACAAAGCTCGTTTCGAACTCGACTCGAGCTCGACTCGATAAACTCGATAAAAGCTCGATTTTTTCATTGTTTGTGATCAGCTCGAGCTCGAACTCGACTCGTGAAGCTCGTCAGTAACTTGATTTTTTATTTTATACATTTATTTCATATACACACACATATATATATATATTATTTTATTTTTTGATAAAAAAAACTGTTTTGGACTTTTTTTAGTTGGGAAAGTTTTTTCAAAAAGTTATTACCACTACCACTACTACTATCACTACCACTACTACCACTACTATTACTACTACCACCACTACCACCACTACCACCAGCATTACCACTACCACTACCACTACCACCACAACTACTACCACTACTACCACCATTACTACCACCACCACTACTATCACTACTACCACCACCACTACTACCACTACTACCGCTACTACCACCACTACTATTACTACTACCACCACCACTACCACCACCACTACTACCACTACTAGTACTACCACACTACCACCATTACTACCACCACAACTACTATCGCTACTACCACCACTACTATTACTACTACCACCACTACTACCACTACTAGTACTACCATACTACCACCACCACTACTACCGCTACTACCACCACTACTATTACTACTACCACCACCACCACTACTACTACTACCACCACTACTACCACTACTACTACTACTACTACTACCACCACCACCACCACCACCACTACTACTACTGCCACTACTACTACTACTACTACCACCACCACCACCACCACTATCACTACCACCACCACTACCACTACCACTACCACCACTACTACCACTACCACTACTAGTCTACTACCACTACTACTACTAGTCTACTAAATGTCCTCCCTTATTTATATAAGGGTAAGGTTGGTTGTTTCCCTTTTTGTAATTTTAAGGGCACCGTCCCTTTTTTCTTTTATTTACTTTAATTTCTTTTAAAAAAGTTAAGTTTTATTTCTTTCAAAATTCATAACTTTTTTATATAACTTTTTGCAAAAATTATATGTAGTAAACAAAAGTCTAAAATAGTCTTACTTATCCAAAAAAAAAAAAATTGAAAAAAAATAAAAGTTTAACTTTTTTCAAAAAACTGTTAAGTTTTATTTCTTTCAAAATTCATAACTTTTTTTATAAACCTTTTTGCAAAAAATGTATGTAGTAAACTTAAGTCTAAAATAGTCTTATTTATCCAAAAAAAAATTGAAAAAAAATAAAATTAATATACTACATACAAAGTTAACAAAATTTGTTAAAAAATTAACTGTTAAGCTCGAACTCGAAATAAACTCGTTAAGCTCGAACTCGAAATAAACTCGTTAAGCTTGAAAATTTGTTTCCAAAAAAGATCAAACTCGAACTCGGATCGTTTAAGCTCGAAATCGAGATCGACTCGAGAAGCTCGCGAGTAGCTCGCGAACAACTCGAACTCGATCGAGCTCGAGTTCGAACCACCGATTGAACTCGAACTCGAACTCGAGAAAAACTCGAACTCGAGAAGAAATAAACGAGCTCGAGCTCGAACACAGAAAACTCGTTCGAACTTGACTCGTTTACAGCCCTATGTTCGATACTTCTCTGAATTTTAGTAGCACGGCACACCCACAAATTGATGGACAGACCGAAGTCGTCAACTGAACTCTTGGAAATCTCAATCGTTGTATATGTGGGGATCGTCCGAAACAATGGGATCATGCTTTGCCACAAGCTGAGTTTGCCTTCAACAACGCTGTTCATAGTTCAACAGGAAAGTCACCTTTTGCCATTGTTTATCAAAAGCCACCGCAACATGCTGTAGACTTAGTGAAACTGTCACAAGTCACTGGAAAAAGTGCAGCAATTGCAAATTTGGCCAAGGAGTCACTAGACATACAGGCTGAGGTTCGAAAAAAATTGTTGGAAACGAATTAGAAATTCAAACAAGCCGCTGATAAACATCGTCGAGTAAATACGTTCGAGGTTGGAGATGAGGTGATGGTTTTTCTTAGGCGAGAGCGTTTCCAAGTTGGTCAATATCATAAGTTGTAGCCAAAGAAGTATGGTCCTTATAAGATTGTACATAAGATAAATGACAATGCGTATGTGGTGAACCTGCTTGAGTCAATGGGTATTTCGCAAACATTCAATGTATCAGATTTATTTCGTTACTTTCCCTCCGAGCCTTCTTTCTATCCAGATCACTCGGGGACGAGTTCTTTTCAGGTGAGAAAGACTGATGTGGAACAAATGAATAATTCACAGAGTATTTCACAGCCAAAGGATAAATGAAATGGCTGTTGGCTGGTAATTAAAAAAGGGGGCAGAATACACTGACAGTTATTTGAGCAGATAACTGTCATAAAACTAACAGGCACCATAGAAACTAACAGCCACAATTTTCAAATAGTTGTAACCTTTAATTCAGACCCTTTCTTGTATTTCTAAGGCCTATAAATAGACCTTTATCAGATTGTACTCGACATTGTTTTTTTTTGTTTTGACTGATATTTGAGTATTAATACAGAATTGTTTCTTGTACGAAGAGCGTTTGTCTTCTACATTCATTTTAGTCCCGTGTCACATAAGTTCTTTCCCATCTTCCTCGCAAACTCGTTTGCGTAATGACCTCATCCCGAACAAGCATGACATTGAACAGATTCAATATACTTGGTATCGGATCTTGACTGATCTGGAGATGCCCTTCGTATTGGGTTAGTCTTCTGGGTGGCTGGGAGTGTCCTATTTGGCATAGAATTATACACCTTCGTCTGTTGCTTCTTTGCTTTAACCTGCACATTCTCTTTGTAAAACTTTCTTAACATACAATTATATTTCCTAGCAAGTAAAGCAATATTAGCATCTTCATCTAATTCCTCAAAAACCTCTTCTGCCTCTTCTTTTTGTAAATATGAGGCTTGAATTTTCAAAGCAATGTTCTTGCCTTTAGTGGCTTCACTTTGTTCGAGAAGATTCAATTCAAAGGTTTTCAAAATACTCATTAAGGTATTGATGTCCATATTAGCAAGATTGTGAGCTTCTTTAATTGATGAATCTTTTATATTGAAGCGCTCTGGAAATGGAAGGGTTCCAATTGCTTTTGAAACAAGTTGTTTGTTAGTAAAAAGTTCACCAAAAACTTGACACTCGTTTGCAATATCAAATAATTTTTCAAAATATGGAGAAATATCTTTATTTTCACCCATCCTCAATCTTTCAAATTTGTTAGTGAGTCTCCTAAGCTTAGTTTCACGCACACTACCATCTCCTTCACAAAATCTTTGCAAAATATCCCAAACTTCCTTAGCCGTGAGAGTGTTTTGAATGAGTTTAAAAACATGCATATCTACCCACTCATAAATGACATTAAGTGCCTTTTCATTGAAACTAGCTAGGTTATTTTCTTCATTGATCCATTCAGATTCAGGTTTGACTTGAATGTCACCATCCTCATCTGGAGGTAGCAATGGAACGAAATAACCATATAACAGATCGCCAAGCCCGAAGATCAATTCATTTGATATGCGAGCGAAGGCGGATCTTTCAATATGCATAATTCAACCCATCAAAAACAGGAAGCCTCTTTTTACTAGGATTAGCTGAATCATAAGCCACGACAACTGGACCGAACACTTAGTGTATCAAGTGCACGGCTCTGATACCAATTGAAAGTGTCAATGACATATTTTCAGGAGGTGTTTTCAAAAGTATTGACCCAACGATAAAACTTCAATCAACACACACACAACCGAGTTTAAAAACAATTTTCAAAAGAAATTACAGCGGAATAAAAGCACAAGAATTTGTTTTTCTCAAGTTATATAAATATATATAACTTAAGTGTACCTAAAAGGCGAGACCTTTACTATATATATGATTGATATGTAGAAGTCTGAAAGTTCCCTATCACTATTACAATTTATGCTCAATGGAACGACTAAGATCAAACACGAAACTCTATTCTAGCCACGACACTCTCTACAAAAGTCATGAAGAGTGGAAGCACATGTAGGAGAATTGAGTCTATTAAAACCAAGGAGTGTGTTTGATCTTTTTCTTGTGCAAGGATGTGTGTTGTGTTTCCATGTCTTGATCCTTGCTATTTATAGTCTTCAAAAGACATGGGGATTACTCATAAATAAATGGTTGAGCATTTTCGGATATTGTGAGAAAGTGGTTGAGTCTTCATGCCTATTATTGAGGAAGAAAGGGTCTTCTCTTGCTTGATTTTAGGAACCAACTTCTTGTTGCCCAAGTGCAAGCTTCACGCCTTTGTACCTTCAAGCTTTAGCTTCCTTGTACTTCCTTAAACAACTTACAGCCCTTTGACAAGGTATTCCAACGTTTTACACATCTTCTCAAGTTATGCATAATATCCCTTATTATGCGTAACTTCTCTTTTTTTAACCTTTTCCTTGTTTATAGCATATCCACCTTATTATAATCTGAAAAGTGGACTAACAAATACACAAATCTTGCATAATATATTAGACATTAGTACAAAATTATTTGTGAACGAAATGATCAACTATAATTACAAACTCTCGTCTGGTAACACCGAGAAAATGTTGGCAACACTTGTGGTAACACCACAGTTTGCACTTAAATAACGTAATAGAAAGGAGTAAATACTAAGTCCCGTTCACCTTCGTTTTAAGGACAATTTGTTTTATGGCATTATTGAGAAAAGAAACTCGAAGGATATATGGTAGATAAACTTGCAGGAAAAATGGGGAGATAACCTTGCAAGCTACCAAACGTTGAGTAGCTTATGAATTCATTAGGGTAAAAGAGGAGTTTTGTTTATTTCATGAAGAATTCTAGCCAAAATTTAGTAGATTGGGACTGAAAACTTGGTATTGTGCCTGATTTGCAAACTCAAAATTAGATTCAAGCCTTTTTAGTAGCATAAGTTCCCCTTAATGATCTTACCAAATTACATCATGATTGTAAGTGTAAATTAGAACTTGTTGTTTCATGGGGGGAGAGTTTAGTAACTTCTCCAAAATTTGGACATTCATTTTGGGACAATCTTTTTTTTTTTTTTTGGAAAAATGGACATTCATTTAGGGACGGAGGGGGTAAAATCAAGTTCATGCTTTTAAAAACCAGTCCGCTTAAAGAAGTTCACCTTTCATTGCCCAAATTACCTTGGGAGTCTAGTTGTTTTTTACCTCTCATATCTTGATTACGAGTTAGCAAACTTATTGTGGTCTTTGTTGAAGATTGCTAGTTTATAATCTGTCTGCCAATGTATCTTGCTTGGGAATGTCGGCGTGGTTGAGTTCCTTGTTAGCTCCTTTTTACCCCTTCCTTTATTGATTATATGACAGTTACCTTCATGTGTGTGTGTGTGTGTATAACTGCACGATGTGTAGTGTTCCTTGTGCCAATCCTTTTGTCTGTCGATCCAAATGCCACGAACTTCACTGGGATAAGAAACTGGATCAAGACATAGAGGTTTTGTCATGAAAGAATACGCAGATGCATTTTTTTCATAGCTTCTCGTCTTATTACATAGAGATTTTTATGGAATAGTGTCTGTTATTAAGGTCTTATTTCCCTTAACCTCACTGTTATTACTTTCTGCAGGACTCAACCTTCCACTTGAGATAAAGCGAGGTGGACTGGAGAGATGTGAAGGAATCTTGCAGATAACATTCTGATGGCTTAATGAATTGAAGTACGCGTTAAAGAGTCAGCGTAGCTATAGAGGCTACACATCAGTAATTGAGGTTACTTTTCCCTTTGCTTTTCAAATACTCCCTCCGTCCCTAAATGAATGTCTAAATGTCATTTAGGGGATAGTCTAGAAATGTTTACTTTTTGTACAATTAAATGACAATATTCTTGTTTTCCACCATCCAAACATTTAGTTTTGCAACTAAAGTGACTAGTAAATTTTTTATTTTTTTTGGTATAAAACATGTAGGGACAGTTTTTTCCAATAATGACATCCATTTTGGGACAAAAATTTCTTCAAAAATGGACATTCAATAAGAGACAGAGGGAGTATCTTTTTATTTATTCTAGGATACATAAAATTTCTTGAATTTTTTTTTTTTTTCATACAACTCCCTTCACTATGTACTTATAAATACAACTATACTTCCTCCGTCCCACTAAAAAATACACTTTTATTTTGAATACGAGAATTAAGTGCATGTGATGTAAGTGTTGTGAGTATAAAAATTGTGAGGTCGGAGAGAGAAAATAGGGTAGGGAATAGGAAGTGTGTAATTGTTGTGAGTATGTAATTGGGTTCCATTAAATACAGAATTATTAAAACATTTCCATTTTAGGAAAGTTCAACTTTTTCCGAGACACCCAAAGAGGTATAGAGTGTAAATTTTAGTGGCAACTGAGGTAGTATATGTTGAAGTAAAATGTTTTATATTTATGATTTTCTTTTGGTAGGTGTGATTTATAGATGTTGAACAACTATATATTTATATATGTTCAACCTTTTAGTGTGTCTATTGACGTTATATATGTGTTGAATCGTATGAGAGATCAATGGATATATTATTGTCATCAGTGAAGCAGGTACTTAATTATATTTATGTCTAAAGTTGTATCATATATGGAAAAAACAACCCATTCTTCTTTTTTCGGGGGAACTGCCCCCGAACCCCCATTTATCATTCCTTTGCTTCAAAATTTCTTGCCCCCCTTCCTTTAATTCCTGGCTCCGCCACTGAATGGAAGGAGTACTCTGCATTCTTTACGTCTGGTGCTTATTCAAGTTTTGTTACTGCTACCATCATTATAAGGAATATGATTATATGGTCAGGTTAAAAAGCCACATGCTGTAAGAGTTGTATTGAATACGGAGCCAAAAATGGTCATTGACATTTAGACTACGTAACTATGAATGGTATGATGGTGTTGTACAAACTAAGGAAATGGTACAGAGCAACATAGAAAAATGGTGCTCTCAATAAATGTCTTTTTTTTTTTTTTTTACCAATAAAAAATATAGTTCACAATCACTTTGAAACGAAGGGAGTAATACAAAACAGATTGGTGGAAATAGCTACTGAAAATACATGTTCAAAATTTGTTTTACTTAGGCAGACCTGTTTAATCTAGCTAAATTGTATTCTCTGGTAACAGGGCTTCCAGCTTCCTCTACGGTTTCAAGGATAATATGGCTTCTGCTTATGTCAAGAATACATCAAAATACCTGGCACACAGGTAATCATAATTCTGATGTCAAATTTCAAAGGGTAATATAAAATGGTAACACCCGGATGAAGCTTTTTTGGGGTTCCCAAACTGGCCCCAAACTCGAACAATATTTACCACTTAGAACTCATCAACCTCTCTAAGATGTACCGGTTTCTTCCACTTATCAAAATGACTATCATATTACAAGTATAATAATTTCTAGGTGAATTTTTTCAAAACTGTTAATAAAAGTTATAATAAGATTATAGCAAAAAACTAAAAGATAACCACGCACTCGCATTACGCGTTGCCACAATGACATATTGATAATGAATCAGTAACTAGATGCAAAGGTGGTGAGGGTTTTTTTTTTTTTTTTTTTTTTTTCAAGTGTTAGGTCCTGAAATATGAATTCACGTATGAAGTTGTTGTTAGGATCGCTCACCCATACAAGAAATCCGCAACAAGAGAAATCAAACAACACATAATACGAAATAAAGACAAAACACACAATATTTCGTGGTTTGGCTAAAAGCCTATTCCACCCAAAATATAACTTCTATATATTTCTTGATATTACAAGAATGGAGACACCCTCTCTCTCTCAACACTCTTGAATATCCTCACTAATCGCATACAAGCGTACAATTTCTCTCTCTAAATTGTAAACCTATGCTAACTCTCTCAAGTTCTCTCCAATTCTGTATATAAAAAACCTAACTAGTGAAGCCTATTTATATAGGGGAGACACACCCACTTTTTTCCTTTCCTAACCGATATGGGATTACTATTTCTTCTCCTAACCAATATGGGATAAGTAATATTTTCCTACTCATAATAGAATTTAGGCAATATTGGTCAAAATCCTAACAATTTTTTTTTTCCGTGATACCAATTGTTGGGGTATCAACCCAAGTCCCACATCGGCAATTGAAAGAAGAGTTGTCTAGTATAAAAAGGTGTCCACCCACTTCATTAGTATGAGGCCTTTTGGGAGTTGACCCAAGAGCAAATTCGTGCGGGCTGGGCCCAAAGCGGACAATATCATACTAATGTGGGGTGGTGGGGATGGTCGCGGTCCCAACAACTGGTATCAGAGCCGTGGTTAGTGGATGGGCGCGACGCAGTGGACCGTATGTGGATGATGTGGAATTTTCTCTAGTGGTGTGACCTCGCGAATGGAGCACTGTGTGTGCCTTGTGTCGAAAGTGTTCCTGATATTGGAGATAAATCAGGCGGCGTGTCCCGCAAGTGGTGAATAGCGGCGGTACAAGATTTTGCTAGAGGTGGTCCTTGGTTTGAGGGGAGAATTGTTGGGGTATTAACCCAAGTTCCACATCGGCAATTGAAAGAAGAGTTGTCTAGTATAAAAAGGTGTTCACCCACTTCATTAGTATTAGTATGAGGCCTTTTGGGAGTTAGCCCAAGAGCAAATCCGTGCAGGCTGGGCCCAAAGCGGACAATATCATACTAATGTGAGGTGGTGGGGATGGTTGCGATTCCAACAATTGTATGAATTCATAAGAGACGGTGTCTGAATAATAGTGATTTCTGAATTCAGTTCAGTCTAGTTGCATATATGAAAAAGGACTTGGACCACCTACCAGCTTATAGCTTATAGTAACATCCTAATATGTACAAAACTGGTTAGAGTTATATGTTTCTTTCATTTAGGTTGGAGTTGGAGAGTGGAGAGATTAATAATATAATTGAGTAGACATCACTATGTATTTCCGGTGCAAATAAGTATAGTTTGTTTCACTCTTACAGAGTTGAGCGCGGTCTTAAACCAGAGGAGTTGAAAAAAATAAGAGAAAATTACCTATTAGTCATTGGGTAAAATCGGATCTACGTCCTAGGACAACATATTATCTATTTTACATCCTAATCTCACGAAATATTTTATCTAACCATACAGTTCCTCACAATTTTAAATGAGATAACTACACCCCCTCCACACCCTCTCACAAACACAACACACGCACACACACTCTCTCTCACACACTTTCTCTCTCTACTCAATCTCTCTCCTGTCACCCCTCCCCACTTTCGAAAAACTTTCAGCGAACTCCAGTGACCTCAGATCTAGGTTCATCGCCATCCCGATCATCTCCTATCTCCGTCGGCGTCGTTTTCAACTGTACTGTCACCATTGCTGGCTACTACCCCTCATCTTCGTTGCATCCCTCTCTCCTTCCTCATCTCAGATCTGTGAAAACCTAGCCCCTTTTTATTACATAATGCAAAGCGCTCTATGAAATTTGATGCAGGCAGGCCGATTTTGAGGGTCTGCAAGGAGTCCAATTGCACAGGGCTCACAATTTTTTGGGGCCTCATATTTTATCCCACTTTTAAAACCTAGCCCAAAATGCTAGTAATAAATATATTAATTTAGATATGACAATGTTACATAAAGTATTGATTGATTGGTTGGATAACTATCTTAGATTTCTCATAGTGGTGTCTGGATCGAAACCCCCCCTCCCCTTTCCTACAAGAATTCAATTTTTTTTTTTCCATTTACTTTTTTTGGAATAGATGGAATTTTTCCTTTTTTTTGGGATGGAGGAAATTTTACACATAAGATGTAAATACCAAAACTAAATTATAGATATATTTACTTGGGGAAAATGCTAAAATTAAATTAAGTTATAAATATATTTACTTGGGAAATTATTAAAACTAAATTTAAATATTTTTATTTGGAGTAACCGGTAGAAATTTTATCAATAAGATGAAAATAGTAAAGCTTCTATATATATAGTGTATTTACTTTTTATTATATATTAAGACCCTATATTAAAATTTAGCACAGGGTCCATACAATTATTGAGACGGACCTGAATGCAGGGACTCGTAGGTGATCAGGTGCTTGATAAGAAAAGAAGAGAAGTCGATTAGATAAATGCTTTTGGATCTAAAAATATAGTAGTGAAGCTATAATAAGTGCTAGTGCTATGAGGAGATTGAAGTAAAATGAGAGTTTGGGAGACCAGAGATGATAAATGAATCTAATGACACCATTTTCAAATAGTTTTGTGATTATTTTCAGCACAAGATTTTGGGGGAAACTAGTTTCTCCTTAAGTTATAGAAAGTCCTGTTTTATAAACTGTTTCTAAATATTCACTAACTACTTGCAAGTAGAAAAAAAGTGAACTTTTTATAATTTATGGAGAAACTAGTTTCTCCCAAAACTTGCTCTATTTTCAGTTTCATTCATTTAAAGGAAGACGAAAGGGAGAAGTTTTAGCATTCAATCGCCACTGCTCCCCCCCCCCAATCTCACACACGCACACACATGCGACATGAATGTTCAAACAAACACAGTTTGATCAAAAGACTTGGTCTACCTTTCTCATTTAATGTGCTTGTTATGTTAAAGTCGCAAGAGAAAGTTAAACGTAATTTATAGGAGTATTTGAGAGTACAAAAAAAAAGTCAACACAGCTGGAACTCTGTGTATGTGTGTGTGTTTAGGTTGGGTAGCTTTTGAATCCATGTCGACTCCTCAACACTCGTGACTTGTATTGCAGTTTCTGCTGTCCCATATAGATAGTAATTGTTTTTATTTTGTGTTGGAAATGGGTAATGAAAGTTAAGTTTGACTTGTCGTTGACCTAACTTTCTAACGGAAATTCGTTATTTGTTAACGAAGTAAGTTACAAAAATGTATTCTACATTTAGTGTAGATTATGAAACTCATTTATTGTCTCAAAACCATTTCCGGGTGAATGAGAAATTAATGACAAATGATTTGTAACTTAACAAGAGTTAAATAATGGGTCAAAGTTTGATTTGGGTTGGTCCCAAAATTGGTTTGGACTTGTTGTGGCTAAAAGGCTAATGAGCAGGCTGAAGAAGCTTCTGCACGGCCGTGCAGTGTCTAGGATACGGCCGTGCACCGTGCCTTGCCTTGCCTTGACACTCGACCGTGTAGAGCCTTGGACTCGACCGTGCATATTGCCTTGCACGGCCGTGCAGTTCATTGGACACGGCCGTGCAAGTGCTGTTATACCCGAAAAGTTGTGACTTTTCAAGGGAAAAGCCACAAAACCCCTTAACTCCCCTTATATACTTCCCCTCCGAATTTCAATTCATTCGTACAGTATTTTAAGCCTTCCTACCCTCTAGTAAGATAGAAAAACATATCCAAATCATTGGCATATTGTTGCATCAAATTCTTCAAGTCCAAAGTTGCAAACATTGTGTTGTTCGCTAGAGTATTTGATTTGGAGTGCTCCTATCATATACTAAAAAGTCGTTTCATCTTACTAGAAGATTGCCATCGAAACCGTAAGTACCTGTGCGGGGCAATAACTTTTTACGGAGATTGTATTTAATACAAGACTCGACTTAATTTCATTTGTTTTCAATCTCCGTTACTTTACCCGTCAGTTTTTCTGTTAAGTCTTAAAGAAGCCTACCAACAAGCCCAATTCACTGGTGTGGATTTCAAGAGATGGCAACAGAAGATGCTATTCTACTTGACCACCCTAAGCTTGCACCGCTTCTTAAAGGAAGATCCTCCGGCGGTGGCAAATGGTGATCCCGACCCTCAAAGGCAAATGGCCAAGTAGGCTTGGGCTCACGGTAATTTTTTGTGTAAGAATTACATCCTAAATGGACTTGACGATGCACTATACAATGTGTATAGTAACGTCGAGATAGCCAAGGCGTTATGGAACACCTTGGAAAGGAAGTACAAGATCGAAGACGCCGGGTCAAAGAAATTTGTCGTCGGTAAGTATCTTGACTTCATGATGGTCGATTCCAAATCGGTAACAACTCAAGTGGATGAGTTCCAACTCATTCTACATGGGCTTGATGCCGAGGGGATGATCATGAATTATCCATTCAAGGTGGCCTCTATCATTGAAAAATTGCCGCCTTCATGGAAGGATTTCAAGAACTATCTCAAGCATAAACGCAAGGAGATGTCCTTGGAAGACATTGTTGTTCGTCTTCAAATTGAAGAGAACAATAGAATCAATGAGGCCAAGGTTGCTAAGGGCAAGATGGAGGCTAAGGTCAATCTCGCCGAGGCTAGCACAAGTGGCACAAAGAGAAAGCATTCCGGAAATGCCGGGAATGCTAAAAAAGGAAAGAATAAGGGCTCTAAGAAGTTCAAGGGGTCTTGCTATAATTATGGCAACCGGGCCACTTAGCAAAGGACTGTCGTCTCCCGAAGAAAGAGGCGAATAATGTTGACCACATGGACCTAGACTTTGCAGCGGTGATCTTTGAGGCTAACGTTGCAAACTTGGATGAGAATCCAAAAGCTTGGTGGATAGATACCGGTGCTACCCGCCACATTTGTGGTAATAAGGAGAGTTTCTCCTCATATACTCCTATCTCCGGAAGAAAGCTCTACATGAGAAATTTCGCGACCTCCGATGTTCAAGGCATTGGAAACGTGATATTGAAGATGACTTCCGAAAAAGAAGTAACCTTGTTGGATGTGCTGCATGTTCCAGACATCCGTAAAAATTTAGTTTCCGGCGCTTTGCTTAGTAAGGCTGGATTTAGACTTGTATTTGAATCTGATAAATTTGTAATAACTAAGAATGGTTTGTTCCTTGGAAAGGGCTACCTCGAGGAGGGCCTTTTCAAGATGAATGTAATGAATATCATCCGCCATAGTGCGAAGAATAAAAGTATTGTTTCTTATGTTTACTTGTCAGAAAGTTCTAATTTATGGCATGATAGATTAGGACATGTAAACCTCGACACCATTAAGAAATTAGCGAGACAAGATTTAATCAAAATGACTAAATCCGACTCGACTAATAGGTGCGAAGTTTGTGTTGAGGCAAAAATGACGAAGTCGCCATTTAATGCAATAGAAAGAAACACAACTCCTCTTGAATTAATTCACATCGATATATGTGATTTAAAACTTGTGCAAACTCGAGGAGGTAAAAAGTACTTCATTACATTTATAGATGATTGCACAAAATTTTGTTATGTCTATATCTTAAGAAGTAAGGATGAAGCCTTAGTGGCTTTTGAGACTTATAAGAAAGAAGTTGAAAATCAACTTAACTTGAAGATTAAGAAAATTAGAAGCGATAGAGGTGGAGAATATGAAGCACCGTTTGAAGGATTATGTTAGGAATCCGGCATAATTCATCAAACAACGGCTCCATATACCCCTCAATCTAACGGAGTTGCTGAACGTAAAAACCGTACTCTCAAGGAGATGATGAACGCGCTTTTGATAAGTTCAGGCTTACCCGACAACTTTTGGGGGGAAGCCATACTCACTTCTAATTATGTTCTTAATAAAATACCCAAGAAAGGTATTGATAAAACGCCCTACGAATTATGGCATAATCGTAGACCATGTTATAAATACCTTAAAGTGTGGGGGTGTTTGGCCAAGGTTGAAGTACCTAAGCCGAAACAAGTCAAGATTGATCCAAAGACCATTGACTGTGTTTTTATTGGATATGCCAATAATAGTAGTGCCTATCGTTTTATAGTGCACAAATCGGACATTCTGATATGCATGTAGGAACTACTATAGAATCAAGGAATGTCGTATTCTTTGAAAACATCTTTCTGGCTAAGGACAGAAAGATATAGGTTCTAATAAGAGAACACATGAGTCTACAACCGGTCCTTCTCAAATAGAAGATGAAGAACCGAGACGTAGCAAAAGGGCAAGAGTGGAAAAGTCTTTTGGTCCTGATTTTCTATCTTACATGTTAGAAAATGAACCGGCAGCTGTTAAAGAAGCTTTATACGAGTCCGGATAGTTCGTTACGGAAAGAGGCTATTAACAGTGAAATAGAATCCATAATGCTCAACAATACTTGGGAATTAGTTGATCTCCCTCCAGGTTGCAAACCATTAGGTTGCAAATGGATCCTTAAAAGGAAGTATAAGGTGGATGGATCAATCGATAAGTACAAAGCTAGGCTAGTTGCCAAAGGCTTTAGACAGAAAGAGGGATATGATTTCTTCGATACATACTCCCCTGTCACAAGGATCACATCTATTCGTGTTCTCATAGCTATTGCAGCAGTGCATAATCTTGAGATACACCAAATGGATGTGAAGACTGCCTTCCTAAATGGAGAACTTGATGAAGAGATTTATATGGAACAACCCGAAGGGTTCATTGTTCCTGGTAAAGAAAAGAAGGTGTGTAAACTTGTAAAGTCATTATACGGACTAAAACAAGCACCTAAGCAATGGCATGAAAAGTTTGACCGAACTATGTTGTCAAATGGATTCAAGATTAATAAATGTGACAAATATGTCTACATTAAAGGAACATCTGAATCATTTGTAATAGTCTGTCTTTACGTGGATGACATGTTGATAATGGGAAGTAATCATGATTTGATCATGAATACCAAAGGCATGTTAAAGAAGAACTTCGATATGAAATACATGGGATTAGCTGATGTAATATTAGGGATAAAGATCTCTAGAACATCTGAAGGATTAGTTCTTTCACAATCCCATTACCTAGAGAATGTTCTTCGGAAATTCAATGTCTTTGATGACCCTCCCAGCTTAAGACACGGTAGACTTGGCTCTACATTTAGCCAAGAACAAGGGAACCCGGTTTCTCAAGCTGGAATATGCAAGAATAATTGGTAGTCGATGTACTTAACGAATTGTACACGTCCGGTACATTGCATATTCGGTGAAAGCAAACTAAGTAGGTTCACAAGTAATCCTAGTATCTTGATCATTGGAAAGCACTAATGAGAGTACTAAGATATTTAAGGTATACATTAAACCATGGGATACTTTACAAGAAATATCCAGCGGTATTAGAAGGATCTTGTGATGCGGTGGATATCGAACCACGAAAGACTCTAAATCCACAGTGGATATGTATGCACAATAGGTGGAGGAGCCGTGTCATGAAAATCCTCCAAACAGACATGTATAGCCAGATCCACGATGGAGTCTGAGTTTATCGCTTTAGATAAAGGCTGGGGAAGAAGCGAGAATGGCTTAAGAACTTCTGGAGGATATTCCTTGTTGGAGCAAATCTGTACTGTTTGTACTAATACATTGTGATAGTCAATCAACAATTGGAAGGAAGGGCCTGAAAATAGTATGTCTGATGGTAAGTCTAGACATATTTGTCATAGACACAATACCATTAGGCGATTGATCAAGAATGGCGTTATCACTATTGATTATGTAAAGTCATGTGATAACTTAGCGGATCCGTTTACCAAAGGTATAAATTGAGATCATTGTATAAGCTGTTAAGGGAATGGGTTTAAAACCCACAACAAAAGGACTTATAGCGCACACTCAACCTTGAGAAATGGAGATCCCGGGCCACTTGGTTCAATGAGACAACCAAGTTATAAGTTCTAGTAGAGTTACTTGGAAATAACAACTCGGTTTATTAACACGGAGATGTTGAATACTCATTCCCGAACATCCAAGTACAAAGCACGTACGGTAGTGGTAAGGATAAGTTGAGAAAACTTTTAATGATTTCTATACCTACGGGTGGAGTAGTGCATGATAATCCTTATAGTAAGAATCACCTATATAAGCGAGAGGTAATTAGGCCGCCTCTAAATGAACGCTTATGAATGAGATACGGTCCAGTGCCGAAATGGACAAAACGTGAGAACAACAATTGTTAGAACTGTTATTATGTGAGTATTATTGTCTTGGTATACATCCAGAGCGGTCGCGAGTTCAAAGCGACTCACTACCAAATGGCTAGTATATCCGATAATATTTCACTAGGGAGGATTCAAGGCCACAAGCTATCTATCCCGATGTAATAATAGTTCGCCGGAACTTTGGACGAAATTGCATTCATGCATTAATTGTCATTCATGTGGGAGATTGTTGGAAATGAATAATGAAAGTTAAGTTTGACTTGTCGTTGACCTAACTTTCTAACGGAAATTCGTTATTTGTTAATGAAGTAAGTTACAAAAATGTATTCTACATTTAGTGTAGATTATGAAACTCATTTATTGTCTCAAAACCATTTCCGGGTGAATGAGAAATTAATGACAAATGATTTGTAACTTAAGAAGAGTTAAATAATGGGTCAAAGTTTGATTTGGGTTGGTCCCAAAATTGATTTGGACTTGTTGTGACTAAAAGGCTAATGAGCAGGCTGAAAAAGCTTCTGCACGGCCGTGCAGTGTCTAGGACACGGCCGGGCACCGTGCCTTGCCTTGACACCCGACCGTGTAGAGCCTTGGACTCGACCGTGCATATTGCCTTGCACGGCCGTGCAGTTCATTGGACACGGCCGTGCAAGTGCTGTTATACCCGAAAAGTTGTGACTTTTCAAGGAAAAAGCCACAAAACCCCTTAACTCTCCTTATATACTTCCCCTCCGAATTTCAATTCATTCATACAGTATTTTAAGCCTTCCTACCCTCTAGTAAGATAGAAAAACATCCAAATCATTGGCATATTGTTGCATCAAATCCTTCAAGTCCAAAGTTGCAAACATTGTGTTGTTCGCTAGAGTATTTGATTTGGAATGCTCCTATCATATAATAAAAAGTCGTTTCATCTTACTAGAAGATTGCCATCGAAACCGTAAGCACCTGTGCGGGGCAATAACTTCTTACGGAGATTGTATTTAATACAAGACTCGACTTAATTTCATTTGTTTTCAATCTCCGTTACTTTACCCGTCAGTTTTTCTGTTAAGTCTTAAAGAAGCCTACCAACAAGCCCAACATTTTGTTAGTCCATCATATTTTAAAACCTAAAGTCTACAACTGGGTAATGTATTTTTATTAGGAAGAATAGATTTTTCTTATAGGGGTTAATTGAATTTTAGGTTGTTGTGTGTTTGTAAATTGTTTTTGTTGGGGTGACTCTCAATCAATTGTTGACAAAATGGATTTGGGGCAAGGTTGCTGCGTTGGGGCATGGCTGCTGCGTGTGGCGTATTGTTTGTGCCGAGGCGGGCGCCCCACCTGGGACGAGGCGGGCGCATGGGTGGCCGAGGCTAGTGGTCTTGCTGGTGGTCTTGAGGCGGCCGCCTGGACTGGATTGAGGCGTGCCCCTCAATGGCCGAAGGTTGGCGTTGCTTTGTCAAAATCCCAGGCGGGCGCCTGGGCTTCTTGAGGCGGGCGCCTGGCGTCGTTGCTGGTGTCGGGCTGGGCCAAGGCTAGGGTTCTGTCGGCTGTTTGCTATTGCCTTATAAATTGTTTTGTTTTGTCATTGTTCCGTCTAAGCCTTGTGTGAGAGAGATTGATACAAAGCTAGGTTATTTACTATTGTGAGAGATTGTGAGATTGTGTGAAAGTTTTTCACCTTGATTCTCCTTGTACTCTTCTTGATTATAGTGAATTGATTCTCCGTCGCCCGTGGATGTAGCCAAGTTGGTGAACCACGTAAATCTCTTGTGTTCATTATTTTTCAATTTTGTTTCGATATTGCTATTGTGTTATTTTGTGCTTTCATCTTTATCAATCTAGCAATTGTGTTTGGGACCCAAAATCCTATCAATTGGTATCAGAGCTCCGATTTGTGGATCTTGTATTGCTTATTGGCAACGATGTCTGGGAAGTACGAGATTGAGAAGTTTAATCGCAAGATTAACTTTGGGCTATGGCAAGTAAAGATGCGAGCAATCTTGGTGGGTAAAAATTGCGTCAAGGCTTTGCTTGGGAAGGCGAAGAAATCGGCAAACTTGACGGATGCATAGTTTGACGACATGGACGAGAAGGCTTTATCTCTCTTACAATTGAGTCTCAAAGATGAGGTATTGAGAGAGGTTGTGGAAGAGAAGACTGCGGCGAGCAATTGTACATGACTAAGAGTGTTAGTAACATGTTGCTACTATTGAAGAAACTCGAGGAGTGTAAACTCAAAACGGGTGAGTCCTTGGAGAAACATCTTGATGAGTTTGATGGCTTGGTCATGGACTTGAAGAATGTCGATGTCGTGATTGATGATGAGCAATTGGCGGTAAAATTGCTTTGTTCTCTACCTTCGGAATACATGCACTTTCGCGAGACAGTTTTGTATGGCAAGGAAGAGATTGCTTTGGAAGAGATCAAGACCGCTTTATTAAGTCGTGAGGTTATTGAGACGCACTTGACTTCCCCAAGTGCTGAATCTCAAGGTGAGGGTTTAATTGCTAAAGGCGGTAAGAAGACAGGGAAGGGATCGAATTCAAGGAATTCGGGTCAGTCAAGTTCAAGGTTTAAAGATGTGGTATGTCATGGTTGCAAGGAGAAGGGACACATTCGGAGAAATTGTCCTAACCGAGGAGGTGAAAGGGATGATGATACAACCGCTAAGGCCAAGGGTGAAGTTGGGGTGGTGCTTGAAAACACCAGTGATGACAGTGACTGTGATGCACTTACTGCTTGTGATTCGGGTACTGAAATTCGTGATAGTTGGATTTTGGATTCGGGTTGTTCTTATCATATTAGTCCCAATCGGGCATGATTTTGTTCATATAAGGCTGCTGGTGGAGTAGTTTTGTTGGGAAATAATACTGCATGCAAGGTTGTTGGTATTGGGGCTATTAAGGTTAAGATGTTTGATGGAGTAGTGCGGAAATTGCAGAATGTCAGGTATGTTCTGAGCGAAGAAGAACACGATTTCTCTAGGCACCTTGGATAGTCTTGGGTATAGTTTATCCATTGCGAATGGCGAATTATCGGCTATTAAAGGTGACTTGGTGGCATTGAAGGGAAAGAAGGTGGGGACATTGTATAAGCTTCTTGGGTCTACGGTTGTTGGTGATGTATCTATTGCAACGGTGGTCAACGATTGAGGCGGAGGTTACTCAACCATGGGACATGACATTGGGTCACATTGGCTTGAAGGGATTGACAGAACTATCTAGAGTGAGTGGTTTTCGGTTATGGAATCCTTTTGCGTCTAAGTTCATGATTGGTAGAGATGTTGCTCTATGTCTCCAAGAGAAGAACTGTTCTGCAGAACGAGCATACAAATAGGTGGAGTTAGTTGGAGATAACTCAAAAGGGGTGGAACGTGACTTGGATGCTGTTTATTTGTCTGATATAGTGACTCGTGATGCTCCGGTTCGAAGGAGACAGCAAGCAGTGGAGACTACCGGTGATCTTGGTAGGGGAAGAAGGAATGATAGTACTTACATTCGATATGGCTTTGAGAAGATGGTTGCTTATGTCTTGTCATTGCGAAATCTGTTTATGTGCATGGAGCTTGATCTTCTACAAGGAAGTTATGTCGTGTGTTGTTTCGCAAGGTTGTTGGTTACTATGGAAGATCGGACATGGGAATTTGATAGACCTCCATCAAAGAAGGAATTAGTCGGCCGCAAGTGGGTCTACAAATTCAAAGGAGACTACTGATGGAATTAGTTCATTTGGTTGTTAGACACTTATCTATTCACAACTTGTTGAGCATTGTGGCAATGCGAGATCTATTGCCTGAGGTGGAGATCTACATGCGCCGAGCTGAAGGGTTTGTTGTCGAGGGTAAGGATCATGTTTACCTGTTAGAGAGGTCCTTGTATGATTTGGAAGCGATCGGCTCGACAGGTGGTATAAAAGGTTCGACACTTTTATTGTTACCCGTGGTTATGCTAGAAGTGGATATGATTGTTGTGTTTACTTGATGGTTTGTAGTGATGGCACATTGGTTTATTTTGTTTATGTCGATGGCATACTTGTGGCTGCGAAAGATATCAATGATGCTTACCGGGTGAAATGGTTATATTCTTTAGATAGTCCCAAGTCTAAAGATGATTTGTCACGGGTTCCGTATTCAAATGCTTGTGTGTGCATTGTGTATGGAAAGAACAGTGATGGTTGTATTGGGTATGTTATGATTATAACGGAGGCGGTCATGTTGACAAAGTCGGGTTCGAAGGTTTCGATTGCTAAGTTCAAGAAGTTCTTGGACTTAGTGGGTGTTTGTAGAAATTGATGCCCTTCGGGGCGTGGCGACGGCGATAGAGATGTTCTCTTGGAGATAGCTTGTTTTGGGGATTGATCGTCAAGGTGGAGAATTGTTGGGGTGACTCTCAATCAATTGTTGACAAAATGGATTGGGGCATGGCTGCTGCGTGTGGCGTGGTGTTTGTGCCGAGGCAGGCGCCCCACCTGGGACGAGGCGGGCGCATTGGTGGCCGAGGCTAGTGGTCTTGCTGGTGGTCTTGAGGCGGCCGCCTGGACTGGATTGAGGCGTGCGCCTCAATGGCCGAAGGTTGGCGTTGCTTTGTCAATATCCCAGGCGGGCGCCTGGGCTTCTTGAGGCGGGCGCCTGGTGTCGTTGCTGGTGACGGGCTGGGCCAAGGCTAGGGTTCTTTCGGCTGTTTGCTATTGCCTTATAAATTGTTTTGTTTTGTCATTGTTCCGTCTAAGCCTTGTGTGAGAGAGATTGATACAAAGCTAGGTTATTTACTATTGTGAGAGATTGTGAGATTGTGTGAAAGGTTTTCACCTTGATTCTCCTTGTACTCTTCTTGATTATAGTGACTTTATTCTCCGTCGCCCGTGGACGTAGCCAAGTTGGTGAACCACGTAAATCCCTTGTGTTCATTGTTTTTCAATTTTGTTTCGATATTACTATTGTGTTATTTTGTGCTTTCATCTTTATCAATCTAGCAATTGTGTTTGGGACCCAAAATCCTAACAGTTTTGTATTTGTGACTAAATTTAATGTGGCAGTGTTTGTATTTTGTAGACTGATTTTTTACAATTGTGATGTGTTAGTGGAAATGTTTCATGCTATAACAAGTTACCTTGTGAGTGGACAAAGTTATTAACAGCATATTTACCAACAATGGGGGGTTGAAATGTTAAATGAAATGGGTTTAAGTTAGTTGAAACCTTGCAATGGGTTAGTTGAAATGTGTTGAATGAAATGAGAGAATGAAATATTTCATCCCGTGTGAAAAAAAAAAAAAGCTGTCCGTCTTGACACGTGGCGCATTTTCATTGGACCGCTTTTGGCGCGTGCGCCTCACCGCCCGGCAAGGCGCGTGAGGCGTTCCGGTTTCTCCTTTTTTTTGTTTTTTCTTGATCTGACACGTGGCATTATCTGATTGGTTCCCAAGATTTTCAGATTTGTTTTCTTATCTCAAATCTTTGAGCTGAATTATCACCTAGTAAATTAATTTTTTATTTTTTTTGCCAAAGTTCATCATTTTTTCCCTATAAACTGATACAAGTTTCATTTGATTTGAACAAAAAAAAAAAACACTCATTTCTCAATTATCCTTTTTTATTTTAGTCTTTATTTAAAAAAAAATTCATCATCCTTTTAGTAAAATGGATTCCAATAATAATCCTTTCAACACTCAAAATTCAAGAAAGTTTTCCCCATTCAACTACAATCCTAATGATTTTCACTTAGAGAACCAATCTTTCAACCAACCACGTCCCCAAAATGTTTCAAATCCTTTTTTCCCCCAAATCTTATGCCTTTAGCTGTCCCAAATCTCATGCCTTCAGGTGTGCCGAACTGGAATCCATATTATCCTATGCAATTTCAACAACCTCCCCCCCATTATTATCCTAATAATCCTTACATGTCAAGGATGAGAAATGAAAATTTTGGAAATTCTGAAACAGGGGAATTTCCAAAATATTCAACACAAATGGGTCAGGTTAGCATGAGCGAATCTATCAAAGCTACTCCCACCGAAGAATGTCCAACCCCGCAGCGCAAAAAAGAACATCAAATGGACGACGGCACAAAATTTAGTGCTACTTAGTGGGTATATGAAATTTGGAACAAACAGTGTTGTCGGAAATAATCAGAAATACGATGCGATTTGGGATAAGATTACGGAATACTGTAATGAGTTTGGCTCATTTGACTCTCCCCATTCAGTAAGTACATGCAAAAATCGCCATTCTTATATATGCCTTAAAGTGGGCAAATGGATAGGGGCTTATGATAGCGCTAAGCGTATGCAACAAAGCGGGTGGTCGGAGACCGATGTACTGGCAAAAACCCATTAGCAGTATACAAGTGGAGGCAATGGCACTTTTAATTTGATGGACGAGTGGCTTTCTATCCGAGATCAACCACGTTACGCAAGTATGGTAGGAGGAAATACGGGATCCAAGAGTAGCAGTGGATCCAAGAGATCACGTGAAAGTGACAAAGGTGAATTAAACTCAGTTGGATCCATTCCCTGTCCTATAGGAAGGGATTCAACTAAGAGAAAGGGTAAAAAAAATAATAAGGGCGTAGGCTTGAACCAGTAAAGGAAGGGTGGACAAGCTATCAACAAATGAAAGTGAACGATTGAGAACGATTGGACAAGATCTCCACACAACAAGAGGAGGCAAACAAAATTCAACTAGACATGCATTGCTCGGGCTAAAAAGATGAAAATATGGATGAAGTTAAGTGAGAAGGAGCATCGCGATGAACAACAATAAAAGCTTTTTGAAATATTGACTGCCGAGCTATTTTAAAGATTCTCTGTAATGTGTGTTTTCTACTTTAATGTGTGTTTTCTAGCTTTATGTCATCTTTCTGCTATTCTGTACCACTTTAATTATTATCTGTTTGTAACTTTATCTTTTAATTGCAAAAGAAAATTTAATTAAGTGTGGAATATTTTTTTAATTATAAATAATAATAATAATTATTATTATTTTACTAATCATAAAAATAGAGAATATAAATAAAATAAAAGTGGTGGGGTATAGAATGATGAGTTGGAGAGAGTTGAAATTTAATTTAATTCAACCATTGTAGGGTGGTTAAATGAAATGGATAGTTGAAATATGAGGTGGATGAGATAAAGTGTTAAAAGTGGTTCAATGAAATGGGGTGGGTAGTTGAAACCATTGTGCGTAGTCTGAGTAATGATGCGAATGAGTAACTTAAGTAATGATGTGAATGAGTAACTGATTTAGTCATGTGTCATTTGTCACTAAGTAATACTCCCTCCGTCCCAGTCCAGTGTACACTTATTTTTCTTTTGGTCCGTCTCAGTCCAGTGTAAACTACCATAAATGGTATCTCCTTTAATATTTTATATTTTTCCTACCCCACCCACTCATTAACTCCACTCATTCTCCACCACACAATTTATTCAACCAGCCTATTATTTACTCCACTCATTCCTTCTCTTCATTTTCTACCACACATTTTCATTATCTTAATAATATTTCTTAATCGGCGTGCCTTGGTCAATGGTGCACACTTGGGTGGGACGGAGGGAGTATTAAATTTTAGACGGAGGATTATATTACAAAATAGACATTAATTTTGCAATAAATAATTTAGATAAAAATAGCATTCATTTTATGACAAAAAAGTAAATTAAAAGTACATGTTTATTTTTATATTTATTATGGGACGGATGTAGTATTACTTTCGTTCGTTGTTGTGTTTATTTTGATATTTATTTTTGAGGTGGAGGTTGTATTAATTTCGTTGTTGATAAATATTTCAATATAAAATAAAAAGTGAAAAAGATTTTAATTGTTTGGTCGCCAGAGTAGCAGTTAAGTTATCAGTTGTTTGGTTGTCGGAGTAGTTGGTCATCGGAGTTGATGGTGTTCTTAGTAGTAGTTTAGTTAATAACTGAAAAATTACTGATAAGTTAATCTCTCAGTTGTTTAGTCGTCGAAATTGGTGGTCGCCGGAGTTGATTGTGTTTATAGTAGTTTAGTTGAAAACTGAGAACTTACTGATAAGTTAAGTTCTCAATTGTTTGATCGTTGGAGTTGGTGGTCGTCGAAGTTGATTGTGTTCTTAATAGTATAGTTGACAAGCACACATACGAAAATATTTACACAACAATGAATAAATATTCTTAAAAGTATCTAATGGGCAAATCTTATGAATTTCACTCGAAATACAAAGATACCAATTACATTATACTAAGAAATTTATGACAATCTAATACTCCCTCCGTCTCAAAATGTTTGTCCCATTTGACTTTTTTGTTGAACTTTGATCACAAATATATGACAATTTAATTATGTTCATGAAATTTTAAAAATTCCTATTGATTCACCATTAATAATATTATCAACAACAACTTTTATAATTTCATGAACATGATTAATCTCTCATAAATTTGTGATCAAAGTTCAACAAAAAAGTCAAATGGGACAAACATTATGAAACGGAGGGAGTAACTTGGCCAACAAAATGGTGAGAAAAGGGCATATTCCAAAAGAGGGACTGAAGTTAAAAACAAGCTTCAATTTATTAATATCCGAAACAACCAACCAATGAAGGGAATTTCAAATGAGGGAACTTAAAAAATCATATAACTTTTGATAATTACTTAATGGTCGCTCCCAGTGCAATTACATATGGAGCAAACAATATAACTTTATACCATATGTACATATGAAACAAACAATTTAATTTCATACGAAATACATCACCACATTTGTACCAAAAAAAATAATACAAATTATCACATGAACTTGGGTTCGATAAAATTACATACACCCGAATAAGTGCATTAACAAAATGCTCCTAGAATCTAAGTGTAGCGTTACACCGTATCCCTACTAATTAGTCAATATATATTCCAATCAGGAATGCCGATAATTTCAACTCCTAAAAAATTCCCATTTCCATCTCAGTTGTTACAAGCGCCATCGATATATACCTTCTTTTCCGACCTCTCCCTTTCTTAACTCCTCCATCTCATCCCAGACAACTCCGTTGATGGTCACCAAAGTTCCAACTTCTCCATCGAATATTAAAACCTGTGGATTCAACTTTGTTGGCCCATGTAAATATTCAGTAATTTTTCATGTAAACCCCAACCTATTCATACTCATATTTAATTTAACCTTCAAATTTAACAACATTATAATTTTATAATATTATCACAATTGAAAGAATTATATCATGTGTAGGTTTGAATGATGGAAAAAAAAATATGGGAAAAAAGTCTTGACCCTGAGTATAAAGCAATCAACTAAAACATTAAATATGAAATTTAAAACAAATAAATCAATTATCAACCGAAGCATAAGTTTCATAAGAGATGAGCTAAATTATTACTCCATCCGTCCCAAAATAAATGTATACAAAATTCAAATTTGCTATTAATTAAATAAAAAGTAAATTTGAAAAAAAATTGACATTCATTTTGGGAGGAAGTATATATTTTATTAAGAAACACTCAGTTAAGTGATTAGTCAATTGCTACTACATAAAATTGTTACAATTTCAAACACAAACTCAAATGGATTTCAGAATCCAGATGAAGTAAAAGAAGAATATTTTTACCTACCACTTCTTCACCGCTCTCTTTATTTTGTCGCGATGTATAGTTAGGAACAGTGACGAGAAGGACGCCCACCACCCACCCCCCCTTTTTCCTTCTTTCTCAATCTATTGCCCAAAGTCACTCTGTAGGCAAGCATGAATGAACTTTATCAGTTAAATCCAATTTCACCCGTAGCAAGATGACACAAAATCTAAAACTGACACCATTGGAATCAAAAGGCATATTGAAATATATCACATGCCAGTAGACAAATTTTATGAGCAAACTTAGAAGCGAGCATGAATCAGTTAAACATTTTACTTCTCAAGAAAAAAATTTGCTTCATTAAGAACCAAAAATGTCGAGAATGTAAAGAAAAGACCGCATCAATTCAGGAGCAAATTCATACCAGTCATCGGGATTAGTCTTGTCAGCTTGATCAAAATTAGTCTAGCCAAGACTGACATCTTAGGAGTCTGCCATATTAGATCAACGCTCTTCATTGTGCTTTCCCCATCTCCGGTCATCTTTTCTTCTCTAGTGACTCTGCTATAGCAACCAACTCCAGTAATAATAGATCTAATTATCTAGCTAGAGAGATTATTAATGAGACAAAATTGTTTGCAATCGGCATACAATATGCATGTACATACCATATATTTTGTCTAAGGTCAAGCACGAACAATCCTGATTTATAATTGCAAAATTGATAACCGATGGGAAAGCAACCATTATGGCCTCCTTAAACTAACATTTAAACCTAAAACCAACATTGATGTGAAGATTTTAGGGTGTTTGCCAATTGGTAGTCGCATAATAAAAGAGCAAAGATATTGTATAATTGAAAAACATATAGTACCGTCTACTTTGAAGAAAAAGAAGCAGAATTTTTGGACCATAATCTACTCAAGTATTCTTTTTCGGTGGTGCAAGGGGAAGTGAGGAGACACGCACACAGAGTAACACTTAAAAGACTGAGATAGAGAAAACGCAAAGAGATAGACGAACGTGAGAAGAGAGTTCGCAGGTGCTACTCCTTACTTTTACAATGGAAAATAAAAATCATGCTCTTCCTAATTCAGTAAAACCTAATACTGTAAAATCATACATCAGTACCCCCTTTTCCGACCTCTCCCTCTCCTTAACTACACATTATCCAGCACCTTCGTTGACTGCTACCAAGAAGTGACCCCATGGGAAGATTTAGCAAGGGGTGGTAAAGGGGAAGAAGAGGAGGAGCAGTTGAGAAAGGTGATGGATAAAAATCCACTTGTAATAAAAATACCTAGCAAGTGTACTAGCTACCATTGTAGTAGTATGCACAAGCAAGGGTCGAATCTACAGAGATTTGAGTGTTGAACAAATTGGTTTAATTAGTGTAAAAAGAAACAAAGGGGGTTTTGGTTTGATTTATTTTATTAAAACTAAAGACAAAAAGTAATTAAGCAAATAAAATAAACAAAACAAGAAAATAATTCAAGGATTAAGAAATAGTCCACGGATTGGATTCACAACATATTATTACTTTACGCTATTTAAATCATGTAAAGAAATAACTCAATCTCATTCTTGGGTTCGTTCACAAAATCCTAGGGTTAAGATGTTCATATATTCCGATAGGTCAATAAGAACATTAAAACCCTCCTAATTCTATCTTGTTCATATATTCCGGTAGGTCAATATAAACATTCAAGAATTTCAATTAAAAACTTAAGAACAATGGAACCTAGATTCGTTTGATTTCCGGTAGGTCCTCAATTGAATCTATTCTTCTCAACAATGGTCAAATTACAAATCATCAACGCTAGTGCAATGATTCATACCCAAATAAATTCAAGAGGTCAAAGGTATTCCGCTAGGTCAACACAATTGATCTAAAGAACAATGGTTTAGAATGTTGAGAAGAACAAGAACGAAAAAAAAGATAGGAAGAATTAAAACCTTAGCATAAAGATTCAATATGTGTTACTACCAATCCGCAAACTAAGAAATTTAGCCTCGAAGGGCCATTAAAATAAATACCTCAAACCTTGAATTAAACCCTTCAATCTTGTACAAAGGAATTGTAATATGTTTAGGAGAAAGAAAAATATAAAGAGAGAATGAGGGATTCAAAAATTAAAAAGATCAAAGGATGATAGATAAAAGATGATACAACTAGTCTAGGGCTATTTTATAGGAGGAGGGAGGTAGAAATCCTTTTTGAAAACAAATTTTTGGTCAAGATAGAAAATCTCACGAAATCCGTCACTGATTCTGTGCAAATTTGTTGAAAATCACGTTTTCCTTATTTGTGACGGAATTAAATCCGTTGCAAAATCTTTGTGGGCGGTCGCCCATGATTGCCCATCGCCTGCCCATGTGAACAGAACCTTCACGCCTTGAATCTTCCGTATCAGCGGTCGCCCAAGAGCTTTCAAGTGGTTGCCCAAACTTTGGCCTAGTCCAATTGCTTGCTTGGCCCATGTTTTGCCCAACCTTGGCCCCAATCCAGCCACTTTGCCTTGGCCACACCACAACATTGGCCGGCCATGCCTATTTGGCAATTTGGACCTTTTTGTATTCGGTACGTCTCGCACTTGCATAGTCACACTTTGGCCACTATAAAAAATTCTTTTGCACCTCGCTCTTTGAGATTTTATTTTTCACTTTAGCCCATGAATTTTTATAAATCAAATTCGTTCAAAATTTCCATATTTCCAATTTAGTCCCTGAATTTCCAAGATTTCCCATTTGGCCCTTGAACTTCCAAATGTCAGTTTTGTCCCATATTTTCCAGAATTGCAATTTGATCCAAAAACTTCCAAAGTACGCTCCAATCCTCCGTTTTGTTAGTAATTGCACTTCAACCCCTGTACTTTCAAATCACTACAAAATACATTAAATTCTCAAGGTTTCGAGCATCAAATAAGCTAGGAAATATATCTTTTGAATGGGTAAAACCACATCCATCAAAAGGGTTGGGAGGCGATAAAGTGTTGGCTAAAAGAGGGGGAAGGGATGTATTTTGGGGTGAGAGAGTGTTGAACTGGAGGGGATTGACCGCTGCTCAACTGCTATGAATGGGAATGCGAGAGAGAAGAAGTGCAGCGTGGCTGAACATGGCTAACTGCTTGAAACAGAGAGTAGCATCCTTGGATTTCACACAAACATGTTGATATAAATGCCATTTTGAATGTAAAATCCACTGGTACTCCGAAAAATTGCAAAGTAAATGAAAGATTGAAACAGAAAATTGCTTGATAAGATTGATGATAAAATGTTTTTATAATAATATTATTAGTATGCCATGTTCTACGATGAAGGGGAAGGAACATAAGGTATTTCTCACACAACCTAGCATTTAAATCTACTTTAGCATATAGGTATCGATTAGGATAGTGTACCTAAGTGATTTGATTTATAGTTTTATGGTTATGGTTACTTAATTGTCGGTGAACATAAGGAAAAATAAAAGTTTCAACTTTCCTTAATATTTGATAGCAACAATATTAACTTTTTCGATAACAATGGCGGAAGGGCATACCTCAAAAGATTATGAAGCCTCATTCTTGAGCTCCATCATAGTGGTAGCCTTGTTTGACCTAATAAAAAAAAGGCAAATCCCCAACTGTTGAAATCGTCTCAGCCAAATCAGGACGCTTCTTCCAATTATCAACAAATACGTTCAACCTGACACTCTATAGTTGAATCATCAATTTTCAAGTTGTTAATAATGACAAAGAAGAAAAATAGCACAATCAAATCAAAATAAAAATTAACCCCACAACATAAATACACAAACTGGCAAAGAAATAATCATATAATTACTAGTTAAGTACAAATCATCCCAGTCTCAACAATATTTAAGTAACAATCACTAAATACCTAATGCCTCAAACATTCGAATGTAACTAAAATATTGAAATGAATACAAAAAACCAACACTAATTGTGAAATGAACTTAAAGCCTTTTTTGATTTTCCTGTTGAGGAAGACGTGAAACTGCGGTGGGGACTTGGAGGAGACGGGGTTTCTTTGCATTTTTAGGTGTTGAAACACTAACCTTGAGAGAGGGTGGGAGAATATAGCTCCGATGAACATCGCCAAGTGATTTTGAATGAAAGACGTGAGCACAGAGAAAGCCGGATAGAGAAAAGAGGGAGTGCCCGAAACCATGCAGTTTCAAAACGTGAAGTTGGAGAGGTCCGTAACTGTTCTGGATGGGGTAAAGAAGAGAACGTGGGTTTTGGGTAGAGTTTTTTTTTCCAACTTTTAATCTCAGCCCCTCTTTATCTTTTCTAAAATCAAATCTCAATCGTTCTTTGTGTTGCGGTTATTTCTGAGCTTTATTGTAATATAGATTAAATTACCATATTAACCCTTCATTGTTAACATTTTTCCTCATCAACATTCTTCAGCAAATAACTATTGGTGTAATGTCCTATGCGTTTAGTTATATTTGACTTATAACTTAATACCGTTATGTAATCGTCTTTACCGTTTATTATAGAGAATGTTTATTTGGTTTATTATATATTTTTGCATGTTTATTATAATAACATGCGTCCCTAGTTATTGTGAATAACTAGTATAAGTTGGTAATGGATAATCATAGAGATGATTATATCCATGTGATGCACATTACACTTATGGGTACTTGTTAGATAACAAGGTACTGGATATGACCTACCTATGAGATTTATGGCATGGTCTATGGTCAAATATGTCATGATTAAATCTCATGATAGTCGTGTCATTGGAATCCTTTCTACCTGAGATTATCATCGTCTTTCACATGATGAACGTTGTGTTTGATGTAGTATAACACTATCTTTAATAGGATAGCAATAAGGGCTATGTTGGCATGATTGGATTCTTGTAAGGAAGAATGATAGTCAAGATGGGATTTGTCCCTCTTGTTGAGAGAGATGTTTGCTTGGGTCCCTCGATGAATAATGCTGATGAAATGTGTGGCCACACTCAAGAGATTTGATAGTTATCAAATGCACTTGGATTATCAACATATTCGAAGTCGAGAAAGCATTGAACAATATGAGTTGACGTGGACCATGACTCATGTTCAATATGACATCGTGGACAAAGGGATTGTGACATTGGTCTATCAAGGAATCAAGCTTTGATGTTATATTTAATTGGGTGGACATAATGACTTGCTAGAGATCACTTATGTCTTGTGAGGTTGATGTTTCAACTCACTACCAATTAGGGGTGTAAGTGGTTAGGTTCAAACCGCGGTTTGAAACCGAACCAAACCAAACCATGCGGTTTAGTTTGGTTTTCAAGTAATCGTGGTTTGGTTCGGTTTCAAAAATTGTCAAACCGTGTGGTTCGGTTTGGTATGCGGTTTGGACCCCCAAACCACGGTTCTAATTAATGGTTTAAGAAATGTTCTATTTCATGGTTTGAATTGTGTGAACCGCGGTTCGAACCGTAAAATCAAACTGCGGTTAGAACCAAACCGAACCAAACCATGGCGGTTTGGTTCGGTTCGATTTGAATTTTTTTCATGGTTCGGTTCGGTTTGAGATTTTTTCAAACCGATTACTAGTGGTTCGGTCCGTAAATTGGCCCAAACCAAACCAAACCGGACCATTTACACCCCTACTACCAACATAAAATATAATTCCTAAAGGGTCAAACACAAAGAACGGATGAAAATGGTTGAAAATTGAAAATTGGGCTGGTCCGACTCGTGACTAGGAGCACGACTCGTGCTCTCAATCAACACGAGTGGTTTTTTTGTCACGGCTCGTGTCACGACTTGGATTGGACAGAAGCGTTGTATCGCGCGAGACACGCCATGTCCCGCACAAGACAAAGCTTCTGGACAAGTCCGATTTTGGCTAGGTTTAGGGCTTTTCTCCCTAAGTGTTAGGGATATTTATAAAGTATAAATAGCCCCTTTTACCTCGGTTAATATAGACGTTTTTAGGGTTTTGGAAACACTAAAACATTGATTTTGATTGAGAATCAAAGATCAAAAACACCCCAAATCAATTCCATAAACAGCCATTGATTGTTGAGTATTGATTCAACAATCGGGATCATCTATGAATCCTACAAGATATAAGATCTTGGTTCGTTCGCGTGTGAATTACCGATAGAGGGTGATTCCGTTATTACCTAAAGCTTGAAGATCAATTCATCACAAGGAAGAACAAGGAGAAGATCAAATGTTCGTAAACGATTCAAATTGAATCTCAGATTCGTTTTTGAACAACAAAATCGTTGTTAAGGTATGTAAATCTATTTCATAGTTTGAATCTATTCATGTTAAATGGATTCATGGCTAGGATTTTGTGTTATATTTTAAATCTAACTAAACGCCTATGGCATTACACCAACAATAACCACCTCCTCACAAAGTCAAATAACCAATCCTCACGCAAATCCTCAGTTCTCCATAACAATGGTGGAAACTCAAGAGGGCGACGACCCAGTTGACGTCTTTACTACGATGCCAAAGCAATTAAGGTATTGAATACTCGTTCTGTTCACATCGAAAAGGTGGTCGCTAAATTTCTTGCAGCGTTGATCGACGAAAATTTGATTGTTGTTGAAGGGAATGTCCCAAATTCTCCCGGTAGATGGGTTCGGAATTTCCTTGCCAGGTTCACATTTTTGCTAGAATTGAAGCGTTTGGAATGGTGAAGGCTGAATTCAAGTTTTGAAAATGACGCTTTGTCTGACTCTTTGGTTGAGAAGGAAGAAAATAATGATGAGGATGAAAAGAGTGTTGATGAGATTTATAAGTTGGTCGAAGAGAATGTGAGTAAAGAGGAAGAGGGTGTCATATGCGCCTGATGGAACCCTAAAGGTGTGCTAAAATTGGAGTTGTTTTTGCACTAAAATAAAAGAAGGAATGCTTGAGCAGCTTGCTGGTTCATAGAGGAGTGTGTGTGTTTTTTCTTTTTGTAATTTAGAGGGGGTGAAGATTTAGGGTTAGGGTAAAATAGGAATAGCGGTGATGCATATACTGCTGATTGTTCATTTTTTTAGGTGAACTTATTATTGCGGTAGTATTTAGTAATATTATGGGGCGAATAACAAATCTCAAAGTAAATTTCAATTTTTTTTTTGATTATTTTGTAAGTACAAAATTTAATAATTTAATGATATAAATAATGGTACATACAGATTTTAGATCCATTTTTTACACTTTCTTTCTTATTCAATACTTGCTTATCTTTTCAATTGATGACATTTAAAGTACAATACCTTAAACATCAAAATTCAATTGATGTTGACTCAAATTAATGAAATGAATGAGTGAGCATATATAAGATGAGTAGGGTAAAAAAGTTGCATACATACTCCCTCATTTGCAAAATAAATATTGCACATAATCAACTAAATTATACTTTGATCAAGAAGTTATAAGATTTTAATCATCTTTATACTATTATGAAAATGGTTATTGATATATCAATAGTAACACTATTTATAATTATTTTTAAATTTTCAAAAAGATAAATAATTTAGCATTAAATGTTGGATTAGCTTAGCTTATTTGAATATATATATATATATAATATTTATTGTGAGGTAACCAATACATGGATGTGGTTTTTATTTTATGGTTGTATCTAGTTTTTAATATTTGGGGCCCCAACTCTCACCATCAACCAACCATTCATGGACCTTGAACTGTTTGTTTAGGTTTACAGACGGTTTAGATAAAGCCATCAGGACAAATTGTAGTTTAGGGCCTGAAATCGAGGTAAGATTTTTTATACGGGGTCTCACTATTTTATTTGCCACATCAGGGGTCAATGTATAAAATTTTTGCTAGTTAAGGGTTTTTTTTTTACGGAATTCGTTAGATAATTCAGTTATATCTCATGTTCCTCGCATATGATTAACAAAGTGTTTAAATTGAAGTGAATTTTCCATTTAAGGAGGTTAAATGAAATTTTCTAAATTAGAAGGATTGAAAGATTTATTTTTGAAAGCAAATAAAATTAATTTTAAAATACTAAATAATAAAACAAATTAAAGTATAACTAAAAAACAAAAGATATATTTACCAAAAAAATAAAAATAAACTTTATATAAGTAATATAAAATAATTAATAATAAAACAAGTCATTGAATTTTTTCTCAATATATAATTTATAATGTGGCAACTTTAATTGAATAAAATTATATCAAAAAATATACTAACCACATAATAAATAAGAACATTATGAAATAAAAAAAAATTAACAAAAAAAAGAAAGAAAAAAAATCCACCCACTAATAGTTTCTTCATCAAAACCCTCCCCTTTACATCCCAACTCTTCCCCTTCATTTTGCTCCTCATCTCCACCGCAACCAGATTGAATGGCAGGTTGTGAGTTGTGACAGAAAGGGTGGTTGGCTATGGCTAGAATTGAGGTGGTGGCTATGAAAGAGAGATGGAACGGAACACCGAAGATGGAGGTAGTAATGTTGGGTTAGAGAAGACGAGGGTGATGGCGTTGTCCGATTGGTCGGAGATGGTGTTGGTCGACGATTTACAGAAGTTGCCGTAGAATATCCACCCCATTTTTCTATCTCTCCCCTTTGTCTAAAATTAGAAATGGGGCAGGGTTAGGGTTTTTAGTTGACATTGATTTTTGTTTGGGTAATGTTAGGGTTAGGGTTAGAGTTAGGGTTAGGGTTAGTTTCTTCACACGCTACTACTAAGATAGTTTCTCTGTTTCAAAATAATTGATGTTTTAATCCTTATAAACATATTAAGAAATGTAAGGAATGCATGTTAAAAGACTCAGAATATTATTTTAAAATACTTGACGTTTTGGAAAGAAAAAAATTAACTTCTAAAATGAAAATTATTTTGACAATTATTTAGGACGGAGACATGTAAAAACTAACTTCTACCGGAATACCCCTTTTATCATTAATTATTTAGGATCGGATAGGATTATTAGTCCAATAAACTTGATGTTTAGTAAATTAAATGCAATCGAAGTAATAATCCTAACAAACCGGATAAGGTCTTTTATCATCTCTTATCCCCTTCATATATTTATCCCAAAAAAAGAGTGGTCACTACAGGAAACAACGCTATATACGGCGGATTTTAACCGCCGTATATAGTAACGCGAGCCGCCGTATATAGCATTTACGACGGATTTTTCGCCGTATATAGCCTACCGTATAAAGTCGCGCCGTAAATACTATTTACGGCGGATATTCCGCCGTAAATAGTATTTACGGCGGAAATACAACCGCCGCATATAATGAAGGACAAATACGGCGGTTTATGGACCGCCTATATAATGAAATACAAATACACCGTATGTATATAACATGCGTATTTGAGGAAGCTTTATACTGCGGTTAGAGATCCGCCGTATATAATGAAATTTATATACGGCGGTTAGAGATCCGCCGTATATAATGAAATTTATATACGGCGGTATAGATCCGCCGTATATAAGAGACGAGTCGTCCAACAGAGCACGAATCGTCCCATTTTCACCCCACTCTGATACCCTCGTCCCCCTTTGGGGATGAGTCGTCCATTAAACTTATATACGGCAGATTTAGGGAACCGCCGTAAATAACTAGTTATTTACGGCGGTTTCTTGTATCCGCCGTATATATGAGACGAGTCGTCCAATGAACTACTTACGCCGGTTTCAGAAAAATAACTAGATTTTTTTTCCCGGTGAGCTCTGTATAATTCACTTTCCCCAAGGCTTGATCAACATCTCTCAAAAGTCTAAGAAACTTTGCGGTGGCTGCATCTGATTGTACGATTTCTTCAATTCCTGGCTGGTTACTATCCGGCATACCCATCCCTTCATGTACCATTCGCCTCATTCAATCTTGCACGCCTAATTCAATTTCAATGCCATATTCAGTTGTCCTATCATTTTTATCATTCTTATACGCCAAAATGTACTCTTCCCCATGCCTAGGCCAATTCTTGTAATCTGTTTGAAATCCCACTTCAATATAATGTGATTTCACGGTTGCACGGTCTTCTTGTTAACGATTTGAGCATTTTTTTACAAGGACAATATATTTCTTTAGCATCAAGAGACTTTTTTGAGAATGCAAAATCGAGGAAGTTGTCAATCCCAGACGTATACTCATTTGAAATCCGGTTACCCAAATCAATCAAACTTTTGTCCATATATGACTTGATATTTTAAACGTTAAAATACAACCTATATATAAGACCGAGAGACACAAATTAGTTGATTCAAGATACCTAAGTTTTTTTCTCATAAACAATGTGTTGATTCAAGATAGCTAAGCTTTTTTCTCAACCTATATATATATATATATATATATATATATATATATATATATATATATATATATATATATATATATATAGAAGCAGAGGGAGAACACTCAAACAAGTAGTTTCATAGGTAACACTCATATATGCAAAGCAGTAGTCATTCATCTCAAATAAGAAGTGCATATTTAGTCATCAAAGATAGTTATAGTTATTTAGTAGAAGTAATGACATGTGATAAAAAGGGAATGAGAATACACAAATTTAGACAATGAGTTACAACTTAAATCTCCTTTCATCTACTTCCGAATAGAATGGTATGGAACACTTTAAGAGTGTCGTCAAGCTTCCTCTTCGATAACCTGTATGCAACTGGAAAGCAAAAGATGGTTCAGATATAATGACAGAATCAATCTGCCTGTCACACCTCAAGCTCGTAAAATGACAAACTTTGCAAGGGCACATGAACCCTATGATGTTCAAAGAACTCACAAAACTGACACATTTGATAATATAATTGTAACAAATAGGCTGCAGACCGCATAGCAGAGCAAAAAAACTAATCATATTTAGGACCATTTAGAAAACTTTAACAGAACATACGATGTTTCCCTTCTGATGAGATCAAAACCAAGCAAAATTTGAAATGCAGACCAATCACCAGTTATTAGTTTCAAAAACACAAATTCTGAAGCTTAAATAACCTGATAACAAATTTCTGAGAAAAAAACAAAGAGGACAAATGGCTACAAATCTATCGGTATTAATGCATGTGTGTGTGTGTGTGCGCGTGTGTGTGTATAGTTAGAAAGAATGAAGCATTTTTTCCTTGGGAAATTTCTTATGTCAAGTCAAAAAACTAACCAAGTAATAGGTCTCTCAATTAGTCTATCATCAATAATTTTCTCATTTGCATTAAAACAGATCTCATTATACTTAAGCTCGACAAATGTTTATGATTATTGTAAGTAGTCATTAACTCGCTGCCTAGAAAATATCGAATATAACCAGAAACTTATAGCCGTTGGAAGAAATTTATAGTCGTTGGAAAATTTGAATGTTACCATCGTTTTTCCCATGTACTAAACACAAAAATGAAACTTACCGTTGTAAAGTATCCGTTAAAAAGGATTTGAAGCATTCGCTTAGTTACTCAATATGTACCTAACCAAAATTACATCTTTGTATAAATAGGTAAGAGGTTGATAGCAATGTTGTCCAGTACTCATTCTTTCAAGCTTTTCAAAAACTAGTCTTCGTAGAGCTTTGTAGGTTCAAAGCTTTTCACAGAAGCATAGAGCTTTTAGGTACAATTCAAGATGAGCATAGAGACTGCCAATAGCAAATCTCCATTGCCGAAGGGTAACAAAGATACCATGGAGAAGGAAAGTACTTTGAGAGACAAATTTAGGCTCTTCTTGAGCCAGAATAAGACTTTTCTGTTTCCATTTTTCTAAATATTCTGTCTTTAAATGATTTTCCTTCCCCCTCACCCCATTCTGAAGCTAAAATTGCCTTCTCTACTTTTCTTTTATTTGAGAAAAAATTATCTCAAATGAAAACAAAATATATTAAAGCTTAAGGTAACAAAGAAACTTTCAGAGGTATCAAGATCCTGAAAGTGGTCTGGTCTGAAAACCCTAACGAGCATGAGATATTGGGCTCAGAACGTGAAGGCAGTGTGTGGGCGAAAAAATATACTGCAATCAGTGGCGAAGCCAGAATATTGGGAGAAGGGGGTCAAAATATGCATTGAAACCTAATAATAAAACCCTAAAATTAGCTAACACTGAAACTAACCTTGCTAATGGCGGATCTAGCTTCCTTAGCTTCTAATTTGGTCGTCGTTCTTCACCGGTCGCCGTTCTTCACCGGTCGCCGTCTTCACAGGAGCAAGGTCTTCACCGGAGCCGGAGCTGCGTTCTTCAACGGTCCTCGTCAACACTCGCCATCAACCCTATCGCCAGTCGTCAATTGCCCTAGGTGAGGTTTTGGAATTTTTTGGGAAATTTGGGAGAGAGAGAGATTTGTTTTTGCGCCAAACTGAGAATGGAAAATTCATTTAGCGGTATTTATTTGTATTTACGGCGGATAATGTACACCGCCGTATATAATGTTGCTATTTACGGCGGCCCCGTTCCCACCGCCATATATAATGTTGCTATTTACGGCGGCTCCATGTCTACCGCCGTATATGATGTACTATTTACGGCGGCTACTTGTTTACCGCCGTATATAACTAAAATCTCAGATACGTATACATCAAATGTACGTATATAAAGTATATATAGCGCCTCGTGTATGCCGTATATAACAAATATATACGGCGGGTGTGTATGCCGCCGTATATATTACTTATATACGGCGGACGCGTGTCTTCCGCGGTATATAATTATTATATACGGCGGACGCGTGTCACCCGCCGTAAATAAGTGCCGTAAATAACCAATTTTCTTGTAGTGGGTATTATTAAACCCTGAATTAATAATCTCTTCACTATTAATACGGGTTCATCCTATCAGGCTACCAAACAAGCCCTTCTATAAGTATCCAATATCCAATCGAAGCTTGCACATGTAGGAGAAAAACAGAATATCAATTATAGTGAGTTGGTAAGTTTGATCAATTGTTTTACGGAGTAGTTCTTATCCTACGCTTTCTTTTCTCCTTTATAAAAAGATTAATCATTAAGTTGTCAATTATTCCTTCCGGCTTATTTTATACCGTTTCATTAAAAATTATACATTTTTTTCATTGAATTTCCCATTACAAAGTACACACTTTATAAAATTGAAATATTTTATTACTTTTATATTAATAAGACCCACATGTCATATTCACAACAACAATTCAATTATTATTTACTACCCTACTTTCTATCTTCTACCTCACTTTTCATACTCACAACACCTACTCTACTACACTTTTTTTTTTTAATTCTTTTGAAACAGTAACTGAGAAGGTTGTAGTGGAATGTAGGGAGTATATCATTGTTGTGAATATGACCCTCCACACCCAAGCAACCCTACAAGAACGATTAGAGCACACAAACCAAGCACAAGAAATCAAAGAAACAGAAAAGAACACAAGAAATTGTTAACCCAGTTCACCAATTTGATTGGCTACGTCTGGGGGCACTACCAAGCCAGGATCTTGCACTATGTATGTAGAATTTGTGTTACAATTGAGTTGGGGGCGGAACATTGATTATATATGACCTAGGGAATAAACCAAAACCTAATCAAACAAGGAAACTAGGACTGCTGAAAAACGGGCCGAGCGCGGCCGCCCTCACCCCGAGCGCGGTCGCGCAACCCTCCAGAAACTTCAATGCCTTCAAATAATGCTCCAGCGCGGTCGCCCTTATTTCGAGCGCGGTCGCCCTCAACACGTCGTCGATCCAGCATCAGTCTCTGTCCAAGAGCGCGGTCGCGCGCGCCACTAGCGCGGCCGCTCTTGTGTCCAGCAACCCCTGACGAGTTTTTCCTCCTTGCTTCGATGTCTAGCCCGGTTGGTCCTCTATCCCAACAATCTCCCACCTAGAGATCAACCACACATATAAGCCCCGTATCCGTCTTCAACTCACCCTTGGTGTCCTCCTAGTGCTCACCTCGATCATGGTAGTGCCATCCTCCTCTTCTATTCTTCGAGCCCAATTAAAGCCTTGCACAACTTCAATTTATCAAGATTCACAACCTTTGTCAACATGTCAGCCGGATTTTCTGATCCCAATATCTTCTCTAGCCCCAAGATCTTCTCCTCCAAGAGATGTCTGATGTAGTGAAACCTCAGTTCAATGTGCTTCGTCCTTGAATGAAACGCCGGATTTCTTGCCAAATGTATTGCACTCAGACTATCGCTGTAGAGAACGTTACCACTTCGCGTTTTCCCAAGTTCACCCAAGAAGTTCTGCAGCCATACCATCTCTTTACTCGCCTCTGTCGGCTGCCGCATAATTCAGCCGCGGTCGAAGGCTAGCGCCACGATCTTACGCAATTTAGAAGCCGGGAGATTGCAAGGTACCACCCAATGTAAACACATAACCCGTAGTACTTCTTCTCTTATCAAGATCACTTGATGCCAAGTCCGCATCAACATAACCCGCTAACACCACTTCCTTGCTCGAGAAACACAGAGCCTTACCAGCAGTACCCTTCAAATAACGTAGGATCCACTTAACCGCTTCCCAATGTTGCTTTCCTGGATTGCCCATAAACCGGATGACTACTCCCACCGCATGTGCAATGTCCGGCCTTGTACACACCATTGCATACATGAGACTCCCCACTGTTGAAGCATATGGAGTTCTCTCCATCTTGTCACGCTCCTCCTTGCCCCTAGGTGAGTCCTTCTCGGATAGCTTGAAATGCAAACCCAATGGCGTCCCTGTTGGATTCGCCTCTTCCATACAAAACCGTGCTAAGACCTTCTCAACATATTCTGCTTGTGAAAGAACCAACTTGCCCGACTCCCTATCCCGATCAATCCGCATGCCCAAGATTTTCCTGGCCTCTCCCAAATCCTTCATCTCGAACCGTTCCGACAACTGAGTCTTCAACCTGTTTACCTCTCTACTGCTAGAGCCCGCTATTAGCATGTCGTCCACATATAACAGCAAGATAATATACCCATTGTCCGTGTTCTTGAAGTAGCAACAATGATCCGCCTCACATCTGATAAAATCAATGTCATGCATGAATCCATCAAATTTCCTGTACCACTGCCTAGGAGCTTGTTTAAGGCCATACAAGCTCTTAGTCAATCTGCAAACTAGCTCCCCGCTACCCTTAGACAAGTAACCCTCTGGCTGTACCATGTAAATCTCTTCCTCCAAGTCCCCATGAAGAAAGGCTGTCTTCACATCCATCTGTTCAAGCAACAAGTTGTCCGCCACTACTATTCCCAGAACCATTCTGATAGTGGTCATCTTCACAACCGGAGTGAATACTTCGGTGTAGTCAATACCGTACTTTCCTGAAACCCTTTTACAACCAGTCTTGCCTTGTAACGCTTGCTACCGTCCGCTTCCTCCTTGATCCTGTAAACCCACTTGTTATGCGGTGCCTTCTTCCCCTTAGGTAGTTCGACCAACTCCCAAGTTTTGTTAGCCTTCAATGAGTCCATCTCATCATCCATCGCATGACTTTCCACTTGCTACAAAGTGCACTACGAACCGCCTCCGCATAACATTCCGGTTCCATTATCTGTCAACAAAGCAAATAATAATTGGATGGAGTATACCTGGGTGTGATCCACGCAACCCTGCCGGATCTACGTAGCTGAATATCCGGTTCCAAGAGTACGTGGTTCATCTTCAGTGACCTCCTGACCATGGTCATCATGAACCGTTCTGCTCCCACCCGAGTTAGGAATATCCACCTCTACAATTTCCGGTTTCGAACTAGTGTCATCAGATGCCCCCTTTCTGTCCTTATACAAGACCTGTTCATTGAATACCACATCTCGACTACGAATAATTCTATGATTTTGGTCATCCCAAAACTTGTACCCGAAGTCATCCCCGCCATACCCAATAAATGTACACTTAACAGATTTAGCATCTAATTTAGTTCTCTCAGCAGAATCAACATGAACATAAGAAACGCAGCCAAATATGCGAAGAAAGGACAGATTTACCTGCTTGCCACTCCACGCTTCCTCTGGAATTCCATTCCCCAATGGTACCGATGGTCCCCGATTGATCAAGAAAGCTGCCGTGTCAACTACATATGCCCAGAACGTCTTCGAAAGTCCACACTTCAATCTCATACTTCTAGCCCGCTCATTCAATGTTCTGTTCATCCTTTCTGCTACCCCGTTGAGTTGTGGTGTCCGCTTTGGAGTCTTCTCCATACGAATCCCATTCACAGCACAATATTCCATAAACTCACCAAGCTCATACTCCCCACCATTGTCTGATCTCAAGCACTTAAGCTTAAGTCCCGTCTGATTCTCCACCAAGGCCCTCCACTTCTTGAACACCTCGAAAGCCTCATCTTTCCCCTTCAAGAAATAGACCCAAACCTTCCTTGTAGAATCATCAATGAAAGTCATGTAATATGACGCACCACGAGATGTAACCGGAGATGGCCCCCACAAGTCCGTGTGAACCAATTCCAACTTTGCTTCCCTCAAACCCCTACTGTCCTCGAGAAATTATTTCTCCCTTGTTTGCCAAACATACGATCCTCGCAGATCCCCACGTTGACTGTCTTCAAACCCGGTAGTAGTCCCTTTGAACAAAGCACCTTCATCCCTGTCTCACTCATGTGACCCAATCGACAGTGCCACAAATCCGTATCACCCTTGAGCTGCACGCCACGCGATCGTCCTTGGTGTTATTAAGCGAAATACAAAGTCCCCTCCTTATTACCCCGAGCGATCTCACAATCCTCCTTGGTAATAACCCGGTTCTGCAGCCGAATGTCACCTTGTAACCTTCTTCGTCCAAGCCCTTGCCCAACCGAAAGTAGGTTCTTTTTCAAACCCGAATGTGTCTCGACCCCGTTCGGATGTAAGACCTTCCCGTCTCGATGCTCCTATTCTCGACATCCCCTTCCCCTTGATTTCCAAAGGCTCGCCATCAGCCAGATAGACCTTCCCGAAATCACCGGAAGTGTAGTTCTCCATCTCTTCCTTATGCCCGCAAGAGTGGAATGATGCCCCCGAATCCAGCACCCATGATTCTAGTGCACTACTAACACTCAGAACCAGTACATCATCACCTTCGACTGCCACATTCACCTGATTGCCCTTACGATTTGGACAATCCCTCTTGAAGTGTCCCAACTCCTTACAATAATAGCACTGAACAGATCCCTTCGCAACCTTCGGTTTGTCCTTGGTCTCATCAGCTTTGCCCTTACCACTCACTCCGTTCTCCCTAGATTCGGTTCTCCCTTGTTTGCTAGTACCCGACTTCCCCTTGCTAGTAGTAGCCAAAGCCGATCCCGAAGCACTCGATGTCCCCAACTTCTTCATGCGATTTTCCTCGGCCAAAAGAAAGTCTTTAACATCATCATACTTCAATTTCTTCTTACCTGCTGAAGCGTTGATTGCAGTCACCGTTCCGCTCCAACTTGTCGGTAAAGAAGCTAGCAACAAACACGCATGAACCTCATCATCGAACTTGATCTCCACCGCTGTCAATGAATCTATGACATCCATAAACTCATCGATGTGCTTAGCCAAGGATCCTCCCTCTTGCATCTTGAGACTACCCATCTTACGTATCAAATCAACCTTATTTGCAGCAGATGGAGTTTCAAATCTCTCAGTAAGATAATCCAATAGCTCCTTGGTGGTTGTCGCCTTCCTGGTAGTCTTCGCAATCCACTTTGACAAAGTAGATCTAACCACCCCTAGGGCTTTCCGATCCATGAGTTCCCATTCTTCCTGATCTTCATCTTCTGGTTTGACACCCTTCAGAGGTTTATAGAGGTCCTTGTTGTACAAGAGATCCTCAATCTGCATCCTCCAATATCCGTAGTCAGACCCATCGAATTTCTCAACCGCCTGTTTGTCTTTGCCCATTCTTGATTGCTTGGAACAACTCCCTTGATCTTGAAACCAAAAAAGCTCTGATACCAGTTGTTGTGAATATGGCCCTCCACACCCAAGCAAACCTACAAGAACGATTAGAGCACACAAACCAAGCACAAGAAATCAAAGAAACAGAAAAGAACACAAGAAATTGTTAACCCAGTTCACCAATTTGATTGGCTACGTCTGGGGGCACTACCAAGCCAGGATCTTGCACTATGTATGTAGAATTTGTGTTACAATTGAGTTGGGGGCGGAACATTGATTATATATGACCTAGGGAATAAACCAAAACCTAATCAAACAAGGAAACTAGGACTGCTGAAAAACGGGCCGAGCGCGGCCGGTCGCGCAACCCTCCAGAAACTTCAATGCCTTCAAATAATGCTCCAGCGCGGTCGCCCTTATTTCGAGCGCGGTCGCCCTCAACACGTCGTCGATCCAGCATCAGTCTCTGTCCAAGAGCGCGGTCACGCACGCCACTAGCGCGGCCGCTCTTGTGTCCAGCAACCCCTGACGAGTTTTTCCCCCTTGCTTCGATGTCTAGCCCGGTTGGTCCTCTATCCCAACAATCATAGTATACATGTACTTTAAAAAAAAAAAAAACTCCCTTCGTTCTAAAATGAATATCAATAACTTTCAAATTTTCTCTCGATTAATAATAAATTTAAAATTTTGAATATTTATTTTGGGATGGAGGTAGCATTTGGTAAGTTCGATTTTTACGATTGTTTTATACTCCCTCCGTCACGGAGTAAGGTTCATAGTTTAACTTTACACGAATATTAAGAAAAAAATAAATGTTGTGAGTATGAAAAATAAAATATGAGACATAAAGTAAGTAAAGAGTTTTTGTTATGAGAATAACAAGTGAATCACATCATCATCCATTTTAGGTAATAAAGCAACTAAAAATCTTACTATACAACAGATTAAAAAGGAAAATAAAAATCTTACTCTCCTCTGGGACGGAGAGAATATAATCTAGTAGCACAACAAACAAATCTAGAATCACAATATTTATTTTGTTATGGATAATAAGAAACTTATGACATTAACATGGTACAAGAATGCTTCACAATACTTAATTTATTTGTTTTTAAACAAATAATAATTTAGATTAATTGTATGGACAAGGAGTCGATCTTATGAAAAACGTGTTTTACACTAAGAAGAGAGCAAAAAACGGGTTTTTCGTAAGTGTCAATTTTAATATTAGAAGTGTCGGTTCTAATATTATAAAGTGTCATATATATTCAAAATAACACTTATAAACATTCAAACCGTCCCTTATAAACATTCAAACCTGCATTAGTAACATTTGCTAAAAGTGGACAGTGGTTGTATTAAGGATTGCCAGTTGTAATGTTAAATAGTGTCGGTGATAGTGTTAAGGATTGTTCGTTGCAGTGTTAAATAGTGTCGGTGATAGTGTTAAGAATTGTCGGTTATAGTGCTAAATAGTTGAAACTAGTGTCAGTGTTAAAATGTGCTGATTATAGTATTGAAAAATGTCAATTATAATGTCAAAAAGTGAGTGAGTTTTTATTAGTATCGATTATTTACAAAAATATCTTTTAATAAAGCTTCACTTATTCACAAAAATGCCATCACACATTTTGAAACACACGTTTTATACTCGCTAGCGTAAAACATGTATTTTTCTGAAATTTTGTGATTGAGAAGAGTTAAATGTAACAACTCACCCCAAATGCAAGTATTTCTCGCAAGGATCCCCAAACCCCCAGAATTTGGTAATCATAATATTTTTTTCTTTTTATTGGATACTGAAGTATCAACGGTAACATATTAGGGTTGGTTATATGTCACACCAAGAAAATCTAATAATAGCACAAAAGAAAAAAATCCAAACCACATTAAGACATCTGAGTACTAAAACCAAATCTTTACTAGCTCATTCCTTCCCCCATTTTAAGCATAAATCAATCTCTGATTGGTTCAGTCTTACCAAATCAGTGAACTAACACCACATTTTGATTTTGTGCCCCCTTGAATTATGATCAAGTCAAACCCTTCACTACTTGTATTAATTTCTCTCTTTCCATATTAATTTTTTGTGTAAATATTGAAAAAAAAAATGAACTGTCAATTAATAAATCTTTTTTATGAGCATCATCTCTCCTCCTTCCTTCTTTTAATAGAGAATTTTAAGTTAAAATGGAATCCCATTAATTGCCTTCTCTTCTGGCCATTAACCCCTTGATTTTCCCTACCCTTTATCAATTATCACACAATCACACAACTCTCTCTCTCCCTCTCTAGTTTTTTCAGTTACTACAAGAGAACTTGAAGGACATTCTGAAAAGAAAGGAACAGAGTCTACCTTTCTAGCGAAGGCAAGAAATATCATTCATATTCATCCCTCCCTCTCTCTCTCTCTCTCTCTCTCTCTCTCTCTCTCTCTAGCTCTCTCTCTCTCACACACACACACACTTTCTCTAGGTCTATAAGATATTGGGTTCATTGTTCTTGAGTTAGACACAATTCTTGATCAAATATTCTTTGTGGGTATTTCTTAATCTTTCTCAAAAGATGAAAAATATAGCAACTTGTTATAGTGAACATGCCATAAAAGTATCAGATTCATATTGTTCAGGCCATTCAAACCAGACTTACCTCTCCCCAAATATGATCCCTTCAATTAAAGATTCAGTCACATGTATCTACAAAGTCAATCTCTCCAACCAAATGCAACTCTTGATCACAGTCAAATGGTCAACCCTCATCGAAAATGGCTTCATCTTGACCATCAACAATGACCCATCATCACTCAAAACAAGCACCAAACCATTCCAATTCAGAAAAGTCAAAGGGGTTAGAAGATTTGATTCAAACAATGCAAAAGTTGAAGTCTTTTGGGATCTCTCAAATGCCAAGTACGACTCTGGACCCGACCCGACAACCGGATTTTACGTAGCGGTTTTGGTCAATTCAGAAATAGGACTACTCCTTGGAAACATGGAAGTCAAAAAAACCTTGCAGAATTACCCTTCTGGGAAATTTTCTTTAATTTCCCGAAGAGAACATTTCTTTGGCAATGCAGTTTACTCAACAAAAGCTCGATTCTTCGATACGGGTACTTGCCATGATATCTTGATCAAGTGTATTACAGAGGAAAAGGGTTTAAAGAACTGTGTTTTATCAGTTTGTATTGACAAGAAATATGTGATTCAAGTGAAGAGATTACAATGGAATTTTAGGGGCAATCAAACAATATTTTTGGATGGATTATTGGTAGATATGATGTGGGATGTTTATGATTGGTTTTTCAATTCAAAATCAAGGGTTGGGATGTTCTTATTTAGGCCAAGAAGTGGATTGGATAGTAGGCTATGGTTGGAAGAGAAGAATTTGGAACAAGAAAAGGTTGGATTTTCTTTGTTGGTTTGTGCTTGTAAGAACCCTCATTAATTTTCTCTTTTCCTTCTACTTGTATCTATTTTCATTTTTTTTATTTAAAGAAATATTTTTAGTTATTACTTTTCTCTTTTTTTGGTGTTCAAATAGTATAATGGTTGGCCTTTTGACTATCGTGTATTGAATGCTTAACTTGGGATTGGAGAGATTTTGTTGGTCATTGTACATTTATTTCTTTAGTGAGCTTCATGTTTGCCTGCACACTTTTAATATTTTTATTTCGCACTTGAAATCAATTTACTTTTACTAAAATAAATGAACAAGTGGACATCATTTTAATTGGAGTTTAGCATTGAATTGGGCGTGACAGTTTTTTGCTTGGCAGTTTATTAAAATTGACCGTCGAAATTAAATCTTGGATATATCAATGGCCCCCTATTGCGGAGTTTGTGAGAGTAAGACAAAATTTTGAAATGGCTATCAATAATTATAAACTGTCTAAATCCAAATCGAAAGCTGACAGCTTAATTGTCATGCAGTCCGATTGCATATTTATTTCAGAAAACTTATACCCTATGCCTTAAAGTAAGTAATGGTAGTTGCATAATTCTTCTTAGTTCCTATTAGATTCTCTGCATCATCGACTCTAATCTTAAAGTTGATTTGATACATTAGCATCTATATGTGGACAATACAGATAGCTTAAGAAACAAATAATTAGATTTTTGGATCTTTGTGTGACCTGCTTCAATTAATAAATATGTGCTGATTCCTTTGATTTTATTAACAATTTTGTTTGTCAATTACGTGTACTGAGATATTAGGAGCAAAAAAGTTGTACTCCCCCATCCCAAAATGTTTGTCCCATTTGACTTTTTTGTTGAACTTTGACCACAAATTTATGAGAGATTAATCATGTTCATGAAATTCTAAAAGTTGTTGTTGATAATATTATTAATGGTGAATCAATAGGAATTTTTAGAATTTCATGAACATAATTAAATTGTCATATATTGTCATATATTTGTGGTCAAAATTCAATAAAAAAGTCAAATGGGATAAACATTTTGAAACGAAGGGAGTATTTTATTTGATTTTGAAGGAAGAATTAAAAATAAACCAGGGAACACTCAAAAAACAACAGTATATTCTTTTCTTTTACTTGATCACTCAGGGGAGGCTTGAAAAAAAAATCCCTAAAAGAGTGGCTCAGTGGTAAAGTCAATCCTCATTCTCGATGAGATGTAGGGTTCGAACCCTCTCCTCGCCTCTTGGTTTGGGACATCGTCAAAAAGAAAAAGATTTCTTTTTGCTTTTTAACCTTTATGTATAAGAATTACTGCACATGGTATCAATTTCTTGAGGCAGTGTTTATTTGTGGCATGTACATTTCCCAAAGAGGAGTATCTTTCTGTTGCTCAAATATCAATTTAAGAAGCACCAAATGATTGCCTTTTGATTCCCTTCCTCACACATGAGAATTAAGCCCAAGTCACAAATGAGAATTAAGCCCAGGCAAAGGCTTCACCTTGAGAAGGAAAAACAGCATATACAATCAATATTATATACTTCGTCCTTTTATCCCATAATTAATAATAAATGTCACGCTTTCTTGTTTATTCTGTATCCTATTTGATCTGTATGCATTTTAACCCAATAACCCATTTTAACCCATTTGAGATGAAAATCCCAAATAAATCCATAGCTAACGGAGGGAGACGGATGTTACTTTTCTAAAATCTCTCTGTAATTTCCCGTAATCAAAACATCAATTCCGACCAAAATCGAACATAATTCCACGCGAGCGAAGTCATCAGCGAAGACATTGAAGCTCGACTCTGATAACCTCCATTTTAGAGTTGCGTAATTCCGATTTTTTAAGGTATGTTTTAATTTTTTTTTTAATTGAAACTCGTATTTGTCCGTGTTCATCAATTGTTAGAAGATGTTGTTGCTGAATTAGGTTATAAAATTTTTTTAACAATTTTTGGAATAAAAAAATTATTTCATTACCCATTCAAACCTAAATTGAATTTTGACCTTGTTCATCAATTGTGAGAAAGGGCCTTTATTAGGTCTTATAGACAGTGGTATAGGACCTGCCATTGTGTGAAAAATTTTATTTTGAGACACTTGATTTATTGTTTTTTGTGAATAACAATGTGGCAAATGGTATGGGTCCTGGCAACATCATATACACAGATATAAGGCCTTTAATTGGTCCTATAGCAAATGGTATAGGACTTGGCAACATCATATACAAAGCTTTAAGACCTTTTAATGGTCCTATAGCAAGTGATATAGGACCTGCTTTATTATACATTTCATTGTATGTCCACGTGTTCATCAATTGTTAGAAGATGTTGTTGCTGAATTATGTTTTATTTTTGTTTGTGTCTGAAAAGGTGGAAAAATACAATGTCTCAAGATAAGAGAATAACACGTATGCAGACAGGAAAATCGACTGAAGATGAACCAGTAAGATCAGCAGATGTTACAACCATAGAGACAGGAACTTCAAGAGTAGTACGTTACTCACCCAATAAATCAACAGAAGCTAAAAAAACCAAAGCAAAAGGTACCACCAAAAGTGCAAAGGGACTGACCTGGATCCCTTGTTTCAGATCAAACCTCCATTCTATATCATCTATCCTGTCAGAGGTTGATTTAAGGGAAACTCATCTGGACAGGTTGAAGATATCTCCTTTTTCAACCTATTCAATGCTATAAACTCAAACAGAGATGTGAACTTAAGGAAAATGGACTCAACAATCGAAGAATTGATCAGATGCTACAAGTCAAAAGAAAAGAAATTTTTGCTGGGTAAAGTTTTGGTTCCGTTGAGTGCAAGTGATGTATCAACTATATTCGGGGTTGTTTCTGGAAGTGTAGTGATTGATATGAAGAAGAAACGGGATAGGCACTCACTTGGGATAGTTGAGAGGCTTTTCCCCAACTATAAAGCCAATGAAATGACAATGAAAAAGGTGAAGGACAACTTGAGAAGGCTAGTCACTAGTGATAGAGAGGTTGATATTGGAGACGTGGTGAGATTGCTAAATCTCATAGCATTGGGTTCTGTATTCTTTGCTTCAAAGGGAGAGGTGATGTCTCCTGGATTTTTATATTACGTGGATGATTTGGAAAGGATGAAGAGTTATGATTGGTCAACAGCGATTGTAGAGAACTTGATTCAGTCTCTAGATGAGAAATATAAATCACCGATCCTCGTTGTTGGCTGTGTATCAATCTTACCGGTAAGATCATTTTAAAATAACATTTTACTCTAATTTTATTTTAGTTACTATTATTTACTATCAGTAAAATTATATATGAATGATCATATTTGTCTTTGTTTTGTAAATGTAGGATTGGTTTAACGAGCTTACGAAGGTGTTCAATGCAACCAGAGACTTGCTTCCAAGGTTCATAAAGTGGGAAGTGTCAAAGACAATTGCCAATTTCAAGGATATTATCAAAAATTTGAGAAGTGATCCGGTATAAAACACGTTGACGATGTTATGTGGTAAATTGTTTAGTGATATCAAGTCCTATACCAGTTGCTATAGGACCATTCATTGTGTTGTTATGTCCTATACCAGTTGCTATAGGACCATTCAATGTCTTATAGCATGGGTATATGATTTTTTGAGGTCCTATATCACTTGATATAGGACCATTCAAAGGTCTTATAGCTTCGTATATGATGTTGTTAAGTCCTATACCAGTTGCTATAGGACCATTCATAGTGTTGTCATGTCCTATACCAGTTGCTATACCATTTGCTATAGGACCATTCAAAGGTCTTATAGCTGTCTATATTATGTTCTCAGGTACTATACCATTTGCTATAGGACCATTCAAAGGTCTTATAGATGTTTATATTATGTTCCCAGTTTCTATACCATTTGCTATAGGACCATTCAAAGGTCTTATAGCAAATGTATGGGGGTGTTATTAGTTCTTATAGTACATGTATTCAGGTCTTATATCACTTGTTATCTTTAAATATATTCATTTGATATAATACTTTTATCATAGGTTCAAGTTTAGGAGCTCGCACTGACACATGAAGAGAAGGTGTTGTTGATGGTGAAAACAAATGAGGATGGAAAAGAAGATGATTTTGAAATGTCAGTGGTAAAAGATGGTACTGAAAAAAGAATTGGGGGAGGGGATGAAGGAGGATGTTCGAATCTTCAAGAGTTAGTAGATAATGTTGACTTAATGGTGGGGTCCATAATGACACTTACTAATAAAGGTCAGGGGAGTGGGTCAAACGAATTGATTGAATTAAGGAGTGAAAATGAAAAGTTGAAGCTGGAAAAAGCTCAGTTGCTGGAACAGATTAATGAGTACGAACTGAAAACCAACAACGCGATTGAAGAGGGGCAAGTTTTTTTGGCTGCTGAGGTTGAGTTGAGGAGAACTTTTGACAAGTTGATTAAAGAAAAGGACAGAGAGATTGCAAAACTTAAAAGTTTGCAAGAGGAGAGAGACAGAGAAATCAAAATTTTGGAAGAAAAATTGGCTGAAAAGGAGAAGGAAAGGTTGCAAAAGGAACCAAAAGGAGATGAAGAGAAGTGCATGGAAATTTTGGCTGTGGGGAACCAGGGCAAGATAGTTGCTACTATCGGCTCCATGGAAAGAAGAGTAAAGGAAAGAGGGGATAAGAGGAAAAAGAAGGTCGATCCTGATTACACATACGACGGAAAGAAGAGGAGGCCACAGATTTCAAACAGCGAGGGAAAGAAGAAAACAGAAAGAGAAGACTTGGGTGGGAGTAAAATGGTTTTAGATGTTGATCAATTGGAAGATAACAGTGTTTTCTTACCAAAATTTAATGAGAACTTCAGTCTCACAACCAAGTCCATGGATGAGGCAACAAAGAGAAAATTTACAGATTTATGCGGAAGACTCGCACGTCCGTAAGTAACACTTTTATTAAAAATTGTTTTCATTTATTAAAAATCTTGATGATAATAGAATTTTTTTTTTTTGTTTGCAGTGACAGTGTATGGTACATTTCGGGATTGCATGTGGCCTTGTGGCAATTGTGGGAATTGGCTCATGATAAGATGACCGAAGCTGCGGTACAAACATTTTTTATCCCTGAACTATATAAATATGTGTCTTCGTCTTAGTATGTGTTATGTGTTGTTGAATTGGTAAATGACATAAAACAGGTCTTATCTCCCTTCTTATGTAGATTATACAGGTCCTATACCACTAGGTATAGGATGTCCTAATTTTGAAATTCGCAATCAGTTTTTTTTTTTTAAATATGTGGTTTAATATATATGCCAGTGAACGCTGACTTGTTACTCATTAAATGGATTTTTAGGTGATGGATGCTTACCTAAACATTTTGAGGGACAAATACAAAGAACTCCCCCCTCCATCTGGTGGACGCCAAAGGCCAAAAGTTAATTTTGTCTCAAGTTTTGCTACCGTAAGTCTTATTTATTGATTTAAAAGATACTTACGCCTCGAATTTTTTTTTTTTAATTAAAGTCAATTATCAGCTTAATGCTTACATTTAAAATTGATTTGTTTCCAGCAATGGTTGAAGGACAAGAACTCGGAAGAAATAAAGAGAGGAATCAACAATGTCATCAAACAATTTGTGGATGATGAAACAATTTTTATATTGTTTCCAATTCACTCATCAAGGAATGATCGTGGTGTCAGGACAAACGATCATTGGACATTGCTAGTGCTTGACACAGAAAATGGGGAGTATAAATTTTACAACTCCATGAAGAGGACAAAAGGAAAAGACCACTACGCAACACACGGCAGACTAATGGTAATATTTTATATATGACCTGTAATATGTTGTGTATATCATGTTACAAGGTCCTATACCAACTGCTATAGGACCTTTCAAAGGCTTTATAGCTTTGTATATGATGGTGCCAGGTCTTATACCAACTACTACAGGACCATTCAAATTTCTTTTTTTAATTGTATGAATTCTGATACCTGGTGTTTGATTTCACATATAATAATTGATTCCTTTCTTTCAATTTCAGTTTGATCATGTCAGGGCACTGTACAAACGACTAGAGGAGACTCAAAAGGACGTGGATAATTTCATAGATTTGAAACGCGGAGACATTCCACAACAGCGAGATGATAGTTTGGATTGTGGAATAATCGTCCTAATGGAAGCAGAGGAGATGTTTGATAAAGGAGTAATTAGCAAGACATATGAAGACGATGCTGTCATGAAGTATAGGGGGAAAATGATACATGACATTTTAGCAAGTCCACATTGTCCTCATCATTCATAAATTAAACATCTTAGTTTCTTTTTGGATGGAATGATAAAAATTGGTTGTTGTTGAACAGTTTACTTTTATATTTGATATATGTTGGTTAAATATATTCCAAATATTTTTAAGGTCTCATAGTGGGTTTTTTGTTTGTGGTAGACGAAAAAGTAGAGGTCTTTTACTTGTTGGTATAGAAAAAATCAATTAACCAAAATTCTGAAATTAAAAGTTCTGATTGGTTTGTTTACCTGGAAACATAATATACACAGCTATAAGACCTTTGAATGGTCCTATAGCAGATGGTATAGGACCTTTCAAAGGCATTATTGCTTTGTATATGATGTTGGGAGGTCCTATACCAATTGCTATAGGACCAATTAAAGGGCTAATAGCTATGTATATGATGTTGGCAGGTCCTATACCAATTAGTATAGGACCAATTAAAGGGCTAATAGCTATGTATATGAAGTTGGCAGGTCCTATACCAATTGCTATAGGACCAATTAAAGGGCTTATAGAGTTGTGTATGATGTTGGCAGGTCCTATACCAATTACTATAGGACCAATTAGAGGCCTGTTACTACAGGAATAAGTCTGTTACATTTCCTTCATACGTTGGTATAAAAAAAACAATTAACAACAAATATTTTAAGATATCGAAAAAATCAATTAACCAAAATTCTGAAATTAAAATGATGGTATAACATTCTAATGAACACATGTGTAATATCAAATAGGACGTTTATAAAACTAAATTAATAATTATTTGAATAAGAAAACAAAGACTCAACTAAAAGTAATTTGCAATGGCTCCTTGCATGATCTTTTATTATGATAACCTTCTTTTCCGCATCGACGACATTTCATCTTCCTCTTTGTACCTTCTCCTCTAGAAATGTAGCGATTTTTCCTTGGCCTACCGGGGGGGCGTTTTGTTTCAGGAGGAAGAACCACAGATTCCCCATCAACTACAGGAGGACCTAATGTAGAAATAGCTGGAATTGACAGAGCATAAGATTCCCTGTAATTGCTTACCTTGAAATAATCTTGAATGAAAGAAGAAGAATTGTTCTTCAACCTGCTGAAGACGGATATGGAATGAACACACGGAAATCCATTCTGCTGCCACATCCCACGTGAACATGTGTATTCCTGTATGTTGACAACCATAGAAGGATCTGAATGAACTTCAAATACATATTCATCGCAAGCATGTATGATCCATGACCTTCCTTTGTCTGCACATTCCAAGTATACCTTCTGGATGGATGGACACAACACATTTGCCCATGAATTTGAGTCTTGTTTACGTCTGCACATTCTTGACATAATCTTCAAACGTATACTGTCTATCAACTCTACAACAGGGAGAGATTTATACTCCTTTATCATAGCATTAAATGACTCAGCCGCATTTGAGTACAATTCTCCATAACGATGACCTCCAAAATAAGCAGCTGCATAGTTTTCTTTCGGAAGATTATTGAAAAACTCAGACACCTTAGTACCGCCCTCATTTATGATTTCGTCCAGAAGAATCTGAAAGTGCTCAGGTGTTGGAGCTTTTAAAAGCTTAGAAAATTTGTGAAGAATATTGGACCGCACCTCCTTCGATAAACCACCATGTTTATTTCTAAGGTTGTTTTTTAAATGGAACATGCAGAATGAATGATGTGAAAATGGCATAACCTCATGAACCGCAGTAATGATACCCTGATGACGATCCAAAACAAATGTCACTCCTCGCTCAGTTATGTAAGGACGGAGATTTTGGAGAAACCACGTCCAATTTTCAGTATCCTCTGATCCTACCACAGTAAATACAACATGGAATAGGCCTACAACCAAAACAGTTCATAAAAAATTAATTTAGCATCATAAAATATGAATAAAAATAAAAACCAATATACAAAATGTTAAAACATTAATAAGTTGTCTCATATAATATGGTCTAAGACATTTGATTGGTCATATAGCAAGTGGTAAAGGACCTGGGAACATCATAAACACAGCTATAAAGACCTTTGAATAGTCCTTTAGCAAATAATATAGGACCTGGCAACATAATATACAAAGCTATAAGACCTTTGAATGGTCCTATAGCAAGTGGTATAGGACCTGGAAACATCATATACAAAGTTATAAAAACATTGAATAGTCATATGGCAAGTAGTATATGATCTGGCAATATCAAAAACACAGCTATAAAGACCTTTGAATGGTCCTATAGCAAATAATATAGGACCTCAAAACATAATATACAAAGCTATAAGACCATTGAATGGTCCTATAGCAAGTGGTATAGGACATTGAATGGTCCTATATCAAGTAGTATAGGAACTCACACAATCATATACCTATGCTATAAGACCTTTGAATGGTCCTATAGCAACTGGTATAGGACTTAACAACATCATATACAAAGGTCTTATACCACAAACTCAACTTAATTCTGATACTACATAGAAAAGAAAATTAAAAGCATTAATAATAAAATTCTCATACCATTATCTCCATCTTTCGCTGTTGCTGCAAGTAGGGTACCCCGAAACATTCCAGTCAAAAATGTGGCATCCAAAAATAACAAGGGACGACAAAACTTAAATCCACGCAAACATGCCCCAAATGCAAAAAAGCACCGCTGGAAACGAGAAGTCACAGGATCAGACTCAAACTTCACACAACCATCTGGATCCACCTCCCTAATTTTATCTGTATATGCTTTAAGCTTATTATAAGCAAACTTTGCATCACCAAAAATAATGTTTTTCGCCTTCTCAACTGCTCGCCAAACAACCTTGTAATGAACAGTGAGGCCATACTCTGTTAGCAACAATTTTACAAGAGAAGCAGGACTAACATTTGGATCATCTCTAACTTTATCACGGATAACACTGGAAAGAACTTCACATCCCATCCTTTGCCCAAAATCACAACTAATCGCATCCTTGCATATATGATCAGGAATATATTTCCTTATGTAGAAATATCCACTGCATTTTTCAATTGAGGCATGTATCTTCCATGGACAACCTTTTGATTCTTTGTGTGAGCATACAGCCGTAATACGAGTAGGTTCATTTTTCACATAATTGAAATCAAACCCCACTTCCGTTGCAAACTTACACAATGCATTCCTAAATTCACCAGAACCACCTTCAAATATCTGCCCAATATTTTGTATTGCGTCTGCCCATTCCGCACTTCTCATTCTCTTTTCTTTGTGATAGAAGAATTTGACATTATCCTCATTTCTACTACTACTGCCTTCGCATAAAGTGGAAAATGATTTCTCGAAGGAATCACTGACATTACTAACACATATACTCAAGTCACTCACATTTATTTCTAGTAGCTCAATATTCCTACGAGCAATCATAACACCCATACAAATGAAATCTTGCTCTCTAGCCAACATGCACGACCGTTTCTCAGCTAAAAGATATGACATCGAGATTGTCTCCTTTTTCAAACTGTTCCATCTGTTGCAACTAAATTCAACAATAGATTCATAAGAATCAAATTGATCAAACCTAGTAACAACAGAAAATCTTCCATAGTTCAACATCACCATCACATTAGACTCCATGGAAGGTAAAGTTAAAATAATATGTGAGTGAATTCAATCAAAATATTCATCAAAAACTCAAAATTCTGAAGTAAAAAAATGAAAATTCTAACATAATCTAAACGGAATTCAATCAAAATAATAATTCGGATGTAATACCTTTTTTTCTTATTGATTGAATTGGATGAAAGGATTGCAATTTCGAAATACTCCACAGATTCTTCAATTTTGGATTCTTCTTAGCGAAAAATTGAGATCCGCAAGGAACGCCAGAAATTTTGTGGCATCCAGACGGAAGTTAACGACGTGTTAACTTAATTTTGGCCGTTCCATGGTATAATGGGGTTTAAAGTAATTTTAATTTGGAATAACAAAGGAGTCAGTCTTTTTTTATTTGGGCTGGGTTTTGATGGGATATGATCTGGGCGTTGTGGTTAAAAAGGAATTTTTCCATACTAGAATCACAAAATATGAGTCACAAACACGATTGTCAATAATTTGTTGGTTGTTGTGTGTGTAGAGCATACAACTCATTAGTTAACCAATCAATCAATCACTAGTGAAAGTGCCAATTGCCTATTTCATGAAGTGTTATCAAAAGTTTTGGCATTACCAACGATAACACTTCAGATAACACACACACAATCGAGTTTAAAAAACAATTTTCAAAAGAAATTGCAACGGAATAAAAATCACAAGAATTTGTTTTTCTCAAGTTATATAAATGTATACAACTTGAGTATGCATCAAAAGGCGAGACTTTTACTATATATATGATTCGTATGTAAAAGGCCGAAAGTTCCCTATTGCTATTACAATATATGCTCAATGGAACAAATAAAATCAAACACGAAATTCTATTCTAGCCACGACACTCTCTCTACAAAAGTTATCAAGAGTGGAAGCACACGTGGGAGGATTGAGTATAATAAAACCAAGGAGTGCTTGCTCTTTTTCTTGTGCAAGGATGTGTATTGTATTTTGGTTTGGTTCACTTTTCCAAGTGATGATTCTTGCAATTTATAGTCTTCTTAATACTTGGGGATTACTCATAAGTTGTTGAGTAAATTCGGATGAAAGTGGGAAGTGGTTAAGTATTCATGCCTAGTATTGAGGAAGAAAGGGACTTGTTTTGATTGATTTTAGGAACTAACTTTTTGTTATGCAAGTCCAAGCTTCAAACCCTAATATCATCATGCTTTAGGTTACTTGTGCTTCTTTGAACAACTCACAAGCCCTTGTCAGCCCTTTGACAAGGTATTCCCACATTTTTCAATCTTCTCAAGTTATACATCATTTCTCTTTTTATGCGTAACTTCTCCTCTTTAACCTTTTTACTTGTTTATAGCATTTCCACCTTATTGTAATCTGAAATATGGGCCAACATAAACAGAAAATCTTGCAATATATGTTAGACATTAGTACAAAATTATTTGTGAAAAAAATAATCAACTATATTTCCAAACTCTCATGTGTTGGGGTAACACTTGAAAAGTGTTGTCAACACTTGTGGTAACACCACAATTTGTACTTACAACTAGCAATCATGTTTGTGCTTGGGAGAGCATTATGTAGTAAAGTACATTTTTTAAAAACATTGATAAATTAACTGCAATAATTATTATGGGACTGGGTTTATTATTAGAAAACTAGTGTAACACCCGTGTGTGAAACGCACGGCCATAACACTTTGACAAAAATATAGCCATAAATAAAAGAGTCAATATAAATATAAGGATAAATATTAAATTGACTCTTCAATGATCCCAATATTATCATTTGTAGATTACATATTCTTAGACAAATAACATGAACCAAAAAAGAATTTTACTAAAGTAAGTAGGTAGTATAAGAGAATGAATCCAAGAAATCTACTAACAATGTAAATATTATTAACAATGTAAATCTTATTAAGTGTTAATTAAAGACTTACTCATTACAACATCATCTCTGAAAACTAAAAAGTACCCCATCCTCCCAAAATGAATAACCAATTTTTTTTTTTAAATTTATTCTTGATAGAGAGCAAATTAAAAAAAAAAATTGGTCATTTTTATAGGACAGAGGTAGTACAAATTAATTTTTGATAAATACTAAAAAAAAAAAAGAAATGTAAAATCACTGAATAATTATTTATTACAACAGATGTTGCCAAACGTACGCAATGAACTATGCAAACAATCCAAAAAATCGATCAATGCCAGGGTGGCTTCATAATAGGAGATACAAACGTCGACGTTTTTCTTAGCAACGGCATCTCGAATCCAGGATCGCTATTTTCTTCATTAGCTCAGCCATTTATGGATCTAGTTGACATCCAATATCCATGAGTAGTAGGGTTTCGATTCCTTTTTTTTATACTCGAAGGTGATACATATACAACCAAAACAAACACCATTTATGTACTAAATAGCAAAAAAAAGGTAAAAAGAATAGAGGGAAGAAGTGAATAGAGTACCTAGGGAAGGAGAATCACAATCTATAGACAATGACAATGCTTTGCCCAACCAAAACAAACTCCATTTTTGTACTGAATGGTTGTTCAGAACACTATTATTCTCCATGAGCGGTCTAGGCTTAAAGAGGGAAGTCTCGTAGCAAATATGCAACCAGTACTTTCGCTTTTCTGAAAAATATGTTACTCAAAGGCTTTTCGAAAAAGTCATTGTCTTAAATTTTACCTTTTGTTTTACTCAGAAAAAGATTAAGCTACGGAAAATTTAGCTTAACCTTGTCATTTTACTTTTTTATTTCGTTATCAAAAGTCTTTAACTTTCACTTACGTAGCTTCTGGTCTTCCATAATCATAAGCTGGTCCCAGATTTCCATTAAAGTAGAAAAGGGTTTCCGCACACCACGAGGTCTGTGACAATATTTCCAAAAATGAAAATGATTAGATTGCAAGACCAAGCAACAGTTGTGCACATAACTCAAATGAAGTTATCAAACCAGTTACTCTCTCCTCACCAAACAAATAGTCTCATTTTTGAAATTTCTATTTTGGGTGTCCCATTAATAAGTAACATCAGCCCAATAAGTCGTGGTCGAGTTTTTGTGCTTTGAATTTGTATTACCCCAATGGACCAACATCATGCTGCTCCATATCTATTTTGGAGCATAGGAAGCACCTTCGTCCCAAGAAAAAGACTGCATAAGAATATCAAGAAAGAGTCATTACCAATAACTGAAAAAAATAAAAAAAAAGCGAAAAAAGGGTTAACGTCAAAGGTTATTTCTTATTGAAAATTAATTTGAACTTTAGAATCCAGGCCTTACCCAGATGTGATCTCTTCCTGAGGAGCGGTTCCAGAAAGGATGATGCTCAATAATGTGATCATAAGCCTTTTTATAAAGTTCCAGAGTAAGAGAGCTTCTCAACCTCTGATGTGCCTGAAAGTAAAAAAAAATAGAGTTTAGAAACAAAAAAAAAAGCTTAAGAAATTTGATTATTTTGAGTCCTAGGCTTGGCAAAAATACTCCATTATTCAAAAATGTTATCTTCAAGCAAATACACACAATTTCCCATTAAATAAGTACAATATAGTATAAATGGCAACAAAAAAAAGATTGTGTTTATTGATTTTACTCAATTGGAATGATTTGAAAAAGTAGACAAAAGAGTTTCTCTGCATGAGTAGAAGTATCTTGTTGTGCAACCTTTTAAGAGCTCCCTCAAGTTTACACCATATCTTTCGGTAGTCAAAGCTGCAGGGTGACTTTTGGTTTTGTCATATGGGGTAGATAAATCGTCTCCAAGCTTCCTTCCAACATGGAATGATTGATATGCTTCAATAAATTCATTGGACATTACAAATCTATAAGGCTCATCTCTTCGTATCCAATACTGCTTCTGATCTTTCTTTGATGTCACCTCTTGGAGGAAATCAGCCACACCATTTCTCTCTAGACATTTGAAACCCATGTGTTCGAGAAACTCGAGCATATGTACACGTGGGCCTTGATGAACTATCTTACTATCAAAGAGAAGAATAACGTCATCAAATAAATCGTATGTTTCAGAGCAAGCTGGAGGAGAGAAATGACAGCAGTGCCCTCGAGAATGTGTAGAAATTGCTGAAGGGACTTCACAATTTGATAAGTTGTCGAACTATCTAAACCAGTAGATATCTCATCTATAAAAAGAGCTTTTGATGGCCCAATCAACATTTTACTTATATTTTTTAGTGAAAACAACCAATAATTAGTCTCCATACAACCACAAAGGTACAATTTTGATTTAAATTAGAAATGGCGCTTTTGTTACCTGTTGTAGAACTATCTAAACCAGTAGATATCTCACCCATTTGCGTAAAATTTTAGCTCCGTACTGATTTCAGTAATTCTTCAAAAATGCCAAAATCACATAGTTTAGTTAAGAGTCAACTTTTTACAAATCCATGGTGCAACTTGTTCACAATAATGTGATTTTAGTAAAAGGTTCAGAGAAATAAATTTAGAATCCTGGATGAAAAAAGAGTTATTATAAATATAAAAGTTAATTTAGAAAATATTTTTTTAGAACTCGACCAATTAGGCGTTTGATTAAACATCTATTTTTGCAGGTATATAATTGTTAGAGGTCTTTTTTTTTAAGTAAAGCAGCATCTAGGGACAAAGTTTTATTTACAAAATGTCATTTATTTTGGGAAAAAAATTCTTTCATAAAAAATTCGTTTATGCACGGAGGAAGACTAACAAACCACAAAAGAGCTTTTCCTAAAAAAAAATATACTGAAAGAACTTCAAAAGCGAGCAAAGCTTATCACAGTCAAACAAACTTACTTCTATCATCGAGTCTAGCTCAAAATCTTACCCATTTACTGAATCTGCTGTTAATTCAACTTCACATAATGCAACTTGCTCTCTTAAGAACTGAAGAAAACATCAAATGCATATTGTAAAGCAAAGGGAAACATATATCTGAAGTGTATCCATATTAAGAATAACGGAAACCTACTCTCATGATCTTATGCCTGGCACTACGTGTTTTTGCATGTTGCAGCCACTCCGTGTGCCTTTGAAAAACAGATTTACTTGAGCGTTCCTGCTAATGAAGGAATCAGTGAGCGAACAGGAAGCAACCAAAGACGAGAACATTTTTACAAGTTTAAAGCTCATTAACAACAATAATAACAACTTGAGAGGAAGACAAATAGGAATGATGTTCATAATTGTGCCTTTCCAAGCACTGCAAATGCTCATCAAGTAATAACAATCTCCAAGCATTTCTAATCCTAACAATTCAAACAGTATCCATGGCTCCATTTTGGGAAGTTCGTCAAAAACTATGTTTTGAAAACTTCAAGAACCCATACCAAATTCAATCTGCTCACTCAAATTCAGTAACAAAAATTACCTAAATAATAAATTAAACTACAAAAGCGGAAATTACTTGCTCTAATGTGATTTATCAATACTATTGTCTGCGAAATAATCAATTCTCTTATATACAAACCAAAAAATAATACTTGAAATTAGTGTATACATGTGTAAAAGGAGAACTAACCTTTGGCAAAAGAATGATTTTCCCATCAACCATAAAGCCATACAGAGCCAAAGTGAAAGAAAAAAATATATAAAGAATAAGTACTAACTCAGTTAATGCAAGATTATAGACTATGCTATTACGAGAAATCAATAATAATTTCTAATATAATTGCTAAAAAAATCATTAATAATTTCAAAAAGGGTTTTCAATTTCAAAGCCCTAAATTTTAGGGATTTAGAAATTTAGGAAATTGAGTTTAGGATCGGAGGGAGAGATGATCAAGGGAGAGAAATAAGTACCTTAACTTGTGAAATGCCAGGAACAATAATCTGAGTTGGGAAATCATTCAACAAAGAGCACCTATCAATTTCAACTTCATGAAGCATAAACTTTACAGAATCAATAGAAAAGACATGAGTGTAGTAGACGAAGCGAAAGAACACATGATTTTGGTCAGCACGGGGCACAAGACCAACTTCATTGTTAGAAATTCAAATATGTCAAAATAATTCGGGTAAAGATATTTATGCATTTTAATAACTTAAGAAATTTAGGGAATTGAGTTTAGGATCAGAGGGAGAGAAATAAGTAGCGACGAACACCGGACGGAGAGGGATAGCCGAGCTGCTCGTGGGTGTTAATTGCGGTGAAATCTGAGGCGATGGAGAAGGATTAACTGGCAATCGCATGGAGGAGGAAGAGGGGTAAGTTGCATTGTTTATGGAATCGATAGAGAGGGAGAGAGAGCGTAGGGACGTGGGAGAGAAGAGAGATTCAGCGGCGAATCTGGAAAGAGAGAGAGAGAGAGAGAGAGAGAGAGAGGGGTATACCGTATACGGAATATAAACAGTCTTTGGCTGAGTATAAAAGGGGCGTAATTGGAATATCAAAGGACTGAGTATAAAAGGGGTGTATGAAGTAATTAATTTTAGGGGGAAAAGAACTTAGTCTTTATTTTATCTAGGTGCTTATTTGAGCAGGAAAAAGTGGGTGTGCTGCATTTCAGCTTTTATTTAGTTATAGATTGACAATATTTAAGGAAAAAAAACAAGGGAGAGCATTATACAGTCTCAAGCTGACACTTTTAGGATGCAACTTGTAGTCAAAGCCATTTGTTTTCTAAAAGCTATAACAAGTGAATGGTCAACTAGCTTGAAGATATTAATTTTGCAAGGCAAATTGTTTCGTTGATACTTACATAGTATGTCAAGCTTCCAAAGTCAGATCTATCATATACCGGCAAATGTAATAAGAAAATCACAATGCTAAAATAATTTAATGTTATGTGTATCAAAATAGCCGGTAAGTTAATAACTACGAAAATCGACCCTGATAACGAAATAAAGTTTCACTTTTCAACATACCCGCGATAGAAACAGATGATCTCATAGATGGGAAGAACAAGGATCACTCAAATACGGTCCATTGACTCTGCATTTTCTTGGTTGGGACATATTTCATTGTTTACATTGTCATCTTCCCTCTGAGCTATTAGAGGTTCTTGGTGAGATTGATGATTGAGCAGTTTGTAATGAGATTAAGACCTGTGAAAAATTTGGACTTTAATTGTGTTATATATATAAGATAACAGAAAACAATACCTTGGTGCTTGAAAGCCTTGGCTTCTTTGTATTGATACTAGAGTATATATATACAAGAGTACATGAATCCTATTACTACTCATATTGTACTTAGCATTATTAGGAAACTAAATACACTAACTAAATTAGGAAACTAGATATACAAGAGAATAAGGAAACTAGATGTTACAAAGGAATTAGGAAATATCTATTTCCTTAACAGGCCCTGCAAGATGGACGTTCCATGGAAAAGGCCGATCTTGGAAAGCAAATGATCGAACCGAGCTCGTGGAAGAGGTTTGGGCCACATGCTTCATACGTGAGTGAAAATTCGGATTGGCAGAATAATGAGTTGCACCAAGATTATCACAGTAAATTGCCGGAGATTGAGTTTGCCCAAAACCAAGTTCAGAAAGTAAATTGCTCACCCATATCACTTCAGCAGTAGTATCAGCTATAGCACAAAATTCTGCTTCGGTAGATGAACGTGCAAGTGAACGTTGCTTTTTAGATGACCAAGCAACGGGATTACGACCAAGATAAACACGATACCCAGTTGTGGAGATATAGTCGTCTTTGTCGCCAGCCCAGTCGGCATCACAGAAAGCATGGAGAGATAAAGGAGTGTCACGGTAAAGTTGGAAGCCCAAATGTAGGGTACCATGGAGATAGCGTAGAAGACGCTTGAGAGAAACCCATTGACTATCATGCGGGTGTTGCATAAACTGTGCTAACTTATTAACAGAGAAAGCAATTCCCGGTCTAGTGATGGAAAGATATTGAAGACCACCAACAATAGAACGGTATTCTTTTGGATTGCAAGGAGAGGTAGGCGGAGTGCTATGAGTAAGATTTGGAGAAGTAGCCATAGGAGTGGGCGAAGGTTTAGAATTGAGCATGTTATGACGAGCAAGTAAGTAATGGGCATATTTAGATTGAGTAAGAAGTTGACCATTTTTGTTGGGTGTGACTTTAACTCCACACTATAAAAAAAGTCATTATTAGGGACTGAATTTTTTGGGTCGGGAGAATTCTCTAGTCCCTATTACCCACTTAATAAGTCAGCTCTCAAGATGAAATTTCAAAGGACGGCAAATTGGGTCTCTATTTATTTGTCAACTAATTAATAAATGAAATTAAAAGAAAAAAAAAAACCCCAAAACCCTCCCTGCTCATACACCACTATCCCCTCTCCCGCACCTTCTTTCTACACAGGGGCGGAGCCAGGAATTGGCCGAGGGGGGGGGGCAAGATTACACGGGGATTCGGGGGCAGCGTCCCCGAAAATTTTTTTCGGGTCGGACAAGTAAAAAATGGGTCGGATCCATGAAATACAATGTATTTTAGTTAACAAAAATGATAAAAGTAAATAATTCAAAGAACGATTGAAATAATGTTGAAGTATTTAACGCAAACAATTTATTAAAATATATTACTCGTACAAAAAAGAAATTCAAATTTGCTAATTAAACTTGGGATAATAGGAAGAAAGACCAAAAACAAAAAAAATGGGAAAAGCCTAACGAATTAATTAAGATTGAAAAAATGTGAGAAAATTAGGAGAAAGAGAAAAACAAAACTGTTAAGAGAAAGAATAGCAAAGATGAAAGACAAAATTAATTGAAAATGTAGGTAGCAAGATTCGAACATGGATTTGAAAGGAAACACCAAAGGCTTTAACTTCACCCCTTCTACCGCTAAACCACACCACTCACTGGCGTTAATCTTGAAGTTAATTATATATATACATATATAACAAAAATATGGTGGGGGCAAAAAAAAAAAATTTCCACTGCATTTCCGCCGCTGGGGGGGGGCGAGTGCCCCCACCTGCCCCCCTGCCTCTACACCCCTCTAATCGTTTCATCCGCCGCACATCCGCCGCAAGTTGGTTCCGTTAGATTTCGATTGCCTGCCTTTAAACCAACCAGCTTCCTTTCGATTTCATCCGCCGTTCTCTCTGCAATCGCTGTTGGTTCCGTTCGATTTCGGCATTCTCTGCAATCGTCCTTTCGATTTCATCCCCGTTCTCTGCGATCGTTGTTGGTTCCGTTCGATTTCATCCGCCGTTCTCTGCAATCGTCAAGGCTATTTCTCTCTCTACTTATTTGTAATGATTTTATTTGTTAATAGCGGTCCTATTTTTTGTAATCGATCTGCAACATCAGTTTCCTTGACCCAAATCATCCTATTTTTGTAATCGTTCTGCTTGATTTTCTTCAGAATTCTTAAATTTGCACTAATAGCTACCAATATATACACTTTTGAGTCTTATTCTATAAACCATCATAATTCTTATAATTTGCATATTCGTTATCGGAAGAAGTTTGGATTTGTTTTCTTGATATGTGCATCTGGAAGTAGTACTCCCGAAATATTCGCTGAGCTGAAGGTAAAGTTAATTCAAGGAGCAACTAAAATTAAAGGACCAGTTCATGAAGTCAATTCATCTTCCTGTTCATAGTCCATACAGATACAGTTATTAGTTATCCCTGTTTAAGGAGGAACCTCGGCTAAGGAAGGGGAACAAAATTTAGACTGCTTGATCTAAAATATGATCCGAACTGTTTCATACTGATAACTTAACATTGTTAGAATATGCTTATAGAGTTAAATCGGGATCTTGAAGTCAGTGATTACAAGCTAACACCGTTCTTGTTCTTGATGACTGTGTTTCACATTATCTGAATGTTGGCTTAAATCTTGTTCACTGTATCCCAAGTAATTGTCTAAGTTGTGTTATCTTGTTCATCTAATGACAGGGTGAGGATACTGAGTGGGTAAATGTCACGTTTGAACACCCCGATGCATCTGACGATGATTGGATTGGAGTCTTTTCACCAGCAAAGTTCAAGTAATTTCTTTCTTTTCCTTTCGACACCCCAGACTTTTTACTCAATTTAACGCTTGACTTTTTGTTTTCTTTTCTCATCTTCCAGCACTCGATTAATTTTCTATCAACAGTCATTCTGGGATTGAATCATACCCATCAATGATGCCCAGCCGGGAAATAGTTTCTTCATTTGAAAAATAATTATGAATTAAGCAAAACCATTAAATTTTGCAGTGCATCAGATTGTTACTTTGAAGCTGGAACCTGGCCAGAGGCTCCATACATATGCACAGCCCCAATAAAGGTTATGTTGGGATTGGAGTCAAAACCATGAAGGAAAATCGCGAGGCGGTTTACGGTCATGTGCGCGACCATGGCCCAGGCTCTGTAGCGACCGCACTGGAGAATGGTCGAGGGCGCTTGAAGTCTCGGGACAGTTGCGCGGGCGCGCTTGGCATGGAGGGCGGCCGCGCTGTAGACGGGAAGGAAGAATTCTGGACTGATTCTGTTTCCTAATTTGATCAGATTTCCTCTTGATTGATGTTTCCTTGTGACAGCAATATTTGGAAGACTTGTGAAGAAAGAAGAATACTTTCTTTAATTAGGAATCCTTTTATTACTAGGATTTGATTTCTTGTTTCCTATAAATACATGTGATAGCCTAGAGACAAATTGTAACATCGGAAAATATTAGAGAGAATATTTTGGCTTGGTAGCGCCCCCCGGACGTAGTTGTTGTTGCAACGAACTGGGTTAACAATTCTTGTGTGTTCCTTTGTGTGTGATTTACTTTTCGTGTGTGTTGCTCTTATTATTTTCTTCCTAGCTCGGTCCGTTTTCCGCTGCGTGGGCGTGATTTTCACAACAACTGGTATCAAAGCCCTTGGTTTTGTCGAATCATTGGTTGGCTGGTCTTTTGCTATGGATTTCTTGGGAGCTTTGGAGGATGGTAATAAGGTGTTGATCGAAAAGTTTGATGGGACGGATTTCAATTTTTGGAAGACACAAATCGAGGATGTTCTGTGGAACAAGGATTTGTATCTACCATTAAAAGAAAAGCCGGCGGACATAGAGGAAGCAAAATTCGAAATCTTGGATCGGAAGGCGTTAGGGCTTGTTAGGCAAACGTTGACCAAGGATGTGGCGAAGAATGTTTTGGAGGCGAAGACTACCATGGAGATGTTACAGATGTTGGCGAGCATGTACGAGGCACCATCGGCGGCGAATAAAGCTCATCTAATGAGGAAGCTGTTGAACGTAAGGATGGTGGAGGGCATGTCGGCAACAAAGCATATAAGTGAATTCAAATCTACTGCGACCCAGTTTGTCTTCCGTGGCTGTTACTCTTGATGATGAGGTACTAGCGTTGATTTTACTTTCTTCTTTGCCGGAAAGTTGGGATACGACTGCGATAGCAGTTAACGTTTCAACAGGAAAAGTGAAGCTGAAGTTTTCGGATGTCGTTGATGTGATTCTTGGCGAAGAAATTCGTAGGAAGAGCAAGGGTGGGACATCGGGGCTAGCACTAAATGTCGGTGAAAAGAGTAAGGGTGGCAAGAAGGTGATTACTTGCTACGATTGTGGGGAGAAGGGGCACTTTAGGAGAAGTTGTCCGAAGCGGTCAGGCAGAGCGAAGGAATTGAATGTTGCTGAGGAGATAGCGGATGCATTAATCTTGGGTGGGAGCAGTTCAACGGATTCGTGGGTTTTGGATTCGGGCTCGACGTTTCATTCATGCACCAGTGCAGAAAGAATGGAGCAGTACGTTCCGGGTGATTTTGGGATTGTTCGTTTGGGAAACAATAATCCTGTCAAGGTCATTGGAAAGGGGGTTGTTCGGGTCAAAGCAACGGATGGGACTGTTTTGCGGCTACGTGATGTGCGACATATTTCGGATTTGAAGAGGAACTTGATTTCCATAAGGCAACTTGATAAGGAGGGTTGTGTGGTGACCTTCGGTTGTGGGACATGGAAGGTAAACCGCGGAGCTAGCTTGGTGGCTCGTGGCGGCGTGGAAAATATGTTGTATACCACATGCAACATGAGTCGTTGGGGGAAACGAAGGCGCATCCCAATGATGAATGGTGGTGGCCGAGATCGCCATGGTGGGAGAAATTTCACTAAACGGTATGTTGATAGAAAATTGGGTAATGAAGTCGGCCGACGCGGAGCCAATTTGGTCAACATGGGAGCGGGATCTAGAACGGTGATGCGATGGGTTGCAAAGAACACATAAAGGTTCCAAGCTTGTGATTGTGTGGGGCACGTGGATTCGCATGTTGGGGATCGATAGTTAGCAAGCAAGTGAGCGGGGATGTGCGGGGAGGATCATTCGGAATGAAGACTCGGAGCATGGTAGAACCAGCGGTTATGTTGAAGCGTTGCTCGGCTTCAACTCACTTGGATAACTAGACAAGAGGCCGGGCGCTACCAACGCAATAGGCGGCCGAGATTTGTTTGTTTCAAGAAAAGGTATCATGGATGGTTTGTCTCCAGGTGGGAGATTGTTGGGATTGGAGTCAAAACCATGAAGGAAAATCGCAGGAGCAGTTTCTGGTCATGTGCGCGACCGCGCTGGGCTCTGCGCGACCGCACTGGAGAATGGTCGAGGGCGCTTGAAGTCTCGGGACAGTTGCGCGGGAGCGCTTGGCATGGAGGGCGGCCGCGCTGTAGACGGGAAGGAAGAATTCTGGACTGATTCTGTTTCCTAATTTGATCAGATTTCCTCTTGATTGATGTTTCCTTGTGACATCAATATTTGGAAGACTTGTGAAGAAAGAAGAATACTTTCTTAAATTAGGAATCCTTTTATTACTAGGATTTGATTTCTTGTTTCCTATAAATACATGTGATAGCCTAGAGACAAATTGTAACATCGGAAAATATTAGAGAGAATATTTTGGCTTGGTAGCGCCCCCCGGACGTAGTTGTTGTTGCAACGAACCGGGTTAACAATTCTTGTGTGTTCCTTTGTGTGTGATTTACTTTTCGTGTGTGTTGCTCTTATTATTTTCTTCCTAGCTCGGTCTGTTTTCCGCTGCGTGGGCGTGATTTTCACAACAGGTTAGTATGAAACAACTTTGGTGATCACTTGGACATGCCATAGCCAGTATCTCTGTAATGTGAATTATTCTGTAACAGTATCACTTTGCGAACTACTCCAATCCTGATATACAAAGACAGGGAAATCAGAAATCAAGTTCCAGATTATCAATCAGCGAGCAGATTTCTCTTTTGCATTATTTTCTGGGGGGGCCGGAGAAGGTGCTTCAACTCATTTCTTCTACAACTTTTACATCGAATCATTTTTTTTTGGAGCTTCAAGAAAATGCTCAGTCTCGTATTTCTTATAATTATATTCCTGAATATTGCAGCCAAGATTGGTGGCAGTTTCAAATTTTAGATAAGATGTGAGATCCCATGAAATCTTTCTCATGAAATCAAGTCAATTCTGTAGATGCTTTCTCTTATCTGATAATTATCGAAACTCCTATCTGAATTCAATATCTTATAATTTAAACATTTTATGATTTAAACAGGTATGCAGCTGATTATGGTATGTGTAAACGTAAACACCAACGGTGTCACGTGATATGATTTATCTATGGTGTATATAGTAGTTATATTAGGATGATTATAATTACATAGCTGTATGAATCCCTACCAAGGATTGTCACTGCCAGGGATTGTCACTGCCATCTTCGAGCTTAGCGGGAGGTGGCTTGGTTTGGGTAACGGCGGTGGTAATGTTGAAGGTGGTTAGGACGGTGAAGAACAAGGAACGCCAATTGAGATAGTTATCATTATTCAAATGGCAGTGTCCTAGGTATGACTGAATGTTCAATGTCAGAGGTAAGGGCGGAGGAGAGGCAGCGGAAGACTTACCAGTATGGGTCGACATATGGAAGAAGATGGCGGCCCTGGATGTCAGAGGTCGAATGATACCATATACAGAAGCTGAAGAACGATCTGAATGCTCTCTCAAAAACCCCAGATATGTGTATTGATGATTATTTCCTGTATGCTATTTCTATCTCTGATGGCTTAGCTAAAGCAGGTGATGTTATTTCTGATGACGATCTTCAACAGCGAATTGTTGCTGGACTGGGGTCAAACTTTAAGGAGTTTATTACATCCCAAAACAATAAGCCCGCTGAGTCTCTGGATGAACTCCAAGATTTGCTCTTGCAGGAAGAAGATTTGCAGTCAAGGTTTTCCACTTCGGCTCTCAATCCCACGAGTGCCCTTGCCGCCGGAGTGGACAACCCATCTCGCCAACCCTCTTATAATCTCTCGGGTGGCAGTCCCAACCCCAGCCGTGGTAAGAACAACAACAAAAAGGGTGGACGTGGTAATTCTGGTGGTAAAGGTCGAGGTGGTAATAGCCGTGGTAACAGTGGTATTCTCCCTACCCCTAATACCCACCATAACCCCACTCATTATCACTCACAATCTCAGCCACCTAGATTACACTACCCCAACCCTCACACTAACCCCACTGGCCGAGCACAAGTCCATTATCAGCCCCCAGACCCACTCAGTCCTGACAATCCGCTAGCATGTCAGTTATGCCATAGAATGGGTCACAAAGCGCCACAATGTGCAGGCAGACAGAACTATGCCTACTACAGCGATCACTCATCTGCTGACACTTCCCATGGTCATGGCCAGCCTGCTTATGTTCTCGATACAGGGGCTACAAATCATATGACTGGCTCTACCGAAGGGTTCTCTCACATTGCACCATATACAGGTAGTGACTCAGTCACAATTGCAAATGGTACACGTATCCCCATCTCTTCCATAGGACAATCATCCTTTTCTTCACATAATAGAAAGTTCATTCTTCGTAATATTTTATGTGTTCCGAACATGCATAAATCTTTACTTTCTATTCGCCGTTTTTCAATTGACAATAACTGTTTTTTTGAGTTTGACGGGTTTGGTTTTCGTGTGAAGGACCACATCACGAAGCAGACAATTCTTTCTGGCAGTAACTCGGATGGACTTTACACTCTTCGGTTTGATCCATCATCTCGAGTCAATCCTTTGGCCCTCATTGGAGAACGTGCACCTTCTTCCACCTGGCATGCCCGTCTTGGACATCCATCATCTCAGGTTTTCAAGTCCTTAGTTCGTAGAGTCAAGATACCAATTAGTGGTTCTAGTTCGAATAATTCTAGCTGTCATATTTGCCCTTTAGGCAAATCTTGTAGCTTACCTTTTGCAACTCGTAATTTCTTTTCTACGGAACCATTAGCATTATTACATTTGGATGTATGGGGTCCCTCCCCAATTGCTTCTCATAGTGGTTTTCGTTATTATCTCAGTATTGTTGATGATTTCTCTCGTTATGTTTGGTTTTATCCTTTGTTTCGAAAATCTGATGTTTTGGAAGTTTTCACTACATTCAAAACTCAAGTAGAAAACCAACTCAGTCGTAAAATCTCAGCCATACATACTATTAAGACAATCCAAACGGATGGGGGTGGTGAATTCATGAATAAACAATTTGCTTTATTTCTAAAACTTCATGGAATCAAACATCAATCTACCTGCCCTTATACACCTCAACAGAATGGTACCGTTGAACGTAAACACCGTCACATAGTAGAAATGGGGTTGTGTTTGTTGTCCCAATCTGGAGTACCTCAGAGATATTGGCTTGAGGCGTTTAGCACTGCTGTCTTCCTAATTAATCGACTTCCTACACGTTTGTTAGGCTATATTTCCCCTCACCAAAAGCTTCTTAAACGTACTCCGGATTACATGTTTTTAAAGACTTTTGGTTGCTTGTGTTTTCCACATCTAGTTCCTTACAATTCCCACAAACTCATGCCCAAGTCTACTCCATGCGTTTTCTTAGGATATGATAATTTCAGAAAAGGGTACAGATGTTTAGATTATACTACGGGACGGGTCTATGTTAGTCGACACGTTTTATTTGATGAAAACACTTTTCCTATGTCAAAAGTTTGTTCTACAGGAGCGAGCACCAGTTCTGGACCTGCTCCGTCACTTTCTGACCCGGGTCACATACTTTCGGCTTGCCCATCTCCATTGGGACAGCCCGAGCAGCTTCAACACACAGCTGCTGTCCAGGCCCCATTGGCCGCCCCATCTACTGTCCGACCAAGTGACATCAGGCCGAACCAGCAGCCTGCTACTCCAGTTCAGTCCACACCAGTTCAGTCTCCTATTTCAGTCACTTCTCAACCGGCTGATCAGCACTCCAGCCCTGTTGAAGGCGCACTGCCTTCCGTATCACAGCCGACTGCCCCGGGTCTACATCCAATGGTTACTAGGGCACGAGCTGGTATTTTTAAACCAAAGAAAATTGCTGATGTTGCGTTAGGGCCCTCTTCATTGCTGGAGTCTCCTACTCAAGGCACACCTCGACATCCCATGCCCGTAGCTCTTGCAGCCACTCTTCCGGATTCGTTAGAGTATGAGCCACGGACTCTTAAGCAGGCTGCCCCCCATCCTCATTGGCAACAGGCTATGAAAGAAGAGCTTGAGGCAATGTACAAAAATGGAACTTGGTCTCTCGTCCCTCGAGAAAAGTCCATGAATATTGTGGGTAGTAAATGGATTTTTAAGATCAAAAGAAAGTCGGATGGGACAGTTGATCGGCATAAAGCCCGTCTTGTTGCTCAAGGGTTTTCTCAACAAGAGGGCGTTGACTATGATGAGACTTTCAGCCCGGTAGTCAAGCCGCCAACCATCCGGACTCTCCTCGCTATTGCTCACTCACGGTCATGGCCTCTCCAACAGCTGGATGTACGAAATGCCTTCTTAAATGGCATTCTCAATGAAGAGGTCTACATGGCTCAACCACCGGGGTTTTCTCATCCAGACTTTCCGAACCATGTGTGTCGACTTCATCGATCAATATATGGTTTAAAGCAGTCGCCGAGGGCATGGTTCCAACGACTGCATGATTTTCTTCTCTCTATTGGCTTTTTCAATAGCAAGTCGGATAGTTCCTTATTCATTCGACATTCTGGGTCTTCTACGGTGGCTATTCTGGTCTACGTGGATGACTTCATCATAACCGGTTCATCTCCTAGTGAAGTCTCAAAAGTAATTGATAGCATTTGTACTACTTTTGAGAGTCGTCGCCTTGGCACTCTCGGATATTTTCTTGGCATAGAAACTCATCATTCTTCTGGTGATCTGATACTTTGTCAAGCAAAATATGCTTCTGATCTGCTTAGAAAGTTTCATATGGAAGACAAAGAACCGGCTTCGACCCCGATCATCCCCGGCTCACACCTTTCGCAATCGGATGGTGATCCCATTTTGGACATTACAACATACGAAGTATGGTAGGCGGCCTACGGTGATTTGACACCGACCCGTCCAGGATATAGCTTTTGCGATTAACTCCGTATGTCAATTTATGCATTGTCCTCGGACCACTCATCTTGTTGCGGTTAAAAGAATTCTCAGATTTGTTAAAGGTTCATTATTTCTTGGTTTAAAGTTCAAGAAGTCATCGACACCACCATTCGTGCATTCTCAGACTCGGGCCAGGCGGGTTCTCACGACGATCGTCGTTCCACTACAGAGCGTGTGTCTTCGTGGGTCCTAACTTGGTGTCATGGACGGCTAAGAAACAATCAACGGTGGCTCGGTCCGGCGGTGAAGCGAGAATATCGAGCTCTAGCCACGACTGCAGCCGAGCTTCGTTGGTTCTCTTTCTTGTATCGTGAACTTGGTGAGTTCTTATCCCCTCCTCAATTATTCTGCGACAACATATCAGCCCTTCACATGTCAAAGAATCCTGTGTTCCACGCTCGTACTCGTCACATTGAAATAGATCATCATTTTGTTCGCGAACTACATCAGCGTGGTTTTCTACGGCTTGCATATGTCTCTACTAATGATCAAATTGCGGATGTCTTTACAAAGGGCTTAGCTCGTCCTCGTCTTGAATTACTATCATCCAAGCTGCAGCTAACGTCCGTACCGCTTAGCTTGAGGGGGGGTGTAAACGTAAACACCAACGGTGTCACGTGATATGATTTATCTATGGTGTATATAGTAGTTATATTAGGATGATTATAATTACATAGCTGTATGAATCCCTACCAAGAATAGAGGGATTAGTTAACTTTTATAAGTTTTATTTCCTTAGGACTCTTGTATAGTTTTTCTATATAATAAAAACTAATACCCAAGGAATACTCACGTTGAGTATCATTCTTTCACGTCTCTCTCTCGTCATATACAATACTAGGGTTTGCCTTATAGTATGTTTCACTTCTGCATAGCAGATAGTGAGCATGACTGGAGAGAAGGCTCTGAACAGTACAAGTTCGTAGAGAAATGCCTTGCATCTGCTGACAGACAAAAGCAACCCTGGCTCATCTTTGCTGCTCATCGTGTCCTTGGCTACTCTTCTAATGATTGGTACGCTAGGGAAGGCTCTTTTCAAGAGCCCATTGGAAGGGAAAACATGCAGAAGCTCTGGCAGAAATACAAGGTGGACATTGCTTTTTATGGACATGTCCATAACTATGAACTGAACGAACTTGCCCTATTTACCAGGTACAAGTCCCTTTCTAGGATCATGTTTTTCATCCAACTTTACCTGTCTGTAGATATCAAAGATAACATAGAAATTACAACATATCTCCCTCCGTCCCATAAAAATGTTCCCATTTGCCATTTTTATTTGTCCCAAAAAGATAGGCATTCCCATAATTGTTGTTCCTTTTACTTTTCATGTGTGGCAGGGCACATGTTAGGGAGTGCTTAATAATGATAGGTCAATAAGCCCCTCTCTAAAATTTGAGCATTACTGGATAGTTAGCAGTGAACAAGTAATTGAGTAATGTTCATTTGCATTGGCCTCGCATTGCTAGAAGATTATTTTGGGGGATCTTCCAAACATGGTATGTCATATAGATCCTGTAGCTGCAAATGCGAGTCTGTTAGTACTTACAGATATGCTTGATAGATGTTGGAGCTGAAATGAGGATCTTAAAGAATTAATTCTTGTTATGAATAAGCCTGAAACTGCAATCTGGTTGATTGGTTTGAAATGTTGAATTAATTCTTGTTATGAATAAGCCTGAAACTGCAATCTGGTTGATTGGTTTGAAATGTTGGACTTTAACTTTTAGATTCCATACCCCCTAATAAGAAAGAATTGGTAGGAAAAAATGATTTTGCTTGAGAACATCTTGTTAGGACTCCAGTGCAAGTAGAATCTTTGTCTGACTGATTGTGAACAATTTCTGGTAATTGGTAACTATTAACTCCAGATCAACTCTTTCAACCCTCCTAGCGCGTTTTGTTGGCAGAGTCATAGTCTACTATCCAATCCGATTGAATTGAAGAACTGTCGTGGAGGAAAAGTGTGAATAGGTGAATCCAAATGCCACATATTATCTCTGTTTTGTCTGACTGATTGTGAACAATTTCTGGTAATTGGTAACTATAACATGTAGAAGAAGATTATAGCTCGATGAATCTTTTTTATTTGCGGGTAATTTTCTTATTTAGCTTTGAGGTCAAGACATTGTGAAACTTTTCAGGCTAGAAGCACTTACCATAAATTTGGATGCAATCAATGTGAAAACACGTGTAAATAACTACTGGCTGAAACCAATCTAAACCTGACATTAATCTGTTATGTATACTCTTTGCTTGGAATGCATATTATCTCTTGAGTCAAATATCATGCCTAGTTTACTGATTAATTTCGCAAGAGATGGGATGCACCGGAGAGATTGGCTGTCTTTGGTCGCAGTTCATACTGACTCGTGGTTACTTGCTGTAGCTTTCTATTTTGATCGTGTAAAGCTAATTTCTATACTTTTTGTTGCACATTTTTTTTCCAGGTTTCATTCAATAGCAAGGACACGTGGATTTTATTGCAAGAATGTTATCAAGGAACAAACTTCTAGCGGGGGCAATTTTTTTCAATAGTATGCAATCTGGATTATTTGAACTACTTGGAGACTTAATTATTTAGATTAGAGTATTTTTAATGGAAATTTGAGTAGTTCTACATGATCTAGTTTTTCTTGTTTTTTTTTTGGCAAAGACCTATATTTGAATGATGTAGGTGATTAACTTTGGATTATTTGTTTAGTTCTCATTATAAGTACCTCGTTGAATTGATTATGGTTATTGTGTTAGTCCCCCCGTCCCAAGATAAATGTTCAAAACTATTCCAAATTTGCTTTTGATAATGAGTAAATTTGAAAAAAGAGTAAATTTGAAAAAAGAATGAACATTCAATTCATTTTGAGACGAATGAAGTAGTTCATATTGATGATTAAGATTTATATTTTGGGATACAAGCTTGTTTGGGTCGTTGAAAGTCGACCTTAAATCTTTCCCTCCAAAATTATATTTTGGCGCAAAATTACATTAGGGTCGGCGACGCATGTCCCTAATAATTTTCCGGGAAAAAAATAAATTGGCGCTAAATTAATATTAGGGTCGGCAAGTCCGACCCTATTAACTGTCCCAAATAAAAAATTGGCTCCAAAATATTCCCGCTAAATTAATTTTAAGGACCAAAGCATGCCGTCTTTAATACCTTTTTAGGGACGGTGACGGGGGTCCCAGAGTTTTAGAGTCGCCTGTTATTTCGGACCCCAAAGTCCCGTCCTTAAGGCCGACCTAAAAACCTTTAGGGACGGCATATTGACCTTTAGGGACGGTGACGGGCCGACCCTAATAACTATGTTTCTTGTAGTGCCAAGAAAGTAAGACAAGGGACCGAGATCTTTTAAGGAAAATCGAGAAGAGAGAGTTGTGATGAAATTTGACAAGAAGGAGGGGGACGGACCGGTAATAATAATGGCATCGACATACACCAAGAGATAAAGAGGGGAAGAAGATTTTGTGAGAATAAAAAGAAAGGGGTCAGCAAGGGATGGTTGAAAACCAAAAGAAATAAGATAGTTTTTGAGTTCTGTGTACCAAGCGCGAGCCTGTTTTAGGCCATAAATGGCCTGATGAAGTTGACAGACATGCGAGGGATGAGAGGAGTCAATGAAACCAGGTGGTTGAGACATGAACACTGTTTCATGAAGATGACCTTCTAAGAAGGCATTATTAATATCAAGTTGTCGAAGTGACCACTTGTGACTGAGAGCCAAAGAAAGAAGAAGACGGACAGTGACAGGTTTTACAACAGGACTAAAGGTGTCAGAATAATCGATACCTGGGCGTTGATGAAACCCCTTTGCAACAAGGCGAGCTTTATATTTTGGATGGAATTGTCGGGATTATATTTGATCCGAAAAATCCACTTGCAGCCGACAATATTAGGAGCATTCTGAGATGGGACAAGAGACCAAGTATTATTGCGGGTTAGAGCCGCATATTCTTCTTCCATGGCAGCCCTCCAATGAGGGGTGGACAGGGCCTGTGTTTGACAGTTTTGGGAAGATCAGTGGGAGAAGAGAGGCAACAAGATGGGCATACTTAGGATTGGGTTTGATGATGTTGTTGGAAAGACGAGTGGTAATGGTTCGAACAGGAGGAGGAAGAGGTGGAGAGTGAACTTGGGTGGTTAAGGGAGGATTGGTAGAGGGTTGAGTGGGTTCGGCAGCAAGGGTGGGCACAGGCGGTGAAGGTGGGATAAGGGATAGGTTCTCTGCCAAGGAGGAGGAAGGGCTGGGGGATGGAGATGATGCGGCAGATTGATGCCAGGATGGAGAGGTAGGTGGGGACGGGGTGGGTTGAGGTGGTGGAGCTAGTGGCAGGATAGGTAAGGAGAGTGCACACCATCGAGATGGAATAATTTTTGGAGAGGAGTTAGACAGACTGAGAGGTGAGAGAGGGGAAAGGAAAAGTGTCTTCTACAAATTTGACATGTCTAGAAGTATAAATTCGATTGGTGGAAGGGTCAAGACAATGATATGCACTTTGTGTAGGAGAATAGCCAACAAAAATGCATGGAATGGAGCGGGGAGCTAGTTTCTGAGGTGTATATGGACGAAGCCACGGGTAGCATAGGCGACCAAAACTACGCAGTTTATTGTAGTTGGGAGGTTTATGAAAGAGGCGAAGGTAAGGAGAGTCATTGTTGAGAGTGGCAGTAGGAAGACGGTTTATGAGATAAGTGGCGGTAGTGAAAGCAAAGGTCCACATGGTGAGGGGAAGATTGGCATGAGAAAGAAGAGCAAGACCAGTTTCGACAATGTGACGGTGACGTATTTCGACATAGCCATTATGTTCGGGAGTGTGGGGAGGTGTAGTGAGATGAGAGATGCCATTTTGTGAGAGAGAGGGAGTGAGCTTAAGATATTCACCACCATTGTCAGAAAATAATTGAATGATGGGTCTATTAAAATACTTTTCAACAAGAGCTTTAAAGTGAGAAAAAGTGGCAAAAGTATCAGATTTTTATTTCAGGGGGTAGAACCAAGTGTATTTGGTGTGGTGATCGACAAAAATAACATAGTATTTAAATTTATCAATGGAATAGATGGGGGAAGTCCAAACATCAGAGAAAACAAGTTCAAAAGGAGCATTAGTAGAGAGAGAAGAGTCGAAAAAAGGTAATTTATGACTTTTATTGATGTCGCATGCATTACAATTAGAAAAATGACTAGACGGAATCGATAAAGAAAATTGTTTCTTCAAAAGAGAAATAATTGGAACAGTTGGATGGCCAAGACGATGATGTCAAGAGTGAAGAGACTCGGAGATTCCAAGTAGAGATTGAGGAGAGGGAGGATGCCAAAGGTACACTCCACGATCACTTGTGCCATGGAGTAGAATTTGATGGGTTGTGAGATCTTTGACAAAAAAAGAGGAAGGTGAGAAATCAAAATAGGCATTGTTATCTTGACAGAATTGTGAGACAAAAATAATATTGCGAGATATAAGAGGCACAAAAAGAGCATTATTGAATTGTAAAGATTTGGAGGAAGAAGGAAAAGTAAATGAACCTATTGCAGAGATTGGGAGAGACGACCCGTCACCAATAATCACATTATCGCTTCCATTGTAAGGATTATGGAGGGAGAGGTTAGATAGGTCGTTGGTGAGGTGATAGGTTGCACCCGTGTCAAGGAGCCAGGATGGGGAAGGGGATGGGTGAGGGGCTGTGGCCGTGTGGGCTTGTGGGTACGGAAAGGAGGTGCAGGCAGGGCGAGGGGCTGTAGGAGGCTTGGGGAAGGTAACACTTGGATGGTCTCGTTTGAAACGACGACATTGGGATAGGACATGGCCAGTGTAGTACAATATTGGCATTTACCCTTAAAAGGGTTCGGATTGTAAGAGGAAGAGGGTGTGGGCGTGGGAAGGAGGGGGAGAGGGGTTAGCCGAGTTGGCAATGGTTGCGGCAGGAGAAGCCATGGCAGGAAGAAGGTTGTTAGAGCCGAAGAAGGGAGGAGAGAGGGTGGCTGTCGAAGGTTGAAGAGGAATAGGGGCTGCCAAAAAGATTGAAGGGAGGAGAGAGAGAGGGATGCCGAGAAGGAGGAGAAAGGGTGGCTGCCGAGAAGATTGAAGGGAGGAGAGAGAGAGAGAGGGCTGCCGAGAAGAAGGAGGAAATTAGGGGTGGATCGAATGCTATGATACCATATAAGATAATAGAAAACAATACCTTGGTGCTTGAAAGTCTTAGCTTCTTTGTATTGATACTAGAGTATATATATACAAGAGTACATGAATCTTATTCCTACTCATATTGTATTTAGCATTATTAGGAAACTAAATACACTAACTACAATTAGGAAACTAGATATACAAAAGAATAAGAAAACTAGATATTACAAAGGAATTAGGAAATATCTATTTCCTTAACAATATAAGCCTCTACAATACTACTACTGAGCACCAATAAAATCTATAGAGTTTTGGGTGGGCCTATGGTAAACCAAGTGAACCCAATTATTTGTGCTCAGGAGCCATTGTGTGGTGCTTATGTAGCGGGCCTTATTTTCGGGCTTAGATCTTTACAAGACTAGTTCCATGAAGATGTTGACAAGTGACAACATTGTTGATGGTTTTTTTGTTTTGGCTGCATCATAATCTATCCTTGTAAAAACAATAACATTCCTGGTCTCTTTGGTTAAAGTATTTGCAAATCCCACATACTCCTGATCATGTTGTAGGGCTAGAACTCATAATCTTCTGAAGATCCTCTTTGTTTTTGAATATGATATGAACCAAGTATACAATAAGGCAAATGTATGTAACACCCCTGTCCCCTGGCGATAGCAAATACAGAGGAGATACTGCTCTATGGATTCATACATTTTGAGTCGTACCTATGCCACATTTCATCAAGTTGTAAGATCTGATTCCCTTCTGTCATGTTCATTACAGCCTGAGAGACATCATCAACTAGAGGGGATCCTTTAAATAGAACCTAAGAAACTTTCAAGTTTTAGAGGTTTTCAATGATGAAATATCACACACACACACACACACACCTATATATAAATATACTTACAAATGCAAATCCATCAGTACGATTGATAGACTCGCAGTGTAAGTTGAGTTCAATATGAGGACCGCAATTACCCATACTACCACAACAAAATGAACCAAGTTTCTCTTAATTTGTTCTCCTACAAGCACAAAATGAAGACTTTATAAGTATGATAGGAATGAGTAATACTAGCATGATCTTATTAATTATTACACTTTAAGTAGGTCATGCTGACATGGCACCTGCTATGTCAAGTGTGATTCATTTTTATTTATGACAACTTTAGTACTCCCTTTGACCACGTGGAGTGACCTTTTCACTTTCTTTTTTTCTACGTACTTGGAATGAACTTTGAGTAATAATTTAAGGTTAATTTAATTATCCTAATTAAAATCTACAAATTGTTATTGATAACCATTGTTGTAAGGGTTTATTACAAAAAACTCATTACAAAAGATGGCATTTACAAAAAAAAACATGTAAGATAGAATTTTACAAAAAACTACTTAATTAAATATGAATATTACTAAAAACCATTTTTCACACAAAACACACACCCACACTTCCTCTGTTCACTCTCTCTCTCTCTCTCTCTCTCTCTCTCTCTCTCTCTCTCTCTCTCTCTCTCTACTCAACCGGTCAACTCATCTCCGGCGACCACCTTCCGCACCTCCGGCGACCACCTCCGGCGAGTCCATTGCTTCCGGCCAAGCTATAAAAAATTCAGGCAAACCGGAGCTTAGACCGGAGACCTAGACAAATCAACCCAGTCCAACGCGGCCTCCATGACCAACCAATAACAAGGCCGATCATAACAGCAACCCAAATCGGAACTAAACATAGCAAAATGTCGACAAATGTAGCAATCACGGCAGGTCTGTTCAGAAAATCAACGATATTCATCACATAATCATCCATTTTTCCGATCACAATTCACATAATCAAAATCATATAGTATACACAAAATATGACCGATTAATTGTCATCATTATTCAATAAATTAATTTATTTATAGTAAAAAATGTTGATAGATTTTTGCCTTTTTTCTTTTTTTTTTTTTTTTCTAAGATAATGGTGTGTGTTGCTTTTATTGGCATGATTTAATTGTTTTTAATAAAAAGTTAGTATGTGTTGTTGGCATTGATTCAATGCAGACATACCTTTTTAAGAAAGAAAAAAATATTGTGATTTTTGTTAAGTTGCACAGTATTAGAAACAGCCCTTTTACCGACGGAAATTTCCGTCGGTAAAGATAAATTTCCGTCGCTAATAAGTTTTTACAGACGGAAATAGTCCGTCAGAGTCTGTCGGTATATTCTGATTGGTAATACCGACGGACTCTTTCCGTCGGTAATAATGGAAAGTTTCAGAGGTATTAGTTTTTCATTACGTAGCAGCTGTATCAGCATATGAAACAATGGAAAGTTCAAGTGGTGTGAATTTAATTATACTATTTATATATATAACAGATAAAACCAAATGAATAAAAAGGGAAAATGTAGCAGAACCAGCATCAAAAACATAAATCGGGAAACTAAATTAGTTACTTTTCACAGTTCCAAATACATGCACAAAAAATTAGAAATATTTAAGCAAGGAAATACCTTCTTGCTATGATGTTATCTACTTTCAAACTTTTAGTTTTGCAAGTATAAAATGAAATATGAAAAAAATGGTAAAAAAATCATTTAGGGACACATTTTGGGACAAAAAAGGTCATTCTTTTTGGGACGGAGGTAGTATTTATCACTAAGATATGAACAAATGAGCTATTCCCTTTGTTCATCCCAAAGAACCTGTTGTATTCATTACTCAATGGATCGTGCACAAAAAATAGCTCGGACCTGTTGTATTCATTACTCAACGGATGATGCACAAAAAATAGCTCGGATAATACAAAAACTTCTGATATTGCTAGTCTAATTTACTCAATTTTGATTTTGGACAGGGGATATTTAGTTTTGTAGGTGGTAATGTTGCATATACTCACAGGGAAGGAGCAAGTTATGTCAGAACCATAGAAATTGAATTCAGCTCCCATATCTAGCAATGCCATGTCTCCATCGTGCAATGTCTGCATAAAAGCCAGTAACAATTTACTCAATAGTTAAGCAGGAGATCAAACAATCAAAGAACAGGGTACTGAAACAAATTGGTCTTTAGTACAAACAATAAAGAACAAAAGGAAAAAGAAATAGAGTTAAGGAATATTAATGTCTCTGCCCTCACCTGGTTTGGATCTGTATTTTCCTCACCAATTGCTACAACAAAGATAAATAAATAAGAGCAATAATGTTTATTCCAAAAATCTGTTAGACACAAATGTTTTCATGCATGTTCGACTTTTAAAATACTCGTGAAAGCTTGTCGTGCATGGAAAGGAACATAAAAAGTTGAATGTCATTCACATACCTCTCCTTCTTTCTTGGAAGAACCAGCATTTTTCTTCTTGCGACCAATGTCAACACCGTAGTGCTGAAGGTACCACTGTCTGAAAGGTGCAGCATCAACCTTGTTGTGCAATGCAGCGGAAGCAAATAGACAAGAACCAAGAACACAATTGAGAAATCGAAAGAAAAAAGAGATGTAATTTGGGGTTATGAATTTCGCCTCTTTGTATTATGTGCAATGATCCTTATGTTTACATAGGTTTACATAACATATACTCCCTCCGTCCCACCAACATTGATACCAAATTTCTGGGCACGGGGATTAAGGAAAAGTAAGTAAGAGAAAAAGTGAAAGAAAATGTTGTGAGTATGAAGAATTAAATAGGAGAGAGAATGAGTGGGAGGAATAGTTAGGAAAGAGAATGTTGTGAGTGTAAAAGTGAAATATGAGAGAGAATGAGTGGGATAAATAGTGAAGATTTCTTTGCCATTTTGGGCAGTATCAGTTTTGGTGGGACGGACCAAAAAGGAAATAAGTATCGGTTTTGGTGGGACGGAGGGAGTATATATTAACCAAAACCCTAGCCAAACTTAGACCAAAATACAAAAAGGCCCGTCAGCCCAACACTGAGAAACGACGCCAGGCGCCCGCCCCAGGAATCACCAGGCGCCCGCCTGGAATTTCTCCAAGCCACGCCCAACCTACGGCCCTCCATGCGTCCGCCTCAAATGTCCCATGCGGCCGCCTCAATGAAGGTCCAACCCAGACCATGTTACTGACATTGAGGCGTGCACCTCAAGCCTCTCCAGGCGGCCGCCTCAAACTGCTGAAGCTCCTCGGTTGTGCTGATGATGTATAATCCATACCGCGGGGGGCGTAGCCCCCCGGACCCCCCTTTGAGGTCCATTACCAGTCTTGCGGATGAGCTGGTGTATCACGTGATCGATGAAGAATCACCGACGAAGGTTTCGGAGGGCGCCGGGCCCTTTGCCAGGACATCGAGCCATAACATCCAACAATCTCCACCTTGGCGAGCATTCACCCAACCCAACAAAAGATACAAGGAACCAATACCCGAACCACCCCGTGTAGACATAGAACCTCCCCATCTCTAACAGCTAGAAATGTGCAACAAGTTCAAACAGTGCTTGAACTTGTCGGTGGTAACCGGCTTCGTCGACATATCAGCAGCATTCTCCGTAGTGTGAACCTTCTCTAGCACAACTTCACCCATATCAATCAACTCCCGAATCTTGTGAAACCGAACATCAATATGCTTCGTCCGTTGATGATAAATATGATTCTTTGTCAAGAAAATTGCGCTTTGACTGTCACAAAGCAACTTCACTCCACCTTGCTGAATGCCCAACTCGTTGACCAAACCCCGAAGCCATAAGTTTTTTGTAAATGCCTCTTGTTGTAAGTACTATCAATAATATTTTTTTCATATTTTCATTAGGATAATTAATTAACCTTGAATTATTGCTCAAAATTCATTCAAAGTAAACAAAAAAGTGAGAACATGATTCCGGGACGGATGAGTACTATTTAATTGAAATTTAGCAACTTGACTAATTTCAAAGTCATTTAATATAAAAGGAGCAAGACTTACCATGAGCAAAATCTAATGTGCAGAAGGGAAAGAGCATTTTTATGTGTTGGCAAGGGGGCCCTCGATAGATATGCAGTGCTTGTCCTATGTTCGCAAATCCATACTGCAGCTAGAGTGAGGATAAAGAAGGCAATGTTTGTTAACCAAAGCTCGCGCCTTAAGGGATTCAAGAAGGTCCATTTATGATCCCAATCTGCGTATGGGATTGTGAAATCCACATACGTTGATATGTTTGCTGTGATTGTAACGTCCCCCACAGCTCCATCAAAAATCTGTATGTTTTCCAGTGTGCAAAAGAGAGAAATTTATTGGTTATCAGTAGAAGATTATGCTGACAAATCAGATAAATATTTTGGTAAAAGAACTATCATTAGTAAAGAAAATTACCTGCAAGAAAACCTGTTATGTTAATTGCAGCCCAAGAGACACCAGCAACTAGAGGTGATACTTTAGGTAGAACCTGTTACAGAATATGTTTCTTGAAAATTATATGAAGTCAATACAGAAAATGGACACTGATTTAATTAGGGACTGAGGGAGTACTTACAAATGCAAAGCCATCAGTACGGTAGAAAGGGTCAGCAACCATGTACTTGTCAGTCACAATATTATGCGAAGATGTTGGTGTGTGTTCCAACCAACCCCTTTTTGTTTCTGGCGCCGCCGTCCCCCTTCCTCCGGTTCACCATCAAATGTTCGTTCTTGCTCCAACCCCGCCTCAAATTCATCAAAGTTGATTTTAAAACTCTGTGTTCAGTGATGAGCAATTTTATGTTGCAGGGTAACAAATATTGCGCTTGACTTAAGATATTAATATAGATGAATTGGGAAAACCTACGAATGAAACTACAAACTCGTTTGTATAAGAAAAATTTCCTGAAACTGTAATATTATTGGATATTTACTATGATATATATATATATATATATATATATATATATATATATATATATATATATATATATATATTTGAAAAAGCTTTTTTAAAATTACATTTTTTAATTATTATTTTTTCTTATAGAAATCTTCTTTAGAGCATCCACAATGGTAAAGCTCTCTAGATAGCTTTTTTTATATTTTCTATGAGCCACATCATTATAATTCAAAATTTAAAAACCTCAAGCACTTTTTCACAAGAGTCCATTTTGGGGGAAACTTGTTTCTCCATAAGTTATAAAAAGTCCACTTTCTAATTTTGAGTTTTGAGCGTAAAACATTGAGTTTCGAGCTTAAAACACTGAGTTTAGGCGTTAAAATACCTAGAAGTTAAAACATCGAGTTTAGGCGTTAAAACACCGAGTTAAGGTTAGTAACTAAAACATCGAGTTTATGTCTTAAAACACTGAGTTTTTGCCTTGAATTTTTTTAAAACAAGACTTTTTATAAGTTTGGGGGAAACAGAGTTCCCCCAAAATTTTCTGTTTTCACAATGATAAAACTCCTCTTTCAACTTTTTTATGGGTCCCATATGTAAAAAAGAGTGAATAAATTGCATAGAAAATGTGTAGCATTAATGATAAAAAGCTAAAAAGCTAGCTCTTTATAGAAAGAGCTACTCCTTACTAAAGAGCTCTTTCATCATTTTCACAATGGTAAAAAGCTCTCTAAAGCTTTTTCATATAAGAATAAGGAGTTCTCAAAAAGCTTCCATTGTGGATGCTCTTATCCCTTTCTACTTAATTTATAAATTAATTTATTCGTGCGTTTAAAGCACGGGGGGTGTAACACCGGTCCATAAATACTTTATCATTGAGTAGCTAACAAATGCAAGAGTTGCTATCTTTTAGCTTTTCCATTACAGAATTGTTGTAGATGATGATGAAAAGCTCCCATAAAGATGCACAGAACTCTACCTTACTTCTAAGAGTTAACGAAAAACAAGATAATTATGGACCAAATCCCTGAATATTAGAGAGATAATAGAAGGATAAAGAAAAGGATTTGCATGGGATTTACAGCAAATAATTACAGCAGGGAGCTCCAATCATATAGATAATCCTGACGTTTCTGTTAGTGCCACAACAAAAAACTTGCACCCTTTTCCCCAACAAAAGACCTTTTAGGCAAAAGCTACTTGACATGTCCGTGATCCCCTTGGGAGCAAAGATACCTTCTCGACCAATTTAAGTTTTGTCTCAGAACTAAAGTAAGAAGAGTTAATGGTCAACAGTTCCAGGACTTCCGCATTCTTCAGAAAATACCTTAACAGCTCAAGTTCATCACAATCCACATTGATCATATAAGTGAAAGAAATAGTAGTAACTCGCGACTGCAAACATATGGGCACTTTATAAGGCTCAGTCCACCAAGAGTGGTCATGATCACAGTAGTAGCAGCTCTTACCCTAATCACAGCAAAAAACAAAAAATCCACAGTCAATGATTCAATAACAAGGTCTAGTAATAGAGAACTGCATTACACATTTACCAACCTTCAGGGTTAGATGTTCCAAGTTATGCATGCTCTCAAGCAAGTTTTTTATCACAACAGACCAGTCACGACAATATTTCTTTTCTAACTCCAACTGTGCTAAATTGTGGAAACCTGATGAGATGTTTGCGGATGCAGTTCCGATGGCCTGCCAAAATAACTAAATAATCTTAAAAAAATAGAGACCCTACACTCTTCTCTATGATGAATCGTGTAGTATCTAGGCAACAAAAGATGAGCAAGTTACCTTGTTGCCTAATATTGATAGAAACTTCAGGTTATGAAGTTTATCCATCTGAAGTTTATAGGCATGATGATGATGATCATCATCATCGTCATCATCAAACCGAAAATCGAGTTTAAGCCTTGCCAGAGAAGGTATGCAAATGATAAGGTTGAGTACATTATCCCAAGAATTTTTCTTAACGACAAGGTCCTCAAGAACAGAGCAGCTAGAGAAAAGCTTGTGAATTGAATCTTCATTCTCGTATTTTACATAATTGAGGTGCAGAACCTTAAGACTTGGGAATCCAGTAAACGAATTCTTGGCAATTTCAAACTTGATTTTAGATAGATGAAGCGTTTGAAGAAAAAGGAAACTTGCTGAGGCTTGTGCAGGAATGTTGAAATATATATCGCCATTCAGCTTTAAATCCTTAGCAATGCAATACGTATGACGAAATGGCAACTCCATAAGTCCACCCGACTCAAGAGAGAAACTGAAATCCAATACTCCGACAGTGCGTTGAATAGCAGCAAAAATCCACGATTCAAGATAGAAAGGGTCAGAAAGTTCTTGGCTACACTTGAGACGGAAATTCCGTATAGAAGATGGATTGAGGAGGAGCAAAACCCTGTTAACAAATTTGGTAAATTTGATCCTCTTCATGTTAAGTGACTTTTTTGGACCATATCCGGTATCATCAAAGTCAAGATTGGTGACAGAAGTCCATAGAAACCTCCATTTGGTAGATAAAACACTCGTTGCAACTGCACATTTGGTGGGAAGCAAAGAAAGGATGTGAGAAAGTAAGGAGCTTGGCAAATTACTAATCCTATCCTTGGAAGCCTTGGAAATTTTGGATCTTTCGGTTGTCGCCATAGGTAACAATGGAGTAACGCGGTTATGGATTTAATATAGAGATGGAAAGGTGAAGAGACAAAAACTAAGAATGTAGAGAGACGGTTCATAGGGTTTAGTGTCTTGTTTAGTTTACAGGACACGCCTACGACCTCGTAATTCAAAATCACTCTTCCCCTATTCTTTTAGCTACAGTAGTGAATTGGGAATTTTTAAATACACTATCTTAATTCTATTTACACTACACTTCTGTAAAAATGGGATTTTCAAAGCATAGTAGTAATTATTATGTTGAAAAGTAGTTTACAAGCTAGAAATCCCCCGATTTTTTATGTCAACTAATCTAATGGGGAAGGTGAGTAGAAATAATTTTGATTTCAATATTTTCTAGTAATATAGATTTTCATATGAAATGAAAAAAGATAAAAATAAAAAATTGTAATAATATCAAGGAAAACATAAAAATAACAAATGTGATTTTAGCAAATTTTTAAAATGATCTAACACCATCCCAAAATAAAATGCTCCCTCCGCCCCAGACCAAGGGTTCATTTTTCTCTTTTGGTCCGTCCTAGACCAAGAGTTCATTTCCTTAAATGGAAAGTTTTCCATATATATATATATATATATATATATATATATATATATATATATATATACCCTTTTCATCTCCATATATTTACAAAAAAATCATTCATTATACCCTTATAAAGTTAACATATTTACAAAAAAATCAATCATTAATTTACTATTCCTCTCACTCATTCTCTCTCCTATTAAATATTTTTAACTTTTACATTCTCTCTCCTATTCCCTACCACATATTTAACTTTTACATTCTCTCTCATATTTCCTACCACACATTTAACTACTATTCCCTATCCCACATTTAACTTTTATTCATTTTTTAAAAAAATTCTTAAAAAGCGTGAAATCCACCCCATATACACATGGTCTGGGACGGAGGGAGTAACTATTTACCCATGGCTCATTATTTGGTACGTTACTTTTTACATTGCAGAAACTCTGTCAATTTGGTTTCTCACATACAAACCGTGAACTTACTCTCACGCCGGAGGGCCTTTAGCCGGATCCGCCCCGGCTTAGTTTACGTGTTTTCTCTTATTTTCAGGCCTTGCAATCACCGGAACATTCATCGCTTAGATTTGAGCTGATTTGACGATTTTGGCATCATCAATTGGTTCCATTGCCGGGAAATCGATTCAAACACCCTTTGTTTGGCCTGGAAAGCGCTCGCTAAAAGCCAAATTTCTTGCCGGAATTTTTCTACCTTTGAACGGAATTTCTGGATCGTTTGGGCTCTGTTCTTGAAACCGCCGGAATCTGGAAATTTCAATCGGAATTTGCCCAGATTCCGTTGGAGGGGTTTTAGCGTGAAATTCTGCCCGCTTTAGCACGAATTTTTGCGTTGGAAAAATCACGATTGGGTGTTAGTTTGTGGTCAAAATTTGCCCTAATTTTGGCCAGAAATTCGGATCTGTTGGGAATTGTGATTTTTGGGAAATTTGCGCTTGGTAATTTGTTGTTGAGTCACAATGGACGGACAATTTACAAGTGTTACAGCTGAGGAACCAACCCAAGTGAATGGGGTGAACACTGGAGCTGAGGAGCTGCCTCCTCCTCCTCCTCTACCTCAGCCAGACGCCCCTCCTCCCCTCGCCATGACTCTTCGTTCCCGAAGGTCGGGGCGAATGCCGAGGGAGAGGGTGCCGAGTTTCCTCGGCCCACTATTACTCGTGGGAAGCAAGTGGGAAGGAAGAAGACAAAGAATGCCGACGTCGGTCAAGCAGCAGGAACTCCACCCGTTGACCGATGCTCTTTGTTACATAAGCAGATGGAAACATTACAAAGGATGTATGAAACAAAACACAGCGAGCTTCTTTTTGCACTGGACCCGGAGGATCATTCTATGGCTGAATTCATTAGGCCATCTATGGGCAACCCTCTCGTAAGGGAACAAGGTGAGCAACGAGCTCCTCTCCTCAAGACCGCTGAACTACCACAGCAAGCACCCCGGGAACCTACCCGTCCTCGGCATGACAGTAAGAAGAGGGATCAGGTGGTTGACCTGAGAAGCTAATTAACTCCCAGGGAAGAGGAGGTGAACTCAAGGGACCTAAGGACAAGGCTCAGTCTGAACAGGCGAATGTCACCACCTCGTCTAGTCATGGCACCCCGGCGTCCTGATTCTCCTCGTCCTCGTCGATCCCGCCATGATTCTCCTCGTCCTCGGCATCGTCGGGATTCTCCCCGTCCACGTGCTCGTGAATTTGTTAGGCCGAGGACCCCGGAACCATATAGGATGATACTTGGTGGCCAAGACCTGGAACTGAAGCGTGATAAGGCCCCCTCCAAACGGGACAGCCACCGACATGACGCGGAGCACAGTAGGGTGAATGATCGCACCAAGAATAAATCCATCAGAAGCTCCCAACGAAGCACCCGCTCAAGCAGCGACAAGGGAGTGGAGACCAAGCAATGGGAGCTATTGAAGCAAATACTGGATGACATGGAGATGGGAAAGAAGTTCAATGACGATGACTATGACTGGGCAACTCGTCCGTTCTCCTTGAGGATAACTGCGGCTCCACCTAATCCTCACCTCAAGCTCCCGAATTTCGAGAAGTACAAATGGCTAATGATGCAAAAAGACCACGTGCAAGGTTTTGAACAAACCATGAATCTCCTCACCACTGCTGACGACTTGCTCTGTAAAGCTTTCGCGAGCACCTTCTCCGGAACAGCTTTGACCTGGTTCCGTGAGCTTAAAAGAGGTAGCATCGATTGCTGGAGAGGCATGAGGAGAATGTTCTTGGACCACTTTGCTACTGCTGGTAAGAGGAAGATGAGGCTGGCCGACTTGGCCAACATCGAGCAGGGAAAGGGAGAGACCACCCTCAGCTATTACAACTGGTTCCGAAAAATGGCAGACCAGGTCGAAGAGAGCCTCACTGACAGGGAGGTCATTGTTTGTTTCAACTCTGGCTTAAAATCTGGTCCCCTCGTTTATGAACTCTCAGCCCGGGAACCTCAATCAAAGTCCGAACTATACAAGGTGGCTTATGCCATTTCCATGGTTGAAGATAAAGAAAAAAGCAAAGAAAAGGGGAGGCGACAAGATAGAAACTGAAACGACGGGCACTCGCCAGAATGACAATGGGAATGGTAAGGGATCCAAAGGGAAGAACAGAACAAGAGGCACAGAGAAACATGAGGTATTCACCCCCTTGACCAAACCCATTTCATAAATCATGCAGCTAGTAAATCTCCCTCCCCCCCCCTCGTCCACTAAGTGATAAACCGAAGTACCCTCGTGATGCTTCAAAATACTGTGATTTCCACAAAGATAACGACCACACCACAGATGGTTGTTGGGCCTTAAAGAGGATAATACAACGGTGGGTCGACGAGGGAAAGCTGGACCGCTATGTCATGAAGAAAGACAACAACAAGCGGAAGCGGAAGGAAGAGGAAAGTGAAGATGATGATAAAAGTGAAGACGGAGAACGTAGGCCTCCTAGAGCCAAATTACATGTGATCCGTGAAGAAGTTACTTCCACCGAAAGGCGAGGACCAGATCCATGAACTAAGCAAAGTTTACCACGTGCCTGCTTGGATTCATAAGGCGGAAGAGGTCATCAGTTTTTCACCAAACGAACTGGCAGGGAGCCGTGCTGCCCGTGAACAACCCTTGGTGATAAAGGGTCGAATTGACAATGTGGAATCGGAAAGATTACTTGTGGACACGGGGTCCTCCCGTGACATTCTGTATTATTCCGCTTTCCAACAGATGGGATTGAAAGACACTGTACTGGAACCATATCATGGTAGGCTCGAAGGATTCACCAACCATAAGGTTGGAGCTAAGGGGACCGTGGAGCTAGAACTTGAAGTCGGTGATCATCCCTTCCTAGCCAAAGCCACAGTCAATTTCATAGTCATGGATTTGACTAGTGATTATCATGCAATCATAGGCATTCCAAGTCAAGCTAAACTTGGGATGGTGGCCTCCCTTCCCCACCAACGAGTTAAATTCCCCACTCGTGCTGGGATTGGATGTGTGAGGGCAACCCCCAAAGACTTCTTGGAACATGTCGTGAAGAGCAGAAAGAAATCCAAAAGTGTGGAGATAGATACCCCCGAGGAAAACATCAAGATCTCAAAGTCTCAGAAAACCACCGAAACTAGCTCCAGAATGAGCTATATCCGTGAGGTGTTTGATGATGAGGACGAGCCTATGGCCCTAGAAATTGCAGATGACCAAGGCATAGTCCTACCTGTACCTGAGGAAGATCCTATGGTCTAAGAAATTGCAGATGACCAAGGCATAGTTCCGCCCGTATCCGAGGAAGACCCTGTTCTCATCAACGGCCAGAACTCGGGGGCCAACCACGACCTAGGGAAGGTCAATCTCCCCGATATTGATAAACTTATGGAGGAAGAAGGCCTCAATATGAACGACAACGAAGGGAGAAGAATTAGAGAAATCATTATCGAGTCTCTAGAATTTCGTGACGGTCCTGAAATAAAGCCTGTAGATAAGCTGGAAGAGGTAGCCATCAATCCTGACTATCCTGAACAAAAAATCAAGCTCGGGGGCCAACTATCTCCAGAAGAGAAAGAAAGAATCATCTCCCTTTTGAAAAACAGTCTCGACGTCTTTGCGTGGAGAGTCGAAGACATGAGGGGGATCAATGAAGAAGTAGCCCTCCACCGCTTAGAAGTTGATCCTTTGGCAAAAACCATCTCCCAGACAAGGAGAAACTTTGCAAGGGACAAGGAGGAAACTATTAAGGAAGAGGTGCAAAAGTTACTTAGCGTCGGAATAATTCGTGAAGTCAAGTACCCAGTTTGGTTGGCCAATGTAGTTATGGTGAAGAAGCAAAATGGGAAGTGGCGTATGTGTATAGACTTCACTGATCTGAACGAGGCTCCGCCCAAAGGACGCTATCCTCTCCCCTGCATTGATAAGTTGGTTGACTCCATTGCCGGACACCGAACTCTCCTTCCTAGATGCCTATTCAGGCTATCATCAGATTAAAATGGCGGAAGAGGACATCGAGAAGACGGCCTTCCAAACACCTGGGGGAAACTACTGTTACATCATGATGCCTTTTGGGCTCAAGAACGCGGGCGCCACGTACCAGCGAATGGTGAACAAAGTATTTGAAGCTCAAATAGGTCGCAACATGGAAGCTTATATTGATGACATGGTCATAAAAACCAAGGAGGGCAGTCACGCTCCTGACCTGGAAGAGACAATTAACAACCTTCGAGCCAACAACATGAAGCTAAACCCAAGCAAGTGTGTATTTGGAGTAACGGCTGGAAAGTTCCTAGGCTTCATGGTATCACAAAGGGGAATAGAGGCCAACCCTGAAAAAATTAAGGCGCTCATTGACATGAAGGAACCCACCACAATCAAGGAGGTTTAAAGATTAAATGGAAGAATAGCGGCCCTTGGAAGATTCATCGCCAAATCAGCCGAAAAGTCACTGCCCTTCTTCAAGGTTTTGAAGGGTACTAAGAGCTTCTCCTGGACTCCCGAATGCTCTGAAGCATTCCTCCGGTTGAAGAAGTACTTGGGTTCCCCTCCCTTGCTTAGCAGTCCGACTACCGGTGAGATGCTGTACGTCTTCCTAGCTGCCACTGATTATGCGCCGTCGCACTGCCTTAGTTCGGAATGACGAAGGAGTTCGAAGCCCGTCTACTATGTCTCTAAGGCACCGTCCGACGTGGAAAGCGAGATACTTTAATGTGGAGAAGATAGCGTACGCGCTAGTCATTGCCTCGAGAAAATTACGTGCCTATTTTTACGCACATCCTATCACCGTATACACAAATGAACCATTGAAGAAGATATTACATAAGTTGGACGGCTCCGACGTCTCCTTAATTGGTCCATCGCTTTCATGAGTTTGATATCACTTACCAACCAAGGAAGACCCTCCCGGCACAGCCTTTGGTTGACTTCATGGTCGAGATCGCCTTTATGGGTGAGCATCTCCCCACCTCTCGAAGCAAAACGCACTAGAGGATAAAGACTCTCCCATTGAACTCCCACCCAACTGTTGGATCTGGTATACGGACGGATCAGCCACAAAGGAAAGAAGCGAAGCCGGAATTGTACTAGCAAGCCCGAAGGAGAATATACTACGCAAGGCGCCATCCGTTTCAAGTTCCTTGCCTCCAATAATCAAGTTGAATATGAAGCTCTAATATTTGGCGTTGAGTTAGCCTCCTTCTATGGAGCAACTAAGGTGGCGGATTTCTGCGACTCCCAACTCGTTGTCAAACAAGTAAAGGGAGAGTATAATGCCCAAGACCCCACCCTTGCCAAGTATAGAGACTGGTCATAGATATGACGAAGAAGATGGCATTTTTTGAGCTCAAACAAATTGGCAGGGAAGATAACCAAGTCGCAGACGTTCTCTCCAAACTGGCAACCATGGACGTGTCTAAGACCGGTCCATATGTAGTTTATGCCGAGGAACACAACGCTGCATTTCCAAAGACTACAAGTCATGTTCTTAGATGGAGAGGAGAGATGCTGGATCGACGACTACATTGAATACATTGAGAAGGAGAAACTCCCCGAAGATGAAGCTCAAGCTAAACTCATCAAGAAGAGGTCTCCAAGGTTCGTGGTAATGAGCGGAGTCCTCTACCGAAGATCTTTCACGAAGCCCCTGCTAAGGTGTGTCTATCCCAAGGAAATTGAGAACCTCTTGGCTGAAGTACATGAAGGCGTTTGCGGCGGACACCCGGGGGCCAGAACCTTAGCTGACAAGATCATATCGCTAGGTTACTACTGGCCAAACCTAAGGGAAGACGCGCACGTCTATGTTAGAAAATGTGACAAGTGCCAAAGATTCTTCGACATTCCTAGACTACCAAAGAATGAGCAAACACTTGTGATACCTACGTGGCCATTTGATATGTGGGGGATCGATACCATCGGACCCTTCCCACCCGCCCGTGGTAATTGCAAGTACGTGATAGTAGTTGTTGATTACTTCTCCAAGTGGATAGAAGCCAAGGCATTAGCCAAGATAACGGAAGAGAATGCAATCAACTTTGTCCATGACAACATCTGGTGCAGATTCGGCCTTCCACATACAATTGTCTCTGATCATGGACTGCAATTTTCTACGGCATTCACTACAGAATTGGGAAGAGTAAAAGTCCGCCATGCAAAATCTTCAGTTAGTAGACCACAAGGTAACGGTCAAGCAGAAGCAGCCAACAAACTGGTCCTAACCGCCCTTACCAAGAACCTTGAGGGACGCGAGGGTAGATGGTTGGAGGAACTTCCCCTAGCCTTATGGGCTGTTCGCACAATCACTCGGGGGCCAACCGGGGAAACCCCATTCGCACTAACCTTCGGTTCTGAGGCTATGGCACCAGCGGAGATGGCCATCCCTACTGTGAGAAACTCCCATTATGATGAGCAAGTCAACAAGGTTAATAGGCTCCTAGACCTAGACCTGATAGATGAGAAACGACTAGCCGCGCAGATGAGGATGGTGAATTACAAGCAAAGGACCAAGGCATACCACAACAAAAGGGTCATCAGAAGAGTATTCCAAGTAGGCGATTGGGTACTTAGAAAGATTGAGGCTACTGGTCGGAAGGCAGAACAAAACAAGCTCTCCCCAAATTGGGAAGGTCCCTACATCATCACTCAAGTCATTCGAGAAGGGACCTACAGATTGAAGACCAAGGAGGGGAAAGATCTCAAGCATCCATGGCACTCCGACAACCTTAGAAAATATTATCACTAGTCTAGTTTATTTTACAGTAGATTAGTTTCTTGTTTTCTGTCTTTTATTTTTGTTAGTTGATAGGATTGCAGTTCGATGTAATCGCATTTCAGTTTTACGAAAGCAGTTTCTTCCAACATGCAAAGCAACTATCAACTCTTCACACAGACACCAGAAGATGAGGACCTTATCCCCGACTCTTCGAATCATACACTTTACATCCTAACAAGGGTCCGCCTTGACCTAGGATTACAAATCACAGTCAAGACCAAGGGTCCTCCTTGGCCTAATGACTCTACATCCTAACAAGGGTCCGCCTTGACCTAGGATTACCAATCACAGTCAAGACCAAGGGTCCTCCTTGGCCTAATGACTTTACATCCTAACAAAGGTCCGCCTTGACCTAGGATTACAAATCACAGTCAAGACCAAGGGTCCTCCTTGGCCTAATGACTCTACATCCTAACAAGGGTCCGCCTTGACCTAGGATTACCAATCACAGTCAAGACCAAGGGTCCTCCTTGGCCTAATGACTCTACATCCTAACAAGGGTCCGCCTTGACCTAGGATTACAAATCACAGTCAAGACCAAGGGTCCTCCTTGGCCTGATGACTTTACATCCTATCAAGGGTCCGCCTTGATTCAGGATTATAAACCAACAGTCAGACCCGAGGAGTCCTTCCTCGGCATAATGACTTGCCTCACGTCAAGACAAGGAAACACCTTGTCACTACGACTAGAAGGCATCACGTCTAAAACCTGTGCACGAGTCATCTTCCTCGGCATAAGGAGACGAAAAAGAAGAATCACCCCAACAGTCAAAGTCGAGGAGTCCTTCCTCGGCCTATATGACTTAAGAGAGTACAGCTAAAGCCAAGGAGTCCTTCCTCAGCCTAATCACTTGCTCAACAATTAGGAAACGAGGGACCCTCCTCGGATCCCACCTTCACAAGTTTTATGCCCAAGCCTAGCATATGAACAAACACAATCAATTCATTGAAATAATATGAATTAAAACAAAGGACTTTTCATTGATATTCAAGAAAAATTACAAGTCCTATCGTCTATTACAAAAAGCAAGAAAAGAAAAAGAAAAATCCTATCTAAGCTTGCTGGCCATCATTAAAAGGGTCCTCGAAGCCGCTTGCTCCGTGATAGAGCCGGGGAGGAAGAACGGATTGATCAATTTGGGCATCATCCTTCTCTGCCTCCTCTCCTCCCACCTCGGCTTCCATTGCCTCAGGCTCCCCCGCATCCTGGATTGCCTCCACCAAGGCTTTGATATTACCGGGGACGACAGAAGCCGGCCTCCACACTTCTCGACAAGCTTGGGCGTCCTTCTCAGCTATTATCTCCAAGTTGTTTTCAGAGAAGGGAACCAAGTGGTGGAGAGCCCTAACTTCTTCGCCATATTGATCTCAGCATATCAACATAGCCACCTTATTGATATCCAAGCCGGTGGAGGGGTCAGTCAGGATGCTACGGGCAAGGTGGAGATACCAATCCTCAAACATGGTGGCCGTTTGCTCGTCCACGGCATCCTGAAAGGCCGAGCTGGCCATCATCGAGTCTTTGAAGGCCGGGCTCTCCTTGAACCGAGCAACGGCCTCCTCCTCCCTAGCAGGAAGGGTAGCTTCTAACCCTCGGCACGGGGCTTCAGCTTCATCGTCCCTAGTTTGGACCTCAGCCTTTTCCTTCCTTGCCGTAGCAAGCTTCTCTTCTTTCAGCCGGAGATGCTCCTCGGCTTTGGCCTTTTCTTCCTCAGCCCTCTTCACTTCGGCCTCTACTTTGGCCTTAGCAGCGTCGAGCTCAGCCTCCTTGGCCTTCAAAAGTTTAACCAAGGAAGCCTTATCAGCCGCACCCTTCGCCTGGGCGGTTTTGGCCTCATTCAGGCGCCTGGCTTTTGTCTTGGCCAAGACGTTCTCGTATGCCGTGACGGAAGCCAACTGAAAGAGAAATCAATGTTAGAAATCCAAGCAAATCTCAAACTTAATATAACCGATAAATAAGAGACATTCACCTCGGCAATTAGGAGCCCTCTGCGACAAAGCAAGGCATCCTCGCTGGGAGCCTCTTTGACGAGGGCCTCGTAAGCCTCCTCATCCATAGCCCGCTGAACGGGAGCTCGGCCTAGCCTCACCAAGGGTCCCTCCCTAATTTGCAGAGGAAGACCCCTAAGGCGGGGAATGTTGATGGCCATGCTCTTAGCGAGCTCATCGGCCTCTTCATCAGTCTTGATGGTCTGAATGGATAAGGGGGGAGGAGCCTCAACATTGGGGGCCCCACCAACAGTTGCCCTCTTAGCTACGGGCTCCTCAGTGCTGGCTGCCTGGGATCTCTTGGAGCCTGAACGTCGGCTTACGAGTCCTCTTTCCTCGGCTACCTCTTCCTCGACATCAACATGGAGGCTATGCCCCTCTACAGTTGATGGGTTGGTTTTTTCCTCAGTTGCCGCTTCCTCGGCATTTACCTCCCCATGCAGTTTTAGGGGAAGGGGTTGATCACCCTGCACATTCAGCACCAAGTTACGGGCATTGGCTTCCTCCCGTCTCTCCACCAAGCCAGATTTCTTGCTTAGCTTCCTCTTTTGTTTCACCAGTTTCATGGGGCTCAACCTCCTCGTAGACATTTCGGCCTCTTCCTCGGGGGTTAGATCTGCAAAGAAAAAGATGAGAGTTAAACACGAGCAGAAGAAGAAAGGAACATCCAAAAAATAACCAAGTACCAAGAGTTAAATATTTACATCCAACTATGTTTATCTCTTCCAGACATTGGTCCGGGGGATGGGACTTGCACCTAGTACAATCCTCATGAAATACTAGGTCGGGGTGAATGGTCCAGTCGTTAAAACGCCTCCCCCTCTTTACGGTGACGAGGGGAGATACCCCGTCCTTCTTCCCCGGCATCAGACCCGCCTGAATATAGTAATGATCTGAAGATTCTATCACCGACCAATCAAGGACCCCCACCTCGGCAAATGTCTCCAAACGCTGGATTAAAGCCTGAGTCCACTCATATTGTTGGATAGGAAAGGACGAAGTTGGATCCTTGCAAGGAGATTGGAACTCCCAACCTTGGCGACTCTCAACCCGGATGACATGGTTATCCCAGCCTGCAACTTTGCTAGACATGGGGAGAAGCAGTTTTGGTTTTATGGATGCACTCCTAATGACGAGGAGCCAACTTTCCTTGACAAATTGGACATTATAGAAATGCCTAAAAGCTCCCATGGTCGGCTCATATCCTAAGCTACGGCAGAGGACAATGAAGCTAACAAGAACCCGGGCACCATTAGCTCCTAGCATGGCCGGCACTGCCCTTACATTGTCCAAAAATTCACAGATGAAGGGGTCCAAGGGAAGACGAAGCCCCTGTTGAAACTGTTTGAAGTAGAAATGGACATAGTCTTGATTGTAATAAAAGCTCTCCTCCTCCTTCTTCGTCTTAAGCTCAAGCTTGCCCATATAAGTTAACCTGTACTCAGCTTTATCTACCCCGTATTTGGAGTATAGCTTTTCCAGCATGGGATCCCCGGCCCTGGGGGCCCTCTCTTGTCGCTTTCCTGTACCTAGGCCTCCTCTCCCTCGGCCTCCCCTTCTTCGAACCAGGCGGGCATCAGCCTGGGCACCTTCCACGAAGGCGTCGACTATGCGGGTGGACGAGGAGGGCTCTCCTTCTCTTCCCGTCATATCTGCATAAAGACGAGGAGACAAAGTTAGTTACCTCGTCGATGGCTGATCTTAGGATGGGGAAGGGAGATTCCCCTCCTCGTCATTTCATAAGGCCGAGGAGGGAGCCTTACCACTCAGACGCTCACGCATTTCACGATCTGAGGCCGGATAGAACAGTTCGATGTGCTCCACTATCTCGGCCCTATTCTCAAGCAACATGATATTACGAGTTGATGAATCAATTCGGTCTATTCTTGTGCTATCGGGGTATTGGATGAACATCCGGGTACGGCCATAACCCCTCAACATCTTTCCTATGTCATCCAGGGTGAGCATCAACCATGGACCTCTCTCCCTCCGATAAACCCTCAGATTGCCGGTGTGATATCCGTAACGGAATCGGGGGAAATGGTCCCAAGAACGAGCCATTTCTAAGGGGAATCAAAGATTAAAGGGGGAGTTCATTCAATATTCAAAGAAGTTTAACAAAATGCAAAGAAAATCAAAGACTTGAAGTTTTGGGAGTTAAAGACAGAAATTCATGAAGAAAAGCTTCAATCTTCAATAAATGCAGTTCATTTTTCTTGACTCATCCACAATTTCTCCTAAAAACCCTAGAATGATCAAAATCAGGAGCGAAATGCATAAAAGGGAAGGAATTTCATACCTGAGTTTACAGGAACGGTTGGGGTCACAACGATATCAACACCGTCGGAGGAATAGACCTTCGCCGGAAACTGGGTTCGAACAAGACTAAGATCGCCGGAATGTTTGTCGCCTGAACCTTGCTATTCGCTCTCAAATGCTTGGGGTTTGTAAAGAGTGAAATGAGAAGGGTATTAGCTTTTTATAACCCCTTAATCGGGTCGAACGCATGGGTAAAGCAAAAATCCGAGTCTGGCGCCCCCTAAATTAAATGCTGGTAACGATTTCCAAAGCGTGACAAGACATGGGGGGGGCCCGTGTAATCATGAGAATATTAACCGTCAGATAATGAAGAGACGCCGAGGAGACGTGTCAAAACCTGTTCGTATCCCATAAGCCGAGGACGAGATGACTTTCTACTCGTCCTAAGCCGAGCTAGAAAGTCGGGGGCCACTGAACGGTATAAACCGAGATACGAACATGGGCTTGTTCGAGCTGGGCCCAAATGGATTGGGCCATAAACATAATTCAACACACAAGTATCAGGGCCGAGGAAGGCTTTCCTCGTATGGCGAGGATCATCCACCTCGACCTTATATCATCATGTTTGTGCCATCATACTCTGAGATATCGTCAGGTGACGAGGAGAAAAAAGTTCTTACCTCGGCATATCATAAAATACCGAGGAGATAGATTTGTTTACCCCGGCATGTTACCTTGCCGGTCAAGCACCAAATAACGAGGAAGCAGAATCATTCACCTCGGCCTACTTGCCAAGGTCGAGATAAAACATTTCTGTTCCTCGGCATTCCGGCTAGCATATTACATAGTCCTTATCAAACAAGGATTCTACAGTCATGATCCAATCAGGATTACAATTATCAACACCAATCCAAGTCAAACAGTGACTCTTTAGCAGATATAATTCTCTTAGGATTATATCTTATCTCTTTACAAGTTCACTTCAACATGGATTCTATCAATCCATCCCTATAAATACAAGGCCCATGGCTCATTATTTGGTACGTTACTTTTTACATTGCAGAAACTCTGTCAATTTGTTTTCTCACATACAAACCGTGAACTTACTCTCACGCCGGAGGGCCTTTAGCCGAATCCGTCCCGGCTTAGTTTACGTATTTTCTCTTATTTTCAGGCCTTGCAATCATCGGAGCATTCATCGCTTAGATTTGGACTGATTTGACAATTTTGGCATCATCAATTTACTTTGAAATAAATATATTAAGAAAATAAACATAGGAGAGTATATAATTAAATACCTTTTTTTTTTGTACATAATTAACTACCGTTGTGGTACATTGTTTTTGGAAACAACTTTACCCTCTTTCTTCACGTATGAGACAAGATAGTATTAGCAACTCTCATAAGACCATTTACAAAATTACAATGTTCTATTGAAAGGGTGTTGAAATAAAATTTCAACTACTTAAACCATTGAAAGGGTGTTGAAAAAAAAATTAAATAGTTGAAAAAAAATTGTTTTGTTGAAAAAATTCAATACCTGTTGAATTCATGAAGGGCCCGGCGACCTTGCCACGTGGCGCCACCTGATTGGGCAGACTAGGCGCGTGGACGACACGACAAGGGTGCGTCTGGCGCAGTCAAATTTTTTATTTTTTTTCTTCAGATTTTGACACTTGACGAAGCATGATTGGTAGTGAATTTTTTTTATTTTCAAATCTCATCCGAATTTTTCAAAGGCAATTATATTATATAAAAAAAATAATTTACACCAAAATTCATAATTTTTTTTCTCCATAAATAGAGTCTTGTTTTATTTGATTTGGACACAGAAAAAAAACACTCTCTTTTCAATATAAATTTCTCAATTATATTGAAAAATAAAGAATATAAAATAAAATAAATTAAGTATGGAATATTTTTTTAATTATAAATGATAATAATAATAATTATTATTTTATTAATAAAAAAATAAAGAATATAAAATAAAATAAAAGTGGTGGGGTATAGAATGATGAGAGGAAGGGTGTTGAATTTTATTAAACAAAACTATTGTAGGGTTAAAAATTGAATGAAGTATTGAATTATTAGGTGAAGAAGAGAGAAGCTGATGTGGAGTGATAAAGTGGTGTTGAAAAAATTTGGATATTGAAACCATTGTAAATTTAACTTTTAAACAAGGATATAATAAGCTTAGGTCGAAATGAAATTACCTTTGTTTTGTGTACCACGTATCACTATAGCGATCCAACGATTATGACTTATTATGGTTGGCGTTATAATAATATTTTTATGTCATAGTCGTTAGATTATCAGTTACACACATTATAATACATTAAATTGGTACATGTGATGTAATAATCATCATAAAATAGAATAGAATTTTACTTAACTTAGACAAGGATTTAAGTTAATCTGCAAAACCTGCATCACACCCAAACAGGTAGCTTAATTTAAGATACAAACGAAATAATTGCATCTCATTGATGGATTTATTCATTGATGGATTTATTTTAGGATCTTAACTAATATCTGTTCCATTTCTCATTCCGATATCATCACAAGGTTTTGGTAATTTCCATTTATTTGACATATATATCGTCCTTATCCACATTATAACAAAAATAATTAATTGTGCTTTACTTCTTTAAAATTGAAGATTGTTAAGATCACGTAATTGTCGCTCTTTCAATTATCTCTATATATCAAAATACGTTCTCGTTTCGAAATGATACTGCCATGATGATTTCAAAATTGTCAAATCAGTTCAAATTCAAGCGTTCGGATGCTTCGAAAATTGTAAGGCCTGAAAATAAGAGAAAACACGTAAACTAAGCCGGGGCGATTCCGGCTAAATGCCCTCCGGCGTGAGAGTAAGTTCACGGTTTGTATATGAAAAACGAAATTGACAGAGTTTCTGTATTGTAAAAAGTAACGTACCAAATAATAGGTCATATGACTTGTATTTATAGTGATGGATTGATAGAATCTATGTAGAATTGAACTTGTAAAGAGATAATATATAATCCTAAGAGAATTATACTCCCTCCGTCCCATCCCAATTGGTCCATTGAGGTGGGACACGGTTTTTAAGAAAAATTATTAAAGTGGGTAGAAATTAGAGGAGAGAGAATGTAAAAGTTAAATGTGTGGTAGGGAATTGGAGAGAGAATGTAAAAGTTAAAAATATTTAATAGGAGAGAGAATGAGTGGGAGGAATAGTAAGTTAAAGTGGGTATAATGAATGGTTTTTTTGTAAATATATGGAGATGATAAGGGTATAAATATATGGAAAACTTTCCATTTAAGGAATGGATCAATTGAGGTGGGACGTCCCAAAAAGGAAAGTGGATCAATTGAGGTGGGACGGAGGGAGTATCTGTTAAGGAGTCCTTGTTTGACTTGAATTGATGTAGTTGGTTACAATCCTGATTGAATCATAACTGTTGAATCCTTGTTGGAATAGGATTATACGACCTGCTAGCCGAAAAGCCGAGGAGCATGAATGTTTTATCTCGGCATTTGTGTATAAGCCGAGATGCATGATTTTGCTTCCTCGTCATTTGATGATTGGCCGACATAAGAATATGCCGGGGAGAACGATTATGTTTCCTCGTCATTTGATGATATGCCGAGGTGAGAACTTTCCTCTCCTCGTCAATTGTGACATCTCAGAGCATGATGAGCCAAGTATGAAGAGCCCGTTGTCAATGTAAGGCCGAGGAGATGCTCCTCGGCATACGAGAAAGGTGCCTCGGCCCTGCTAAATTGAGCATTGATACTTGTGTATTGGATTATGTTTATGGCCCAATCCATTTGGGCCCAACTCGGGCAAGCCCGTGTTCGTATCTCGGTTTATACTGTTCAGTGGCCCCCGACTTTCTAGCTCGGCTTAGGACGAGGAGAAAGTCATCTCGTCCTCGGCTTATGGGATACGAACAGGCTTTGACACGTGTCCTTGGCGTCGCTTCATATAACTGACGGTTAATACCATGATCATTACGCGTGGGCCCCCCAGTCCTGTCATGCCTCGGAAGTTGTTGCCAGCATTTAATTCTTGGGGCGTCACACCCAGTTTCTTGCTTTACCCATGGGTTTGACCCAGTTTTGTGGAGTATAAAAACTAAAACCTCTCTCATTTTAACCTATTCGCATCAGTTTCATTTGAGAGCAAAGGCAAGGAACCCACCGGCGAATTCTAGAGCATTCTCATTACCAGTTTCCGGCGAGCTTGAAGTTTCCGGCGTAGCCGTCTCAGAGCTTGATTCCATCCGTTTTTTCGTCAACAGGTATGCGTTTTTATTCTTTTTTTGTGCTTTTCCTTTTGGGATTTCGCCATTTCTAGGGTTTTAGAAAGATTTTGGTGTGTCAAGAAAAAGAACCGCCATTGTTGAATGTTGAAGCTTTTCTTCATGAATCTTCAATTTTAACTCTCAAGCTGGAGAAGCTGTATTCCACATACGGGGTAGATAAAGCTGAGTATAGATTAACTTATATCGGCAAACCCGTTTTTAAAACAGACAAGGAGGAGAGAAGATTCTATTATAATGACAACCACGTCCATTTCTACTTCAAGCAATTTCAACAGGGTCTCCGTCTTCCCTTGGACCCCTTCATAAATGAATTTTTGGACGACGTGAGGGCTGTGCCGGCCATGCTGGGAGCTAATGGCACCCGGGTCCTCGTTAGCTTTATAGTGCTTTGCCATAGCTTAGGTTATGAGCCGACCATGGGAGCCTTCCGTTATTTTTATCAAGTCAGATGGGTCAAGGACAGTTGGCTCCTCGTCATCCGGAGTGCCCCTAAGAAACCAAAACTTCTCCTCCCAAAGTCTAGCAAGGTTGCAGGTTGGGACAATCATGCGATCAGGGTTGAGAGCCGCCAAGGTTGGGAGTTCCAATCCCCTTGCCATGATCCCACTTCATCAGGTCCCGCTCAACAATATGGATGGACCAAGGACTTGATAAATCGTCTTGAGGAGTTTGCCGAGGTGGGGCTCCTTGACTCGTCTACCTTGGAATCTTTCGATCATTATTATGTCCAGGCAGGACTGATGCCAGGAACAAAGGACGGGGTCGTTCCCCTCGTCATTGTTAGGAGGGGGAGGCGCTTTAATGACTGGAGAACGCACCCCGGCCTTTTTTTCCATGAGGACTGTCCGAGGTGTAAAGTCCCTCCAATTGATCAATGTCTTAAAGAAGAAGAAGACGTGGCTGGATGTAAATGCTTTACCCTGTCTTTAATACTTGTTAATGTCAACTCTCATTCTGCTCGTACTTAATTATCTCCCCCTTGTCTTCGCAGATTTGACCCCCGAGCAAGAGGCAGAGCTAGCCATAAAGAAAATGAATCCAATGGAGCTGATCAAGCAGAAGCATCGTTTGGCCAAGAAGGCGGGCTTGACGGAGAGGAAGGAGGATGCTAACACCCGCAACCTCCTACTGAGTGCTCAGGGTGACCATCCCCTTCCCCTCAAATTGCATGAGGAGGTTAACGCCGAGGAGTCGGCGTCCGAGGAGCGGGCTACCCATCGACTGTAGAGAGGCATAGCCTCCAAGTTGATGCCGAGGAGGTGGAGGCCGAGGGGACAGGTCTTGTAAAAAGACGTTCTGGCTCCAAGAGGGCCCAGGTTGCTAGTGCCGAGGAGCCTGCTGTGATATACCCGATTTTTGAAATCAAACGGAGTCGCCACGCCATTTTTATTTTGAGGGCCAAAACTTTGAAAAAAGCCCGAGATCAGAGATTTAGGTTCGGAGGTCATGTTACGCGTCGGGAAGGACGTTAGTGTGCACCCGACGCGCCTCGCAAAACGAGTCTTCCAAACATTTGAAATCCTTTGTTGTGTGTGTGTGTGTGTGGGTGTTTTGACCAAAACGAGTTGAAACTGAGAAAAACAAAAATAGGGAACTCTTTATAAGACTTTGAAAAATCTCCAAGATTTTTGGTATGATTTTTGGGTCGAGTCTTGGCACTCAAAAGATTTTTGGATTTGAAAAGCAATTCTGCCAGAATGAAAGAAGGCAGTTGACCCTTGACTTTGAAATGGACTTAAAGACTTCAAAACCTCAGAATCTGGGGAAAGTCCGAGAATGAAAGTTTCTTAAAACACCCTAAATAGGGTTTCTGCAAATGAACTTTTCATTTTGGAAGTAATTTGAGGGGTCAAAACCTTCTAGAAATCTCAGATGTGAAATCTGGATTTCCAGAAGCTGATGAACTGGCCTCTAAAAGAAAAATTGAAAAAAGGAGTTTTACTTACTCAAAAAATAAAATAAAATTATGTCTGGAAAGCTCTGGATGTTGGATACAAAAAGTATTTTGTAGTCAACATCCAATTCCAAGTTTTACTGGGTCCAAAAAATAGGAAAATGGACTGAGGTCTCAGAACAATGCTACTGGACAGCAAGATGTTCTTGAGGGAAAATGTGATTTTTGGGGGGTTTGCATCTATGTTCACCCCATTTTCATCCCTAGACTTGATACCACTACTTTTTATTAAGTGGTTATCATATTCAAGTCATCCTTGGGGAATTTATGGGGTTTAAACATGTCCTTTGCAAAGGGAAAGGGGGTTTTGTAAAGATGAAACCAAAGAGAAAGAATTGACTAAAGATCTAAAATGTGGACCACTTGAGATGGTCATTCATGAAGATGAACTTCAAGATGACCATCTTAGGTCAAAACTCAAGTTAAACTAGACATAAAATAAGTCAAAGTAAGAAGAACAAGATGATCAAGAAATCAAAAGAGAATTTTAGGGTTTTGAGAAGGAGGGCTTTACCAATGGTGACACCCTATCTTCCTAGGCTTGGAATTTGACTTGAGGAGTATCAAGATTTGGTGTTTGGCTTGAGGAGTATCAAGTTTTGGTGTTTGGATTTGTGTTTGGAGTAAGATTGGGAAAGATTCAAGAGAAAATGGTGGCAATCTAGAGATTCCCACTGTTTTCTCTCTATATTTCGTAACTTCGTTCTTGTGATCAAAATGTGTTTTTGTAAACTGAGAGAGGAGGGTTCAATTTATAGGACACCGTGAGAATCAAACGTATCCGCGCGGACAAGGATCGACGCGTGCACCGTTCATCCGCTACTGATCTTGGCTTTTGGACAAGGAAGAATAATATTTTTAAAATTCAAACCGAAATTTGTTTTTCAACTTTCTTAATTCGGATTTTTCTAATTTCTTTTGCTTTTTGAGATTCTTTTCTTGGTTTAACTTAAAGTGGCAATGCCCATTTTACCCTTACTTTGTTAGAAAAGTTAGGAATGTTAGGAATCGTTAGAAATGTTATAACTTTCGTTAATTTTCTAACAAAAATTCTAACAAGCTCAAATTGGAGCACTTACAGTAGCCCCTCGGCGACGGCGCTTTCGAAGGAAGCGGGGTCGTCGATAAGAGTAAGGCTCCATATTTGGCGGGATGATCGAGTGATCGGGTGGCTGAACCTAGCGATAGGCTACCTACGTATCCCGAATGGGAATCAAGCCAGTCGTAGTTCGGGTCTTTGACCCTGGAGATGATGGCGTTTTAGGTGCCTCGAACATTGAGCGAGTTCTACGGTCGGTTCTGGAAAGAAACTCTTTGGGGATAAGAGATGACCATTTTCGGTCGATGGGTATCCGCTCTGTGGGGATAGGGATGACCATTTTCGGTCTCTGGGGATGATTGCGATTTATCGCTTTCCTAGTGATAGCGTCTTAGGTGCCTCAAACCTTGGAGATGGCGTTTTAGGTGCCTCGAACCTTGGAGATGGCGTTTTAGGTGCCTCGGACCTTGATGATGATGGCGTTTTAGGTGCCTCGAACCTTGGAGATGGCGTTTTAGGTGCCTCGGACCTTGATGATGATGGCCTTTTAGGCGCCTCGGACCTTAATTTGAAATGGCCTTTCGGTGGACTTCGTCTGCTGCCGAAGGAGAGGGTGACCGTTTTGGTCGAGGGGCTGGACCTAATGATAGGCTACCTACGTATCCCTAGTGGGAATCAAGCCCTTTCGTAGTTCGAGTCTTTCGACTATCTTTAGTCGTCGACCCTACTGCTTTAGGAATGGCGCCCTAAGATTTGACTATTTTTGGGAAGTCACCCTATGGTCTGACTGTTTTGGGGAAGTCACCCTAAGGTTTTGACTGTTTTGGGGAAGTCGCCCTAAGGTTTGACTATTTTTGGGAAGTCACCCTATGGTTTGACTATTTTTGGGAAGTCGCCTATGTCTATTTGTTTTTGGGAAGTCACCCTATGGTTTGACTATTTTGGGGAAGTCGCCCTATGGTTTGACTATTTTTGGGAAGTCGCCCGTAACTGACTGCTTTTGGGAAGTCACCCTATGGTTTGACTATTTTGGGAAGTCGCCCTATGGTTTGACTATTTTTGGGAAGTCGCCCTGTAATCTGATCGTTTTGGGAAGTCACCCTATGGTTTGACTATTTTTGGGAAGTCACCCTGTAATCTGATTGTTTTTGGGAAGTCACCCTAAGGTTTTGACTGTTTTGGGGAAGTCGCCCTAAGATCTGACTATTTTTGGGAAGTCACCCTAAGATCTGACTGTTTTTGGGAAGTCACCCTATGGTTTGACCGTTTTGGGGAAGTCACCCTAAGGTTTTGACTGTTTTGGGGAAGTCGCCCTAAGGTTTGACTATTTTTGGGAAGTCACCCTATGGTTTGACTGTTTTTGGGAAGTCACCCTATGGTTTGACTATTTTGGGGAAGTCGCCCTATGGTTTGACTATTTTGGGAAGTCGCCCTATGGTTTGACTATTTTTGGGAAGTCGCCCGTAATCGGCTTGTTTTTGGGAAGTCACCCTATGGTTTGACTATTTTGGGGAAGTCGCCCTATGGTTTGACTATTTTGGGAAGTCGCCCGTAACTGACGTTTTGGGAAGTCGGTTTGACTATTTTTGGGAAGTTCGTAATCTGGGGAAGTCACCCTAAGGTTTGACTATTTTGGGAAGTCACCCTATGATTTGACTATTTTTGGGAAGTCGCCCTATGATCTGACTGTTTTTGGGAAGTCACCCTATGGTTTGACTATTTTGGGGAAGTCGCCCTATGGTTTGACTATTTTTGGGAAGTCGCCCTATGATTTGACTATTTTGGGAAGTCACCCTATGGTTTGACTATTTTGGGAAGTCGCCTATGTCATTTGTTTTTGGGAAGTCACCCTATGGTTTGACTATTTTGGGAAGTCACCCTATGGTCCACTATTTTTGGGAAGTCACCCTAAGATCTGACTGTTTTTGGGAAGTCACCCTATGGTTTGACCGTTTTGGGGAAGTCACCCTATAATGTTCTTTTAGAAAAGTAGTTGACTAAGATATGCTTTCATACATGTGCTGTGCTTACCTGTAGCTGCCGAAAGGACTGAGGCTACGGCTGATGTTGATGAAGAGTTGTTGGGTTGCCGTTCGTGGGACGGTTTCTGCTGACGATTTGCTGTGTTTGGAGGCATTTTGACCTGAAGGAGGAATTTGGTTGAGTCTGCATCTTGCTGGTGATCGTCAAACTTGTAGAGGTTTTTGAGCTTGTCTTCACATTGGGACTTCTTGCTTTTGAGAACTTGGTGTCTCTAACCGCATTGTATTTGAGAACTTGGCGTCCCTGACCGATTCGTATTTGAGAACTTGGCGTCCCTGACTGATTTGCATTCTGAGAATTTGGCGTCCTTGACCGATTTGTATTGGAGAACTTGGCGTCTCTGAACGATTTGTATTTGAGAACTTGGCGTCTCTGACCGATTTGTTGGACACTGGAGGTGGTCTTCGTTGGGGGTTGTTTTCATCCATTTGTGGACATTGGGGGTCGTCTTTAGCAAGTTGCAGACGCCGGAGCTTGTCTTTGCCAAACTGTAGATGCTGGAGGCTGTCTTCATCCGTTTGTGGACATTGGAGGTCGACTTTGGTGAAGATCATCCTTGCCGAAAAGGGGGATTTGATTTCACGTTTGAATTCCTGCATTCGTTAGTGAAGAGGAAGATGCATATATGACATTCATGATGACGGATGCATGCATAGAGCCAAAAATGATTGTGAGAGTATCATTTGCATATGTTTGCGAGATGATGCATTTACTTGCTTTCGAAGATGCACCTAGCCTAAGCTTTTGGGACAGTGGAAATTATGATTTATGATCTTCAATTCACTTAGGATTTTTCCTATTGATTCAAGTTTTGTGCATGCTACATGAGCCCTTGGGAGATTTTTGTGGGGATGCATGGTTATGTATGTGTCCTGGAGGCTGTTTGGAGCAGATTTTGAGCATGTGGGGGATGAGAACCCTTGATCGCGATTTAAACAAAGGGTTGTTGGTGAGGTTTTGTCAGCGGTATCACATGGACCTCAATTTTGATGAGATTGGATTCGGATCCGGGTCTTGATTGGAATTTTCTCTCTCAATCTTGGTCATTTGAAGGCGATGCGACGGGCTCTAGGGCACGTTGATATGAGTGAAGCTTCTTTCATTTAGGTGAGCTGTGACCTCGGCCGAAACCTTATCCGGAGAATGATTTGATGGAATTGCTAATGCGGGAGAAACCACGATCTTGAATTCCGATGCTACGGGAGAGGCTGCCGTGTACCAAGTTACGAAAGCGAAATTCTTTCTTGATAAAATTCGGGTCCAAAAGACCGTCTTGACAAAGCCCCCGGATCCTGAGTAGGCAACGCCCGGATTTTGAAGAAGTGACTTGGCGAATCTATCTCGTAGTGAAGAACGCAATGTGGACCCAAGGATGACTATAGAAGTCCCATCTTAAAGAGGCGATACGGGAGAACTGGGAGGACCGCTTAGCAAGCCCCGGCGTGAAGAAACACAGAGCGGTCCTATTGCGGACGAGTCATCATGTGACCAAGGAGGCACCCGTCTTTTCGAGATCTTAGTCAACCAGTCAATGGACAAGACTCAGGAATGTTTACGTGCAGGGGCACATCTTTCAAAAAGTGGGAATGAATCCCGATTTTGTGTATACACACTCGCTTTAGGTTTGACTCTTTTGAGAGAGTATAAGCGTTACAAGGTGTGGAAAAGTGTATGGAAGCCCCTGTTGACAGAAAGACAGTGTTTGGCTCTATTTTCCTATGATGTAGAGAGAGAAGACTTGTCGAGACACTTGAAAAATTGTCTTATTCATGATGATCACAAGGCTTAAAACCCTTTGTTAATGTTCGGGTTATTCAACTCCTAAATCTGATATGAACAAATATTTTGATTAATCACAAGGAGAAAACCAAGCGATATCGAGGATCAAGCTCGGAAAGTGTATAGGGACGATCCCCGATGAGACCGGATTTTTTTTTTTTTTTTTGAGATTTATTTGTGATTTCGACCGGACCATTTCGGTTGCCTACGTTCCCTCCATCATGAAGAGCTCAGGTCGCCGTAGTTCGGGCTTATCCCGAATGAAGAGAGAATGAGTGTGAAAATTCAAGACTTTGAGGTTCTTTTGGGAATTTGAGGATTGGAGATTCGAATAACATATCCCCTTAGAGTGTTCATGAAAGACACGGATGCGAAGCCCCAGTGGGACATCCATGGCAAGTGTTTGTGGAGGAGAAATGAAATATGCTCACATGAAATGTCGAATGAATCAGACTTGAATTTGCACAATCTTTGATCATTTGAGCCGAGATGGATTTGGCTCCAATTTAAGCAAGCAATGAAGCATTAATTTGATTTATATTTTACGATGAAATTGCTATCCGATAGGAGTGCATTTGTAGGTTTTAGGGCTTCGATCGGCCATCGGGTAATTTTGGAAGTTATGACCTCTTAAAGTGAGAAGCGAATTTGGGCCTTTTCTTGGCCGAACCTCTAAAAATGAGAGGTTGGCTTGTAGGGATGTGTTTGGGAAATCTATGGCGGGGAAGATTGATTGCCTCTAAGAATGAGAGGTCAAATTTTGACTTTGGCCAAAGGCGAGGGTAATGGTAATGGGAATATCCTTTAAAGACGAGAGGATGGCTCGGGATTGATTTAAGGTAATGGTGAGAGGAATATCCAAGCTATTGACAACTTTTCGCGAACTTGCGAGAATTCAGGCTCATTTTAGATCATCGGGGAGCTTCTTGAGAAGTCGGGGATTTTCTTGAATTGTGAGGATCGACGAGTCCTTCTTTTTGAAGTTCTTGCTTGAACTATTTCTTTCTTTTTTTTTTTTTTTTTTTTTTTTTTGCTTGAAGGCCTCCTGAGGAGTTGAGGATTGTCTTTGTCCTTCCTTCATGGCTTGAGATATTTTGCGCATCGCCGACTCTCGAAGCTAACTTCTTGGGCCCGCTTGGACTTTCTCTCAGTAAGGAGCAAAAATGATGGCTAAACCGGGTTTCAAAACACGCCGATCTTGAAATGAAAGGGTATTGTTTAGTGAGGGTGAGGTAATGGCTTTCCTATGGGTGAAAGGCTTCAACCGCAATCCCTACCGGATGACCTAAACGAGATTAAGTCTTCATTGTTTGCTTAAGCTTTAAATGAGAAAAGATCCATGCAAATTCATCGAGCAATGAGGGGATGATGATGAAAGGGATGTGAGCATATGAGATGCAAGACGGGGAGTTGGTAAGCCCCAATTTGGGAAGGATATCAATTGATTTTCTCACTCCGATTAATTTAAATATTAATCATTTCAAAGAATTAGTGGTTGAGCAGCACAAGTGATCATTTTGGATAAAACCATTTCAATTAAGTGTAACGTGGGTGCGCAAGTGATGTCTCGAGTCTAGCAAGAAGAGAAAAAAGACTTATATTAAAAGTTAGGCATTTAACCACTATGTCCAAAATGGACTACAACGACAAATGTCCAGGAAGAACTTAGGTGAAAGAAAAGTACTAGACCCTACGAAGGTTGACTCAAAAGACTATTTTAAAGATAGGTAGCCCCCAGTCTAGATGCTCTTTCTTTGTTGAACCATGCATCTATTCTTCGGCCATTTGGAGGCGGGAGCTATTGCGGATCTTTCCATCGGGATTTCCTTGGCAATCTCTTTCTTAATCCAAACACTTTCATCGCTGCGATGGTGATTCACCGACCTCACGAGGGCGTGTCAAATTCCATTATGCCCACAAGGCTTGAACCACCAAACTCGATCATGTTGACACTCATGTTGTTAGGGAGCGGGTTATTGATAGTGTTAGGCCCTTCGGGCATCTCTAACCTCCCTTGCTCAATCAAACCTTGGATGGCCTTTTTTCGGGGGACGCAATCATCCGTCAGGTGCCCGTATGTGCGATGAAAGGCACAATGCTTGGAGGTATCCAAAGGAGCATTGGGGTTTCTAGGGCGATAATTTTCCAAAGGCCGGAGCAAACCTTCTCTCACCAAACCTCTGAAGATATCACTCAAAGGCATCCCAAAGTTTCCCAAGTTTTGGAGCCGGGATGCGGATGGATCGGGTTTCTTGGGAACAAAGGAAGTGGCATTATTACGATCTGTCCCGCATAGCTAATCACTTCTTTACCTTTTGGTTGGGCGGGAGGCTGTATTGGAGGTGGAAGAAACCCGGTATCATAGCGGAGTGCGGCGGTCGGCTGCTGATTGTAAGCCTTTTCGAACTTAGCCGGAATTAACCATTGCACGCAAGTCGGCGTAGGGGAAGTGGCGAGGGAAGCTCTCAAATGCGGCTTCAAGCATGACCGAAAGATGTCTAAGCTGCTCCTCGTCGGAGGGAGGAATGGCCATTTCACCGAGCTTTAAGTTCCACCTCTTATAGAAATCCCCAATATTCTCATTAGGGCGTTGCATCGTTGTTTGCAGTCAACTCTGTTTGTCTCCCATTCCAAGTTGGCTTTATACTTATCCGTGAAAGTGCTTGGTGATCTGTTCCCAGTAGCCCTAGCTTCAGCCGCAATCGGAAAAACCATTTCAAAGCCCACGACTTCAAAGAGAGACTAAAGTAATCGGCCATTCTTTGGTTTGTGCATCCCTTAGCCTTCATTGCCAAAGTATAGGTGTCCAAGTGAGTTTTAGGGCATGCACTCCCGTCAAACAATTCCAGTGGGCATCACAAACTTGTGAGGCGGGGGACAATCGAGTCGGGATCTATAGGCCGAAGAGCGGTGTTCTTTTTGGCGATCAATTCAGCAATACGTGCTTTCATTTCCTTGTGTTGCTCCATAAACCAAGCCAATTGGGGATCCAAAGGTGGAGCGGGAATTCTGAGCCGATATTTGAGCCGTGAAGAGGACTAGCTGTTGGTGGTGCTTTGGTGGAAGGAATACCATACTCGGGGCATAGGTGAAAACTTGTCCTTGGCCCAAATTACCACAGGGAGTGTAGGTAGGAGCTTGGGCAAAGGGATAGAACCCGGCGACTTCTTTGTTGGCTTCCAATTGGCGAGAGAAGATGGAGGCAGATGCGAGGTAGCCGAGATGGCTTGGATTTCCGGAGTGAGGCCCATAAGTAGGCTTAAGTGCGGGCTGCTGTCCACTGGTTGTTGAATTGCATGGCTGGTTGTGGCAAGGATGCATAGCAGAGAGGATCTTGTGGTCTGGTGATTCGATGGCGGGGATGGGGGCTTGGTAACCCGTTGAACCCCGAGTGAGAAATGGGTTTGCGGAAGGCTGTATGAGGAGCAGCGAGCTAGCATCATTACGAGGAGGGGCTCTGACTGTTTCCCCGAACCAAGCTGTGGTGGCATTCCAAACCGTTGCTGCGAAAGTCCGGATTGATTGGTCCCAAGCGAGGCGGGATCCCAATTTCTTTGTGGCATTCCGGGGTATCCCCAACCATGGGAGGGCATTCCGTGCGACTTTGTCCCCACCGAGGCATTGCGGCGGCTCGTCCGTCGAGCTGCATGGATCCGGTGGTGCGGTTGGGAGCCGGGCGACCTAGGGATCGAGGATCATGGGCTCGGTGGTAGTACCGTGGGAGGCCGGTGGTGGCATCCTGGAGTAGTCGGGTTGACCAAGAGCGGGATTGTGGTCTTCCTCTTCTTCCACAGTGAAGGAGCCATCCGGGTTGAGGCCGGCGGCCAATCCATGGCTTTTGATAGCCTCCATAAGGCTGTTCAACCGTAGCTTCTGGCGCACTCTCATCTGTTCGGCTAGGCCGATTCCACTTTGTTGTTACGTGCGAGGAGTCCCGGGAGGCGGAGTGACGTTGTCCCCATCGTTACCGGTTGATGCGAGACATTCTAAAATTCGGAGTCGGAACAGACGGTGAAGGCGATGATGCGCTTGACTCTTCCCAAGCGGAAGACGGTGACCGGTGCCCGAAACCAACCTTTGTGCGGAGGCTGCGGGGGAAAGACACGAGGGTTCAGATGTCTGGGAATGGAAGGAGGGTAGGTGTTTGGGCTTTTGGGCTCATGCAACATGCGATTATTTGTTCATGTTTACTTAAAACATGTTTTATTAACCTAATCGGTTGGAAAAGATTGCTCTTCTTTTTCGCAGACTACTCTGATTCCTGGATCAGTGGGCCCCGTCACTACGTCTATAAGCCCCTCGTATTCCACACAGTATTTCGACCTCCCGGGGTGGACGGCCCGGGCGAGGGTCCTATAGGGCAAGCGGGTCCCACCGACCGAAAGAAAAACGATCCTAAAAGTACGGCGGGTAATCGAGTCTTAACGAGCATTCGATGTAAATTACGGACAAGGCCGACGTCAAAAGTCAAGATCATGTCCGAGGGGCTCGACGAAAAGTCGGCATGATTTGGGCGATAAGCGTCCACAATTGATCTTGACTTGTCATCATTTAAGCCGTAATTAGGCATGGAATATTCATTAATCCTTGATGACTCGGTGTCAATCTTTGGGAGTCGAGTGTATAATTTGTGCCGGTCGAGCCGAAGTCAAGGCGCCGGTCAATATCTTGGTCAAAGTACGTGGCGGAAAACCGGCGGAACTTCGGCCGATTAGGGTCCCCGAAAGATATTGAGTCGGTATGCCGACAAAGGCTTGAAAGGAAAGGTCTATACACGAGACGGGGGCATGACACGGACCGGACTAAAAACCAGCGGGTCTCGGACAAAGTGTGTCACGGACAAGTGCATGGTCGACACGAGGCTCCATGGGATGTTTGGGTAGTCCTGTGCTCATCCGAGAGGCGTAATAAGACCAAACGGACCGCGACAAGGATTTTCCCGGGTTAGGGACGTAGTGTGCAGTGTAAGGTCACGTGCGCGTAGTGTGCAAGCAGTCTATCTTCTTTTTCTGAGAAAAATAGAAAATTTTTTATGTATCTTAAAAAGGCATGATGCATGATTTTTTTTTTTTGAATTTTTTTGAAAATTTTTTTTGAAAATTTTATGAACACATAAGCACATAAGCACAAAAATTCCGACAGTTAGGGACATTATTCCGACAGTCAAAATTTTGACTTTTCCGAGGCGGCCAAAAACAAACACGAAAACTGTGCAAAAATCAACACACACAAAGCAAAGGATTTTCAAATGTTGAGACGGAAGCGTGACCCTCAAAAGCTTTTCCTTTTTTTTTTTGAAAATAATGATACCGGTACGTGGGATTGTTAGACCACAATTTATCCCCGACTCGTGTTAGGAGGCGATAACGGGAAGTTTAATGGTTTCCACCAATATACCAAATATCATTTTTTTTTTAGAAAAAGCTTATTTCATTTCCCCAGCGGAGTCGCCACTGTGATATACCCGATTTTTGAAATCAAACGGAGTCGCCACGCCATTTTTATTTTGAGGGCCAAAACTTTGAAAAAAGCCCGAGATCAGAGATTTAGGTTCGGAGGTCATGTTACGCGTCGGGAAGGACGTTAGTGTGCACCCGACGCGCCTCGCAAAACGAGTCTTCCAAACATTTGAAATCCTTTGTTGTGTGTGTGTGTGTGTGTGTGTTTTGACCAAAACGAGTTGAAACTGAGAAAAACAAAAATAGGGAACTCTTTATAAGACTTTGAATAATCCCCAAGATTTTTGGTATGATTTTTGGGTCGAGTCTTGGCACTCAAAAGATTTTTGGATTTGAAAAGCAATTCTGCCAGAATGAAAGAAGGCAGTTGACCCTTGACTTTGAAATGGACTTAAAGACTTCAAAACCTCAGAATCTGGGGAAAGTCCGAGAATGAAAGTTTCTTAAAACACCCTAAATAGGGTTTCTGCAAAGGAACTTTCCATTTTGGAAGTAATTTGAGGGGTCAAAACCTTCTAGAAATCTCAGATGTGAAATCTGGATTTCCAGAAGCTGATGAACTGGCCTCTAAAAGAAAAATTGAAAAAAGGAGTTTTACTTACTCAAAAAATAAAATAAAATTATGTCTGGAAAGCTCTGTATGTTGGCTACAAAAAGTATTTTGTAGTCAACATCCAATTCCAAGTTTTACTGGGTCCAAAAAATAGGAAAATGGACTGAGGTCTCAGAACAATGCTACTGGACAGCAAGATGTTCTTGAGGGAAAATGTGATTTTTGGGGGGTTTGCATCTATGTTCACCCCATTTTCATCCCTAGACTTGATACCACTACTTTTTATTAAGTGGTTATCATATTCAAGTCATCCTTGGGGAATTTATGGGGTTTAAACATGTCCTTTGCAAAGGGAAAGGGGGTTTTGTAAAGATGAAACCAAAGAGAAAGAATTGACTAAAGATCTAAAATGTGGACCACTTGAGATGGTCATTCATGAAGATGAACTTCAAGATGACCATCTTAGGTCAAAACTCAAGTTAAACTAGACATAAAATAAGTCAAAGTAAGAAGAACAAGATGATCAAGAAATCAAAAGAGAATTTTAGGGTTTTGAGAAGGAGGGCTTTACCAATGGTGACACCCTATCTTCCTAGGCTTGGAATTTGACTTGAGGAGTATCAAGATTTGGTGTTTGGCTTGAGGAGTATCAAGGTTTGGTGTTTGTATTTGTGTTTGGAGTGAGATTGGGAAAGATTCAAGAGAAAATGGTGGCAATCTAGAGATTCCCACTGTTTTCTCTCTATATTTCGCCAGAACTTCGTTGCTGTGATCAAAATGTGTTTTTGTAAACTGAGAGAGGAGGGTTCAATTTATAGGACACTGTGAGAATCAAACGTATCCGCGCGGACAAGGATCGACGCGTGCACTGTTCATCTGCTACAGTGCTGGCTTTTGGACAGGAAGAATAATCTTTTTAAAATTCAAACTGAAGCTGTTTTTCAACTTTCTTAATTCGGATTTTTCTAATTTCTTTTGCTTTTTGAGATTCTTTTCTTGGTTTAACTTAAAGTGGCAATGCCCATTTTACCCTTACTTTGTTAGAAAAGTTAGGAATGTTAGGAATTGTTAGAAATGTTATAACTTTCGTTAATTTTCTAACGAAAATTCTAACAAGCTCAAATTGGAGCACTTACACCTGCGGCCAAGCGGGCAGCTGTTGAGTCCTCCAATCCTGAGGCTCCCCCCCCCCTTAACTATCCAAGGCATCAAGACCCAAGAAGAGGCCGAGGAGCTCGCTCGGCGCTTGGCGGCCGACGTCCCCCATCTGAAGGGCCTTCATTTGCAAGCCTGGAAGGGCCCCCATTTGAGGTTGGGCTGAGCTCCTGTCCAAAGGGCCATGGACGAGGAGGCTTATGATGCCCTGGTGAAGGAGAGGCCGAGCAGGGAGAACTTGCTCTGTCGCAAGGGACTCATAATGGCTGAGGTAGCTTTCTCGTACCCTTAGTTGTTGATTTCGTAACTTGTACTTGATAGGATATCTGATATTGGTTTATCTTGCAGTGGGCTTCCATCAAGGCTTATGAAAATGTCTTGGCCAAGGCTCAGGAGAAGCAGGTGCATGACGCCAAGGCTGCCCAAAAGACGGGTGAGACCAAGAAGGCTGCCCTAGCTGAGCTTTTGAAGGCCAAGGATGCCGAACTAGAAGCTGCTCAGGCCAAGATAGAGGCCGAGGTGAAGAGGGCCGAGGAAGCCCGAAAGCAAATGCAAGATGCTCGAGCCCAAGGCGAGGAGAGCCTCCGGCTGAAGGAGGCCGAGCTGGCTGATGCAAGGAAGGCCAAGGCTGAGGTCCAAGTGAGGGCCGAGGAAGCCGAGACCAAATGCCGGGATTACGAGGCTACCCTTGTTACCAGGGAGGAGGCGGCCGTGACCCGCTTTAAGGAAAGCCAAGCTTTCTAAGATGTCGTAGACGGGAAGACAGCCACAATGTTCGAGGACGGGTACCTTCACTTGGCCCGTCGTCTGCTAGCTGACCCTTCCACCGGCCTAGACTTAAACAAGATTGCTCTGCTGATCAGCCAGGATCAGTATGACCAGGAAGCTAGGGCTCTCCACCATTTGATCCCTTTCTCCCAGTATAACTTGGATGTAATAGCTGAGGGAGATGCCCAAGCCGGCCGCGAAGTGTGGATGCCCCCGGCAGTGGTTCCCAACAACCTTCAAGCCTTGGTGGAGGCCATCCAAGATGAGGGGGAAGCCGAGGCCGAGGGGGGAGACGCCGACGGAGCGGGGGGAGAAACCAAAAAGGCTGATCAGACTGTCCTTCCTTCCCCTAGAACTAATCACGGAGGAGTGGCTTGAAAAGCCCTTTGATGATGGCCAGTAGATTCATGATTTTTCCTTTTTCTTTTTGTAATAGTTGTTAGGACTTGTACTTTTCTTTTGAATGTTAATGAAAAGGTCCTTTTATTTTAATTCATATTGTTTCAATGAATTGCTTGAGTGTTTGTTTGTGTGCTATGCATAGTCACAAAACTTGTTAAGGTGGAAGCCGAGGAGGGTCCCTCGTTCCCGGAGTGATTAGGCCGAGGAGATGTCCTTCGGCATTGATTGCACTTGTAAGTCGTATAAGCCGAGGAAGGTCTCTTCGGCTTTGACTGTTGGGTGATTTCTTCTTTTTCATCTCCTTATGCTGAGAAAGATGACTCGTGCACAAGTTTCAGACGTGATGCCTTTTAGTCGTAGTGACAAGGTGTTTCCTTGTCATGACGTGAGGCGAGCCATTAGGCCGAGGATATGTCCTCGATCTTGACTGTGACTTATAATCCTGGAAATAAGGCCGACCCTTGTCAGGATGTAAGGTAAGCCATTAGGCCGAGGAGGACCCTCGTTCTTGGCTGTTAGGAGCCTATAGTCGTTGAGTCAAGGCGGACCCTTTGTCAAGACGTAAGGCGTATGTTTTGAAGAGTCGGGGATAAGACCCTCGTCTTCTGGTGTTTATGTCAGGAGTTGATAGTTGCTTTGTATGTTGGAAGAAACTGCTTTCGTAAAACTGAATTGTGATTACATCGAACTGCAATCCTATCAACTAAAAAGTAAAAGACAGAAAAAAAGAAACTAATCTATTGCAAAATAAACTAGACTAGTGATAATATTTTTGGAGATTGTCGAAATGCCCTGGATGCTTGATATCTTTCCCCTCCTTAGTCTTCAATCTGTAGGTCCCTTCTCGAATGACTTGGGTGACGATATAGGGACCTTCCCAGTTCGGGGAGAGGTTGTTTTGTTCTGCCTTTCGACCAGTTGCTTCGATTTTTCTAAGTACCCAATCACCTACTTGGAATACTCTTCTGATGACCCTCTTGTCATGATATGCCTTGGTCCTTTGCTTGTAGTTCACCATCCTCATCTGTGCAGCTAGTTGTTTTTCATCTATCAGGTCCAGGTCTTTGAGCCTATTAACCTCATTGACTTGCTCATCATAATGGGAGTTTCTCACGGTAGGGATGGCCATTTCATCTGGTGTCATAGCCTCAGAACCGAAGGTTAGTGCGAATGGGGTTTCCCCGGTTGGCCCCCGGGTGGTTGTGCGAACGGCCCATAAGGCTAGGGGAAGTTCGTCCAACCATCTACCCTCACGTCCTTCAAGATTCTTGGTAAGGGTTGTTAGGACCAGTTTGTTGGCGGCCTCTGCTTGACCGTTGCCTTGGGGTCTGCTAACTGATGACTTCACATGGCGGACTTTGACTCTTCCCAATTCTGTTGTAAATGCCGTAGAGAACTGGAGTCCGTGATCAGAGACAATTGTATGAGGAAGGCCAAATCGGCACCAGATGTAGTCATGGACGAAGTTGATTGCATTTTCTTCCGTTATCTTGGCCAATGCCTTTGCCTCTATCCACTTGGAGAAATAATCAACAGCTACGATGACGTACTTGCAATTACCATGGGCGGGAGGGAAGGGCCCGATGATGTCGATCCCCCACATATCAAATGGCCACGTAGGTATCACAAGTGTTTGCTCAACTTCCGGTAGTCTAGGAATGTCAGATAATCTTTGGCACTTATCACATTTTCTAACATAGGCGTGCGCGTCCTCCCTAAGGTTTTGCCAGTAGTAACCTAGCGATATGATTTTGTCAGCTAAGGTTCTGGCCCTCGGGTGTCCGCCGCAAACACCTTCATGAACTTCTGCCAAGAGATTCTCAATTTCTTTGGGATAGACACACCTCAGCGGGGGCTTCGTGAAAGATCTTCGGTAGAGGACTTCGTTCATCACCACGAACCTTGGGGATCTCTTCTTGATAAGTCTGGCTTGTATTTCATCTTCTGGGAGTTGCTCCTTCTCGATGTAGTCAATGTAGTCATCAATCCAACACCTCTCTTCTCCCTTTAGGAGCATGACTTGTAGTCTTTCATATACAGGTTCCTCAGCATAAACTACGTATGGATTGGTCTTAGACTTAGACACATCCATGGTTGCTAGTTTAGATAGAACGTCTGCAATTTGGTTGTCCTCCCTGCCTATTTGCTTGAGTTCAAAGAATTTCATCTTCTTCGTCATGTCTAGGACAAGGTCTCTATATTTGGCAAGGGTGGGGTCTTGGGTGTTATACTCTCCCTTTACTTGTTTGACAACGAGTTGGGAGTCACAGAATGCCGCCACCTTAGTTGCTTCGTAGAAGGAGGCCAACTCAATACCAAATTATTCAGCTTGATTGTTGGAGGCAGGGAACTTGAAATGGATGGCATCTTGCATGGTGTATTCTCCTTCCGGGCTTGCAGTACAACTCCAGCTCCGCTTCTTTGTTTTGTAGCAGACCCATCCGTGTACAGAATCCAACAGTTGGATGGGAGTTCAACGGGAGACTTTTCTTCCTCCGGTATGTTTTGTTTACGGGAGGTGGGGACATGTTCACCCATGAAGGCAGTCTCAACCATGAAGTCAACCAAAGGCTGTGCCAGGAGGATCTTCCTTGGTTGGTACGTGATATCAAACTCCGTTAGAGCGATAGACCAATTCAGGAGACGTCCGGAGCCGTCCAACTTGTGCAGTATTTTCTTCAGTGGTTCGTTCGTATACACGGTAATGGGGTGGGCAGAAAAGTATGCACGTAGTTTCCTTGAGGCGATGACTAGCGGGTACGCTATCTTTTCCACATTGAAGTATCTGCTCTCTACGTCTGACAATGCCTTAGAGACATAGTAGACGGGATTCTGAATTCCTTCTTCATTCCGAACTAGAACGGCTGCGACTGCATGATCGGTGGCAGCTAGGAACACGTACAGCATCTCACCGGTAATCGGACTGCTGAGCAAGGGAGGGGAACCCAAGTACTCCTTCAACCGGAGGAACGCTTCGGAGCATTCGGGAGTCCAGGAGAAGCTCTTGGTACCCTTCAATACCTTGAAGAAGGGCAGTGATTTTTCGGCGGATTTGGCTATGAACCTTCCAAGTGCCGCTATTCTTCCATTTAGTCTCTGAACCTCCTTGATATTGGTAGGTTCCTTCATGTAAATGAGTGCCTTAATTTTTTCAGGGTTGGCCTCTATTCCCCTTTGAGATACCATGAAACCTAGGAACTTTCCCGCCGTTACTCCGAATACACATTTACTTAGGTTTAACTTCATGTTGTTAGCTCGGAGGTTGTTTATTGTCTCTTCCAGGTCAGGAGCGTGACTGCCCTCCTTGATCTTTATGACCATATCATCTATATAGGCCTCCATGTTGCGACCTATTTGTGTTTCGAACACCTTGTTCACCATTAGTTGGTACGTGGCACCCGCATTCTTGAGCCCTAAAGGCATCATAACATGACAATAATTTCCCCCCGGTGTTTGGAAGGCCGTTTTCTCGATGTCCTCTTCCGCCATTTTTATCTGATGATAGCCTGAATAGGCATCTAGGAAGCTGAGTGTCTGGTGTCCAGCAATGGAGTCGACCAACTTGTCAATTTTGGGGAGAGGATAGTTGTCCTTGGGGCAGGCTTTGTTCAGATCAGTGAAGTCTATACACACACGCCATTTCCAATTTTGCTTTTTCACCATTACTACATTGGCCAACCAAACGGGGTACTTGACTTCACAAATTATTCCGGCGCTTAGTAACTTTTGCACCTTTTCCTTAATAGCTTCCTCCTTGTCCCTTGCAAAGTTTCTCCTTGTCTGGGAGATAGTTTTCGCCAACGGGTCAACTTCCAAGCGATGGAGTGCTACTTCTTCATTGATCCCCCTCATGTCTTCGACTCTCCAAGCGAAGACGTTGAGACTATTTTTTAAGAGGGAGACGATTCTTTCCATCTCTTCTGGATATAACTGGCCCCCGAGTTTGATTTTTTGTTCAGGATAGTTAGGGTTAATGACCACCTCTTCTAGTTCGTCTTCAGGCTCCATCTCAGGACCATCTCGAAATTCCAGGGATTTAATGATAATTTCTCTAATTCTCCTACCTTCATTGTTATTTACGTTGAGGCCCTCTTCCTCTATTAGTTCATCCGACGTCGAGCGGATCGACCTTCCTCAAGTCATGGTTGGCCCTCGAGTTCTGGCCGTTGACGAGAATGGGATCTTGCTCAGAGACGGGTGGAACTATGACTTGGTCATCTGCAATTTCTAGGACCATAGGCTCTTCTTCTAGGACCTCACGGATGTAGCTCAGCCTAGAGCTAGTTTCGGTAGTTTTTTGAGATTTAGAGACCTTGATGTTTTCTTCGGGGGTATCTATCTCCACGGTCTTAGACTTCTTCCTGCTTCTGACGACATGTTCCAAGAAGTCTTTGGGGGTTGCCCTCACACATCCGATTCCAACACGAGTGGGGAATTTAACTCGTTGGTAAGGAAGGGAGGCAACCAGCCCAAGCTTAGCTTGACTTGGAATGCCTATGATAGCATGATAATCGCTTGTCAAATCCATGACTACGAAACTGACTGTAGCCTTGGATCTGAAGGGATGTTCGCCAATTTCAAGTTCTAGCTCCACTGTTCCCTTAGCTCCAACCTTATAGTTGAAAATCCTTCCAACCTTCCATGATATGGTTCCAACATGGTGTCTTTCAAGCCCATCTGTTGGAAAGCGGAATAGTATAGAATGTCACGGGAGGCCCCCGTGTCCACAAGTAATCTTTCTGATTCCACATTATCGATTCGACCCTTTATCACCAAGGGTTGTTCCCGGGCAGCACGGCTCCCTGCCAATTCGTTGGGAGAAAAACTGATGACCTCTTCCACCTTATGAACCCATGCAGGCACGTGGTATACTTTGCTTAGTTCATGGATCTGGTCCCTCAGCTTTCTGGTAGAAGTTGCTTCTTCACGGATCACATGTAACTTGGCTCTAGGAGGTCTACGTTCTCCGTCCTCACTTTTATCATCGTCTTAACTTTCCTCTTCCTTCCGCTTTTGCCATCCTTTTTCATGACATAGAGGTCTAGCTTTCCCTCGTCAACCCACCGTTGGATCATTTTCTTGAGGGCCCAACAGCCATCAGTGGTGTGCCCATTGTCCTTGTAGAAATCACAGTATTTAGAGGTGTCACTAGGAAACTTTGGTTTATCGCTCAGCGGACGAGGAGGTGGAAGATTTACAAGTTGCATGATCTCAGAGATGGATTTGGTAAGAGGGGTGAACACTTCAGGCTTCTCAGTACTTCTTGTTCTATTCTTCCCTTTGGTACCCTTACCATTGCCCTTGTCATCATGGCGGCGCCCGGCCTTACAGTTACCGCCTTATCGGATCCCCTTTTCTTGCTTTTATCTTCAGCCATGGCAATGGCGTAAGCCACTTGGTACAATTCAGACTTGGACTTAGGTTCCCGGGCGGAGAGTTCATAAATAAGGGGACCGGATTTCAATCCTGAGTTAAAGCAGACAATGACCTCCCTGTCAGTGAGGCTCTCCTCTACTTGGTGTGCCATTTTGCGAAATCGGTTGTGTGGTTTCCCCCTTTCCTTGCTCAATATTGGCAAGGTCGGTCAATCTCATCTTTCTCCTTCCAGCCGTGGCAAATTGGTTCAGGAACATTCTCCTCATGCCTCTCCAGCTATCGATGCAGCCTTTTTTCAGCTCACGAAACCAGGTCAGAGCTGTTCCGGAGAAGGTGCTCGCGAAAGCTTTACAGAGCATGTCATCAGCTATAGTGAGGAGGTTCATGGTTTGTTCAAAACTTTGCACATGGTCCTTCGCGTCAGTGGTTTCGTTGTATTTTTCGAAGTTCGGGACCTTAAAGTGAGGATTTGGTGGTGCAGCAGTTATCCTCAGGGAGAATGGACGAGTTGCCCAGTCGAAGTCATCATCATCAACCTTCTTTCCCATCTCCATGTCATCTAGTCTCTGTTTCAGTAGTTCCCATTGTTTGGTTTCCACCTCCCTTATCACTGCTAGAGCGGGTGCTTTGATGGGAGCTACGGGTCGATTTATCCTTGGGATGACAATTCACCCTACTGTGTTCCCCTTCATTTCGGTGGCTGTCACGTTTGGATGGGGCCTTGTCGCGTCTTGGTTCCAACTCTTGGCCACCAAGCAGGGCCGGCTTTTAAGGTGTGCCGGGTGAGCGGTCGCTCCGGGCCTCAAATTTTGAAGGGCCCCCAAATTTTTTGAGTTATATTACTACTTTCGTTTCAAAATAAGTGTAAAAAGAAAAAAAAAATTGATTAAGAGTAAATTTGAAAAAAATTACATTTATTTTGAAACGGAGGAGTAGTATTGTATTTGTATGTTGTATATGCCACTTCAATTCAATTGGGTAATAAGAGTGTATTTGGAATCTACAATTTTATTTTTTCAACAAACCTAAATAATATTTTTCTCAAAAAAAAATCAAAACCTAATTTGTTTTAAATTATTTATATCAACAACTCCGTACGTTTAGTCATCTTTCTTCTATTATTCTCCATAACGCATCCCTCACCTTTCTCATTTCAACGTTTTTTTCTTTCTAAACTACTAAAATTTAAATAGCCAAACTCCTTGCACATTTTTCATTTAACTTTCGATTGGTGTGCTCACATTGTCCTCTAAGATTTCAACTTTTGACATTTCAATGGCCACTGCAATAACCGTGATATTACGAGCAGAATTTCGGATACGATTGCAGTGACACAATTATAATCATCTTCCATAACTTTTGGCAGCCACACCACCATGAAACACGATTAAAAAAAAAAATTGACGAGCAAATATATACACTATTATTTTTGTAGTTATATTTAGGGCCTAAATTTTACTTTCGAACAGGGCCCCTAAATTGTCAGAACCGGCCCTGCCACCAAGTATCATTCTGTATGGTTCAGGTGTCCTCGGCCTTGCAAATTCACGAGGACGAGGTTGAGGTGAGTCTCTCCGAGGACGAGGGGAATCGTGACGAGGTCGATGGGGTCGAGGAGACCTGGGACGACGAGGTGCCATGACAAGACGAGGAGGAGATAAACGCTTGGACAAGCTGAGCCTCGTCCTTAGGTCCCTGGAATTCACTTCTTGTTCCTTGGAACTCAACTGCCTTCTCAGGTCAACTACATGGTCTTTTTCTGGTTGGTATGCCGAGGACGGGGGGACTCTCGAAAGGCCTGCTTAGGTGGTACAGCAGGGTCGAGGGGAGGACCTTGTCACTCACCCTGCTACCTTCCACGAGGGTTGCCCATCGACGGCAGCATGAATTCAGCCATGGAATTGTCAGGATCCAATTGCAAAAGAGCAGCTTGTGTCTCGTACATCCTTTGCAAAGTTTCCATTTGCTTATGTAGCAAAGTACGTCGGTCAACGGGCTGGGTGCCCTCGGCTTGACTGACGTCGGCATTCTTCGTCATCTTCTTCCCAGTCCTCTTTCCTCGAGGACGAGTAGGACGAGGAAGGTTAGCTCCCTCTCCCTCGGAATTCGCCTGACCCATGGAACGAAGAGTCATGGCAAGGGGAGGGGGTCCTTCAGGCTGAGGTGGGGGAGGAGGAAGCACCTCGGCATCCGAGTTAACCCCATTCACTTGGGTTTGTTCCTCAGCAGTTACACTTGTGAATTGTCCGTCCATTGCAAATAAGCGATTGTAACAGCGAATTTACCACACGTAAATTTTCCACCAATTCAAGATTTCTAGCCAAAGATTTAGGACTGATTCTGGGCGCTAACACAAGATTGCAATTGCAATTTTACCAAAACCAAGATTTCCAGCCAAAAAGATTGCTCCAGGCGTGAATTTGCAGATTCCGGCCGAATTTTCTGCAGAATCCGGCGAATCAAGAACAGAGCCAAAACGGAACAGAAATTTCCGTTCAAATCTAGAAAATTTCCGGCAAAACAAACTGGCTTTCAGCTAGTTTTTTCCAGACCAAACAAAGGGTGTTTGAATTGATTTCCCGGCAATGGAACCAATTGATGATGCCAAAATCCTCAAATCAGCCCAAATCCAAGCGTTCGGATGCTCCGGAGATTGCAAGGCCTGAAAATAAGAGAAAACACATAAACTAAGCCGGGGCGATTCTGGCTAAAGGCCCTCCGGCGTGAGAGTAAGTTCACGGTTTGTATATGAGAAACGAAATTGACAGAGTTTCTGTATTGTAAAAAGTAACGTACCAAATAATAGGCCATATGACTTGTATTTATAGGGATGGATTGATAGAATCCATGTAGAATTGAACTTGTAAAGAGATAAGATATAATCCTAAGAGAATTATATATGTTAAGGAGTCCTTGTTTGACTTGAATTGGTGTAGGTGGTTACAATCCTGATTGGATCATAACTGTTGAATCCTTGTTTGAATAGGATTATACGACCTGCTAGCCGGAAAGCCGAGGAGCGTGAATGTTTTATCTCGGCATTTGTGTATAAGCCTGAAATTACCCGGGATCCGGCTCCTAGAGCGCGGGAGGCCCGTGCATCTCGCATTCGTGTGTCGCTGTTCGGGAATGTTTGCCCGGATTCGAGAGGCAGCGCGTTCGTGCCCCGGCATCTAGCTTATTCCGCTTTAGCGTTAGTTGGAGGTGTCTCGCTGTGTTTTGCTTTGTAGAGTCTCCACGTCGTTTTTATTATTAATCCCAAAACATTGAAAAAAGGGCATCAGTTTAAAAATAATAATAAACTGTTTTTGTGTGATGAGATTTTGAGTTCAGAGGTCAGATGACTCCTCGAGAAGAGAATATTAGAATCTTAGAGCTCACCAGAGTCGCCTCGTAAAAATGAGTCTTTCGGATACCCCTAATATTCTTTTAATGTTGTGTGTGTGTGTGCTTTAAAAATGCATGATGTGTTGAATGTCTACATACACTACGTATTGAAATGTATTGAAATAGTAATGGAAGGAAGCCTTACCAATGTTGGTTCGTGTCTGTCTTCCGCTGGGGAATAGTGTTTGGGGATGGAATGATGTTCCGGCACGGACCGGGATTGCTTCGGGAGGGGCCGGTTGTCTGCGGACAGAGTTTCGGCGTGAGTTGAGATTGTAGGCTGCGTTCGGGCAGAGTTTCGGCGTGCGTTGGGATCGCAGGGATCACTCGGGCAGAGTTTCGGCGTGCGTTGGGGTGGCAAGAGTCACTCGGGCAGAGTTTCGGCGTGGTTTGGGATCGCCGTTTTGACTCGGAAAGAGCCGGGACACCTCGGGAAAGACCAGGCAAGGCCTCGGAGTACCACGAGGGGCCTTAGAGTACCTCGAGAGTGCCTCGGGGCAGCGCGGGAGCGTCGCGGAGCGCCTCGGGAGGCTTCGGAGCACCACGAGGGGGCTTGGAAGGCCTCGGAAGGATCCGAAAGGGGCCGAGATTGCCCCGAAGGGTCTTAGAGGGGAGCCTGAAGGCTGGGGGGAGAGGAGAGAAGAGGGAGGTGTGAAAAATAAGGGAGGGGGAGCCCTCTATTTATAGTAGGAGAAAACTGCAAAGAGGTCCGTACGAACCTCCCATGTTATCCAGATTTTTGGTTTTCTTCGATTTGAGGGAATATGTGATGATGGTGAATATTCTGGAATTATGATGTCCCCTGTGCAAAGAGGTCCGTACGGACCACCTCAAGCATGCAAAGAGGTCCGTACGGACCAACCATGCATGAGGGTAATCATTTTCTCCGGATTTGAGGGAATATTGTGGACTTTAAGGAGATTCAGTAATTATTAAAACAAAGAGGTCCGTACGGACCACTTATGCTTTTCCAATTTCCTGAAAATTCCCAAAAGGTCCTTTTGTCCCTTTTTATCCCAGAAAGGCTCATCCCTTGGTTTGGTTGAGGGTTTTTTGAGGGTTTTGAGTGCCATAGGTCTTCGAGACTGTGTTTGTGAGTCTGCGGTGTTTCCCATGTGCTTGGAAGAGGGTGATCCAGATTGGGGTACTTACAGAAGCCCCTCAACGACGTCACTTATGAAGGAAGTGGGGTCGTTGATAAGATAAGGGTCCTAATCTGGATCGCGTGCTGGGAGAGGAAGTGACCGTGGAGGTCGGGGTGAGGACGTGGCGGTGTCCTGTTGTGTGACCGTTTAGGTCAGTTGGCTGGACCCTGTGATAGGATTCCTACGTATCCCTGGCGGGAATCAAGCCTTATCGTAGTTCGTGTGTGGGGTGAGTATGGTAGTGCACGAGGACGGGAGATGTCCTCCGACTAAAACTCTATGGGTGGACGTGGTGGTGTCCTGGGTGACCGTATAGGTCGATGGCTGGACCCTGTTATAGGATTCCTACGTATCCCTGGCGGGAATCAAGCATGATCGTAGTTCAGATGGCGTGAATTTTGTGAGTGTATGTGGGCGTGAAGGTGCCCTGAAGTATCGTGTGACCGTCGAGGTCAGTGGTAAGGACAGGGTGGTGTCTTAAGATGTGGTGACCGCCGAGGTCAATTGTGAGGACGTGGTGACGTCCTGGGATGGAAATTTTACGATTTTCCTAATCGGGTGGTTTAAGGCCTTCCGGGCCGAAGATAGTGATTTGGGAGGTTTATACGGTCTTCCGGACCGAGTGGTTTAAAGCCTTCCGGGCTGGAGATAGTAATGTGGGAGGTTTATACGGTCTTTCGGACCGAGTGGTTTAAAGCCTTCCGGGCTGGAGGTAGTATGAAGACTTGAATCATCTTCTGGTTGTAGTTTGCCATGCGTGAGGACTTGAATCATCTTCTGGCTGCGGTTTACCATGCGTGAGGACTTGAGTCATCTTCGTCGCGGTTTGCCATGCGTGAAGACTTGAGTCATCTTCCGTCGCGGTTGTGTCATGTATGAAGACTTGAGTCGTCTTCTGACTGCGGTTGTGTCATGTATGAAGACTTGAGTCGTCTTCTGACTGCGGTTTGCCATGCGTGAGGACTTGAGTCGTCTTCTGGCTGCGGTTGTGTCATGTATGAAGACTTGAGTCGACTTCTGACTATGGTTTGCCATGCGTGAGGACTTGAATCATCTTCTGGCTGCGGCTTGCCATGCGTGAGGACTTGAATCGTCTTCTGGCTGCGGGTGTGTCATGTATGAAGACTTGAGTCGTCTTCTGACTGTGGTTTGCCATGCGTGAGGACTTGAATCGTCTTCTGGCTTCGGTTTGCCATGCGTGAGGACTTGAATCGCCTTCTGGCTGCGGTTGTGGAGGCGTGGCTGCCTTGTGCTTTGATTGCGAGAGGTGTAGATGCCTCGTGCTTTGTTTGCTGGGGAGAAGGTTGGACCTACGACGGCCGCCGGTGTTCGTCTGTTGGGGATCATTGTGGCCTTGTAGGGGCCTTTTCATGCTGAGAGGGTGACGTCGGGCTTACTTTGATGGCCGGTGCTTGCGTTGTAGATGAGCGTTTTGGAGGCGTTTTGTGCCTTGAGATTTGTGCTGGGAGGTGTTGGCTCCTTCTTGCGCTTGTTTTGCCGTTGAGTGGGCGAGGTTCGGGCTTACATTGACGGCCGGTGCTGGGGATATGTAGTCTTGTACGACTTCCTTGACTTGTCCGGGAAGGAGCTCGGCTTACTTTGATGGCCGGTGCTTGAATTGCCGCTTGAGCGGCGAAGTCCGGGCTTACATTGACGGCCGGTGGTTGAATTGCCGTTGAGTGGCGAAGTCCGGCTTACATTGACGGCCGTGGTTGAATTGCCGTTGAGTAGGCGAAGTCCGGGCTTACATTGACGGCCGGTTGTTGAATTGCCGTTGAGTGGGCGAAGTCCGGGCTTACATTGACGGCCGGTTGTTGAATTGCCGTTGAGTAGGCGAAGTCCGGGCTTACATTGACGGCCGGTGGTTGAATTGCCGTTGAGTAGGCGAAGTCCGGGCTTACATTGACGGCCGGTTGTTGAATTGCCGTTGAGTAGGCGAAGTCCGGGCTTACATTGACGGCCGGTGGTTGAATTGCCGTTGAGTAGGCGAAGTCCGGGCTTACATTGACGGCCGGTGTTTTGAATTGCCGTTGAGTAGGCGAAGTCCGGGCTTACATTGACGGCCGGTTGTTGAATTGCCGTTGAGTAGGCGAAGTCCGGGCTTACATTGACGGCCGGTTGTTGAATTGATGGGTTAAGGACCATATTGCACTGAATTTGTTGAAATAGGCCTTAGGACAGCCAGGGGTAAAGATTATAAGGGCAGAAAAGTAATTTGGCCCCTCGTTGCAAGAAGGTCCGTACGGACCAACCTGGGATGTAAAGAGGTCCGTACGGACCAAGTTGATTTTTTACAGTTCCCAGGTTTTGACTGGGATAAAAACCGAGGCATCCCCTTCATTTCCCATTCCCAGTTTCACGAACCAGCCGAGAGAGAGAGAGGAAAAAAACCTCCATTGTTAACCAAAATCCTCCATTTTTAGCTTGAATTGCTCGCAATGGCAGAAGGATCTCGGAGGGGTCGTCGACAACGCAGTCAAGAAGTGATCGAGCAACGGATGGAGCTCCAAAGAAATTGGATCTCCTTTGTTCCATCTTCGAAGAACCCGGATGTATTGTATCCGAATCCGGAGGTGCACAATCGTCGCTCTAGGAACGTCGGGGAGGTAAGAAATCCATTCCGTTTTGATTCCCTGCTCGAATTTTTTGAATGCTAGAACTAGGTTTTAGTTTTTCGCATTTTGGGGTTTTTGTTATTTGCCATGCCTTTTGTGAAATTCTTGACGAATTGTTGAAAATTAGCATGTAAATATTGTGAATATGTGCATTTTGTGCAGAAATGTGTAGATTAGCTTTTATTTGTGAAAATAAAGTGCCTCTCTATGAAAATGCATGTTTTGGTGTTTTGTACCTTATGCTATTTATGTATGTACAATGTGGGAAAAATTGTCATGTAGGGACAAATTTTGTAGAAAAAATGTGACATGTGCCGTGTTTCGTGACGGGTTTTGTCTGAAAGTATGTGCCGTGTAGGGACGGACTTTTCTTTTGAAAATGTGTTATGCAATGTGTGCCGTGTTTTTGGTGACGGACTTTGTGGGGAAAATATGTGCAATATGTGCCGTGTTTTGTGACGGGTCTTTTGAAAATGTGTCGTGTAGTGCTTGATCCCTTTGTTGAGAAAATTTGTACAGTGTGTGCCGTGTTTTGTGACGGACTGCATGGAAAAATTATGTATAATGCATGTCATGTTTTGAGTTGCATGTAAAAATTATGTGCAATATGTGCCGTGTTTCGTGACGGGATATATGTGCTTTGCCGTGTTGGGACGGTCTTTTGTGCTTTGATTTTCTTTTGGTATTTTGCATTAAGTACTGTGACTGACGTACCTTTGCTGTGTTTACCTGCAGGATGAGGGGCTCTTGGCTGGGAAGGCCAAGAAGATGAAGACTCGGGGATCGCTCGAGGCTGTTGTTGAGTTGTGGCAGCGGATGCCGGACATTTCTGTGGATGGTAGGCCGAGCCCCGTGAGGCCGGTCTACGCTTCCGGCCCGGGCGTGTTCGTGGAGAACTTGGCCGGGTTTCGACACGAGGAAGAACAAGAGCGTCTTCCTTGGCCTTTCTCGAGTACCGGTGGGATACCACCCACACCTTCCATCTCGAGCCGGGAGAGGTGACAGTGACGCCCACGGACTTTGCTGCTATCACCGGGCTTTCCTTCAAAGGAGGGCCAGTGCGGTGGCAAGATAGGATTGCCGAGGATGTGCTGACGGAGCCGCCGGGCTTTGCGCCCTGTTCCTCGCAGGGGCCTTGGCATGTTGTATAGTGATGTCGAGATGAGGATCACAGCCAGCATTGGGGCCTATGTCCGGGTACCGGCCAGTGACGGCGGAGCACTCGGCGCGCTCCTTCCCGTGGTTTGCGCTTTCCGAGACCTTGTTCTCGAACCACTCGACTACGGCTCCTTTTGCTCGCCGGAGAGCTTGATTGATTTGGAGAGAGTTTGTGACATAGCTTGGGGCGAGGCGGGCTTGGCCGAGCTCTACTTCTCTTGGACCGGTTTAGCCGGGGTGTAGCGCTCCTTGGCTTGTTTTGACTTTGCTTTGGAGGTATGAGTTTATTGTCGTTTTTGATTTAGCAACTTGTCGTTTCTCCATTTTCTTTTGCACCGAGCCTTTTCGTTTTTTGTCGCAGTGTGGTTCTACGAGATCTTCCAATGCTTCCCGTGGATAGAGATCCCGGGCCGTAGCAACAGTATCCCGCTATGTTAGCCGGGCCCGCCCGGCGAGGAGGAGGAGGACCAAAGAGGGGGAAGCTCACCATCGCCTACTGGGATGTGCAGGAGCATTTGGAGAGAGATAGCCCTGAGAGGTTTGTTTTGTATCCTTGGGCTCGATATGAGGATGATGATTTCGAGGGGGCTCCCCGTGACGGTGCAACGAAGATGCCGCGGGCCCGACTTGTGACGTCATGCACTGGGAGCGGGTCTTCTCGGCAAAGATGGCCCGGTATGCTTCCTTGGCTCCGAGGGACCCTCCTTTGGGATGCTTGATTCTCGGATATGGATGTGTTAGATTTTGAGAGGTATTTGGGCGGAGTGAGTGCCGATGAGTTTGTGTTGTATAGAGAGGAGTATGGAGCTTTTGTGAGGAGGAAGCCGAGGACGCCACTGTGCTGGGCGAGGGAGAGGGAGGCCGGTCCGCAGTGGTCCCCTGCAGGTTCCGGTGCCCGGGCCGGACTTTACGTATGTTCGTGGGGATTCCTCGAGGAGGAGGGTGTCTCGTACTCCGTCCCCGAGCAGTGCTCCCGCCGCCTACCGCGCGGATCCTGATAGACCGGTGAGTGTGCTTACTCTTTTCCATCTTGGCATCTTTTCTTGTATTTTTCTTTTTGTTGCCGAGTATGACCGTATTGCTGAGCGTTTCTTTGGCTGCTTGCTTGTGCAGGTCCCGGGGAGGGCTTTTGACATGCTGACCCGCCGTTATGTGGCGATGCGGTCTTTCGCGAAGAAGATGGCGTCGAAGATGTCTTGCCGGTCTTCGCGACGTGTGCCGGCGTACACGCCGATGCCTTCGAGGCATTCTGTAGATGTTCCTCCACCGAGAGCCGAGCCGGAGCCACAGCAGGAGGGACCTTCGCGGGGGCGGCATAGCATGGATGCCGGGACGTCTTCGGGAGCACCGAGGCCGTTGCACTTTACTCAGCTTCTTTCCTCGCCAGGATGCACAGGGTGAGGGTTCGTCAGAGCCTTCTTTCTTCGATCCTTTCGTCGGATTTGATCCTTCTGATTACTTTGAGTACCAGCCTCCGGAGGGGGCTCGGTACTCTGATGACGAGGATGTGACGGGCGAGTTCACCGGGATGCCCGACTTTTCTCTTGAGGACCTTGGTGAGGAGGATGATGCTGAAGATTCGGATTAGGGTTCATTTGCTTTCCCTCTTTCCATATCTTCTTTTTTTTTTTTTGGTTTAGCAACAGACATTTATGGGTACCTGTAATAAAACACTTGTATTTGCATGGCAAAAGTATTTCATTTTAAGATGTAATGTCATTTTTGTGATTCCCGGGAATTGTCCTAGAAATTGTTGCTATTATTTTTTTTTTATTTTGTGCATGCCACGTGAGCTGAGAGTGCGTTTGTGGGTAGTGTATGTTTGCCGGAAATGGCTTTGGCCAAGCTTGGGCGCTTTGGAGCAAGGTCCCGCCGAGAACAGTGGTTGTTGTACTGCTTGCTGAGAAAGTGGGGCCAAGATGCAATAAGGTCCGTACGAACAGACCTAGGTTGCAAAGAGGTCCGTACGGACCAACCTTGCTTTTGGGAAGGAAATAAATGCTTTCCAGTGTCTGGTCTTTCCCCATTTCCCCATTTGCACCATTTTCGAGCTTTCTTCCCCATTTTCTCTAGAAACCTCCATTTTTGCCATGGATTCTTCGTATGTTCCTAGAATTTTGCCAAGGCTTTCGCAGAGAGGCAAGCACACTTCCTTGAGCAGCCGAAAACGTGGATGCGACGCCGTATGAGGCATCGTAGACGGGCTTTCGAGGTAAGGTTTCGTCTTTGCTCGATTTGGTCTTTTAAGGAGTCGGGTTCCCGATTGGGAGTTATTGCGGGCCGCCGCGAAGTTCGGGATGTTAGGAGGCATGTGTATTGCTTCTCCTACAATGAAATGGTGCCCACCTTTGAGGATTTTCGGGCTTTGATTGGAGGACCGGAGGTGGAGGCCATCTCGCTTCCTTTGATTGGTGGCGCCGCGAGCGTGAAGCTTGTGTGCTTTCTTCGTACTTCGTTGGAAGAAGTGCAGGCATGATCCTTGATTCGGGTCATATTGACATTTCCGAGCCGCCGAGCGGTTCATGGTTGATGATGAGAGTGATGTCTCTGGGACGCATTTGCCTTGTGCGTGACGGCGACGCTTTTCATGGTCGCCTCCCTTGGCATTTGTGATGGTGCTTGTTAGATGTGATTGGGCACCGCAGAGCCGGGAGAGGATATTGTCCCGTTGGTGCCGGGGGAGACTCTTCATGGTATCGACCGTCCGGCGACCGGGGATCGTTTCATGAGAGGGGAAGCCCCGCTTTGCTCACCTTGTGGCCGCGAGAGAGACTTCAAAGCCATGCCCGAGGCTCCGACGTCGTTTAGCCCGTGGTCATTTGCTCGCCGACCTCTTGTGTTGGATATGGATCACCCGCCCGGGAGAGATGGATGGCACGGCTTGGTACGCATCGATCCGTTGGTGGGTTCCGCACCGGGGATCGAGACTAGGAGGGTCTTTCAGAAGGGTCCTATGTCGTCGTAGTTCCAGGTTTGTCTTGGTCCTCCTTCTATATTCCGTCGCTTGTTTCCTACAGCTTGGGATGAAGCAGAGCCTTTGTTGGGCCGGGATGACCTTGCTACTACGGAGATAGCTCCTCTCGTATGGCAGCCTCCAGTGTGCTTTCTTGTATTTTCCGAGGGTATGGAAGTATTCCGCTTTCCCTCCCGCGGTGCTCCTTAGACGTCGGGAGAGTGTCGTATTGACGACTCCGCACTCCGGCCCGGTATGAGCAGCGTGTCGGGCAGTCCCAAGTGGCTTTGGGAGAGCGTGCGTGTAGCGATTCTGGGACCCGCTTGCCGTAGTAGCTATTGCCTTAGGAGTGCCGAAGCCTCGGTCTCGACCCTCAGATGTTACGGGAGACACTTTATTTGACTACGAGACTAGAGTTGACCGACCGACGGGGAGAGGTCCTCTTTACTGTACTCGCAGGAGGAGATCCGAGCCGAAGCACGGCGAATGAAGCCCCGAGAGCTGCTGGATTGTTTGACTCTACGGGGAGGACCCCTGATCTCGGACTGAGAGACGCAGAGTTGGTTCGCGTGGAGCGAAAGAAGACTCGCCGGGGACGAGGGAAGAAAGGGAAGAATGGCGAGGGGACAAGCGCAGATGGCGCGGAATGACCTCCTAGGTATCCATTCATTGCATTGTAAACACATTATTTGTTAAATGTATTAAGCTGTCTTTTAGCATGTTGTGAACTTGAGAGTAGACCGTGCTTGAACTCATCAAGAAATGTTGTAACCGTTAGTGATTTGTGATTTACTTTTAAAGCTTTGTCGAGACGCAAGATCTCTTGTTTGCTTTTGTGTATTTTGTGAACCTTGACGGCGTCCATCTTTGAACTTTTCTGTTGCATTTGCGGACTGAAGCAGTCTGGGCCATGAAGATAATCCCCTTTGCTTAGGCTTTGTGCTTGGCTGAGAGGTTGAATGATCCCCTGACAAGTCATTTGATGGTCATTTCCATAGCTTCCTTGCCCTTTGTTGGCATCGGGCTCTTGACCTCAATTTCGCAGCTTCTGTTTGAGCTTTTTTTTATTTTTTTTTGTGAGCCCTTGCTCGAGCTCTCTCTTCTTTTTTTTTTTTTTGAAGTGCGTGAGGGCGAAGACAAGCCCCCGGCTCGGAAGTAGACATGGGCCGCCTGCTTGACGTTGAGTGACCTCCGGATGTCCTTTGATGTTGCCCCCGTCGTTTGACTTGGTCAAGGTGACGTTGGGGCGTGCTCTTGAAAAGTGCATAGCTTGATGGAGGTCTTGATTGACATTCAAACTTTTGACTTTTTTGTGTATTTTTAGACCGGACCAATTAAGGTTGCCTACGTCTCCTGACTAGAGGGCTCAGTCCGCGTAGTTCGACACTACATGGAGTGCCAAGAGATGCACAATTGTTCTTCTTCAGCGAAGTATCTCGCGAAGTTTGCTTCCGTTGACCGGATTCATGAAGGGATTGCCGTCTAGGTCCTGTCGCCTTCATGGCACCTCCGGAGAAGATCTTTTGAACCACGAAAGGGCCGATCCATGTGGGTTCCCATTTTCCCAAAGGGTTGGTTCGAGCGGGAGGCTTTTCTTGAGTACAAGGTCGCCTTCCCCGATGTCTCGGGACTTGACTTTCTTGTCGAAAGCTCTAGCCATCCCGCTTTGATAGGCTCGGACGTGTTCCATGGCCTTTAGTCGTCGCTCGTCTAGCGTGAGCCAATTCGTCATGTCGGCTGAGCCATTCGACTTCGTTGACGTCATTTTCCAAAGAAGACTCTGGAGTGAGGGAATTTCCAGCTCAATGGGAAGGACCGCTTCCATCCCGTATGTCGTGGCGAATGGGGTTTCTCCCGTGGTCGTTTCGACCGATGTGCGGTAGCCCCAAAGTGCAAGGTGCAGCTTCTCGGGCCAATCTCGTCCTCGGGTGGTCATTTTTGGATGATCCGTTCGAGGGTTTTGTTTGCCGCTTCCACGGCGCCGTTTGTTTGTGGCCGGTAGGGAGAAGATTTGTGGCGTGTGATCTTGAATTCAGCCAGCCAGCCTCGTCGAATTCCCTCGAAGTGTGAACCATTGTCCGATATGACCTCATTTGGGATGCCGTATCGGGCAGATGATGTTTTCCTTGAGGAAATGCGCGACCTTCTTGGAGGTAAGTACCTTGTAGGACTTGGCTTCGACCCATTTGGTGAAGTAGTCGATGGCTACTAAGATGAACTCGTGACCGCTGCCGCCTAGGCGGAGCGATTTTCCCGATGACGTCAATTCCCAAGTGGCAAATGGCCGTGGTGTAGTCATGCAAGAGAGATCGTGGGGAGGCAGATGATTGAGGTTGGAGAACCGTTGACACTTGTCGCAGCCTTCGGACAAAGTGGATGCACCCGCTCCATGGAGATCCAAGAGTAGCCCATCCCGAGAATGATTTGCATCGTGGCTCGGGCGTTCATGTGGGGACCGCAAGCCCCATTGTGGACTTCGTTCATGAACTTGTTTGCCTCTTCCTGGTTGATGCAGCGTAGGAGTGGTCCATGGTAGCGTTTCTTGTATGGCATGTCCCCAAGGATGACGAAGTGAAAGGCGAGGCGTTTTAGGGCCATGATGCTCTTGGTTTTGACCCCTTCTCTGTGTTGGCCTTCCTCGTTCATGAAAGCGGTTTCCCCGTTCTTGAGGTATTGGAAGATCTGATTATACCATGGCTCATTGATGGGCTTAGGTTCTGGCTCGATCTCACAACAATAGGAGGGAATTTCCTTTCGTCCGACTTTGAAGGGTTTGATTGCTTTTCCTTCAGGGATTTCCACAAGTGAAGCCAAGGTGGCTAAGGCATCTGCAAACCTGTTTCGGTCTCTTGGCAAGTAGTGAAAGGTGACCTCTTCGAATTGTGTGATGAGGTCCTCCATGCAGGCATGGTATTTTTGCAAGCCTGGGTCTATGGTTTTCCACTTGTTGGAGACTTGGTTGATGATCAGGGCTGAGTCCCCATAAACTTCGAAGTTTCGGACATTCCTCTCGAGTGCGGCTTGTAGTCCGGCAAAGACAGCTTCATATTCGGCGGCATTGTTGGTTACCTCGAAATTGAGCTTTATGGCGATTGGGGTGTGCTCGCCCTGGGATCGACCAAGAGCATACCGATGCCGTTTCCTTTTTGTTGGTTGCTCCATCAAAGAACAGCTTGCCATAGATTTTCGCCTTCGAGTGCAAAGATTCCCTCGTCCGGAAATTGTGGTTCAGTGGCCTCGAGCCTCGTCGGCTGGGAAATCACCAGCTTGTTCACCCATTGCCCGGCCCTTGATTGACTTTTGGTTCACGTACTTGATGTCAAATTCCGCTAGGAAGAAAGACTATTTGGCGAGCCTCATTGACAGAGATGGTTTGTCGAAGAGGTATTTGACTCGGGTCCATTTTGGACACCAAGTGTACCGTGTGCGACCGCATGTAGTGCCGTAATTTTCCGACAACCCATACCGTAGCCGCGCAGTTTTCTCGAGGGCCGAGTAGTTGAGTTCGCCGCCTTGAAACTTTCGACCGACGAAGTAGATGGCGTTCTCGACTCGTGACTCTTTCTTTTCTTGACAGAGCATGGCTCCAACTCGCGGTGCCTGGCCACGCTAGGTATAGCAACAAAGTGGCTTCTCCTCGTGGGGAGGACAGAGAATCGGAGGACTCACAAGGTATGCCTTTATTTCCTCAAAGGCATCTTGGCATTCTCGAGTTCCATTCGATGTCGGCGTTCTTCTTCTTCATCGCTTGAAGATTGGCTCGCATACGGAGGTCAATTGGTTGACGAAGCGGCCGATATACCGCAGCGGCCCATGAAGCTTTTCACCTCTCGTCTCGAGTTTGCGGTGGTCTCATTTCGATGATGGCCTTGATCTTGAGGATCAACCTCGATGCCTCTCTCGGTGACCATGTATCCCAAGACCTTGCCTCGGCTAACCCCAAATGTGCATTTGGCAGGTTTAGCCTCATTGAGTGTTTTCTGAGGCGATCAAGAATTTTCTCAGTGTCCGTGAGGTGTTGTCCATCTCGATCCCTTTGAGTGGATGATCATGTCATCGACGTACACTTCGATCTCTTTGTGGATCATATCGTGGAAGAGGGCGGTTGCCGCCCGTTGGTAGGTAGCCCTGCCGTTCTTTAGTCCGAACGGCATTACCGTGTAGCAATAGGTTCCCCAGGGGTTGTGAAGGCCGTCTTTTCTTGGTCTTCTTCGGCCATCTTGATTTGATTGTAGCCGCAAACCCGTCCACGAAGGACTTGACTTCGAAATTGGTCAGAGTGTCTACCAACATGTCGATGTTAGGTAGTGGAAAATCGTCCCTGGGACTTGCTTTGTTGAGATCTCTAAGTCCACGCAAAGCAACGTACTTTTCCATTGGCCTTGGTGACCGTGACGATATTGGAGAGCCATGTGGGGTACTCGATCACCCCGATGAAGCCGACGCGGAGCATTTTTTCGATCTCTTCTTTGACTTGTAAAGACCATTCTCGCTTGATTCGGCGTAGCTTTTGCTTGATGGGCTTGGCCTCTGGATTCAAAGGAATCCGGTGTTCTACAATGTTTGATCTAATCCGGGCATGTCTCGGTAAGACCAAGCGAACACGTCCACGAATTCCTTTGAGCAAAGGCGCCAATGCGTCTTGCTCGTGCCGGTGAAGAAACTTCCGATTTGCGTCTCTTTTGGCTCTTCGCCAGCAATTCCCAAATTCACTTTGGTTAAAACCTCCTCGGCACTTGGGCCCGGTTTTTCTCTCGTTTGACAACATGCTTAAAGATGTGCTTAATGTATTGTTCATTTAATGTATCTCGCTTCTTCATCAAGTGAATCGTTATTAACCGTTTGTGTGTTAGTTAATTTATCGCTTGTTAAAGATGCAATGAGAGGATACTTAAAGATCGAAGCATTCATTAAGAGCATACGGGAATACATTATTGGCAATGAGTTCGTAATCTTCCGGCGTGAGGCCATCGATGACTCGAGAGACTCAAATTCAAAGATAATGGACTCAGGATGAGTTTTGACACTCGGACTCTAGGACTCGAGGGGTCGACCAAGTTGTTCGATCATGTCCTTTTTGGCCGGGCAGCTGGGTCCTGAGAAGGTGGCCCAGCTTATTGAGTGGCAATGAGCTTGATAGGAGGCGGGGTTTGAAAGCCTTTGTGTCACCGTTCCCAATCATGGCTATCACAGAGTTATCGAAACAAAATCGATCGTGTCCGGCATCTCGATTTCTTCATTGAAGAGCAGTGGAGCAGCCGGCTCGTTCCAAGCATCGTCTCGCGGAGTCTTTTGCTTTTGTCTTGGGCATTACTAGCTCGAATGCGCACTCGTCCCGCTTGTTGAAGGTGTGAATGTTGACAGAGAGTTTTTCGAGTTCTTCTCGCCAAAGAGGGGGTTTTCCCGAACCAAAATTCGTTGTGAATAGTGGTGGTCATGGATCCCTAGCAGAGGCGGTGTGTCGAGAAATGCTCTTCGGACGGGATTTGGCTTGAGGCCTCGAATCTTGCCAGTTCTCGCCGGAGCTTGTCCATGGTTGTCGGCCGCCTTTGTTTGGCGCCGACGCCTCTGTTCCCTTTCCCGGATCCTCTTCCAAGTTGCCGGCCTTCTTTGTGAAGTACTTGGTCATGTCGAAGCCGTAAGGACGAAGATCGGAGATTGCGTGCAAGCCTCTTTTTGCTATCTCATGGAGCGTTTTCGTGCAGCTCGCTTGTCCTCCGCAATGTGTTCGGGAGTAGGAGAGTATCCCAAGCCATGGAGAGTATTCTGTTCTTTGATATGGATGATTTGTTGGGTACCCTGATGGCGTTTTCCTAAACCGAGCCCCGGATGTAGTTCATGTGCTTCATCATTTTCATCTGGGGAGGGATCTTGTCCCAAATCAAAGGCAGTCTATGTGGCATACCCGGGCCTTTGGGCTTTCGATGGTGAACCCCGTTAGCATCATGCCATCATCGTCGTGTTTGATCTCTAAGACCGGACGCCGTTTGTGCTGGTCCTTTCGTGACTACGCTATCACCGTATATGATGGTTAGATCTGTTCCTTGGACAAACTTTACGCACCGATGGAGAGTGGATGCCACCCCATTGATCCGGTGTAGCCAAGGGCGTCCCAAAATGGCGTGAATGTGATCGGGATGTCGATGACTTGGAAATCCGTCAGACCATTTGTTTTCCGAACCACAGTTCAAAGTGGCTATTCCCAAGACTCGGGCGGGACGTTGAGTCGTATGCCTTGATTGCCCGAGTTGAGGGCTTTAGATCGGGCCACTTTGATCCCTAGCGCATCCATCATTTTGGATGGCAGTGACATTCATGGATGATCCCCCATCTACCAAAACCCGTGAGACGACGCTCGTCCGCTTGAACCAAGTTATGTAGAGAGGCTCATTGTGGTCGCCCCAAATTTTGGAAGGTCGAGCTCGTGAAAGTGATGATATTGCTGTAATTAATGTTGCCAATCATCTCGAACCGCTTCATCGTGTGTCACCGTGATGGGAACCATGGTCTCGGGCTGTGCTTTCTTCCAACTTGAGCTTGTGCGGGTAAGATGAAGTGAGTAAGGACCAGAGCGAGATGTTAGCCCGAGTGCGCTTGAGCCGAGTTAAGACAGATCCTCACCTTTGGGGTCCAAGGTTTCGCCTTCTTTGGCGTAGGGCCCCTTTTCGCCTCGTGGCTCGGGTATGGTTGGCCTTTTGTCCGCCCGTGGAGGATTCACCGGGATTTGACCGAACGTGTCGAACGTTCACTTCGGCCTTATGGTTTTGCTTGTCTCTCCTATTTCGTAAGGAGGACCCCGATTGGCGTAAGGCCGACCGCACATTTCAATTGTTCACCGTCATAGCTTTTATCAAGCATCAATAGTGGCTTTGAGATCTTCCCAAGACAGGGGTTGGATTATCGGGACCTTCGGGCCTTCGGTGGCGGTGCGGAGCTCGTCCCACTGATCATGGAGCGTACGTTGCCATGGCCTTGTGTAGAGCTAGGCTTGCCGGAGTAGATGACATAGTAGTCAAACTTCCCTGAGGGTTCTCCAAGGGTTCCGACCGTGGGATCACCGGATTCATACCTCTTCTTTAGTTTTTGTTGAGAAGATGGCTTCTTCTTTCTTCGAGGACGGCCCTCGTTCATTTCATCCTGGAATTCCATTTCCAAACAAGCACTGCAATCGTAGACGTCCCACCATACGTATGTGTCCGTTGTTCGGCGGTACCGGGACCTCAGGAGGCCGAATGGGAAGGCCTTCCCCTGAGGGTCCCGTGGCCTTATGTCATAACCGCATGGTTCGTACGAGGGCAACTGTTGACTTCTCGGGAGACAATGAGAGGCGTTAGAAGCCGCAGGAGCGCCACGGCTTTGGAAGCCCTGTGTAGTTGGGTGGCTAATGTCCCGAAGTGGTGCATAGCGTCCTCGATCCAAGCTTGTTGTTCACCTTGGCGTTTCTCAATAGCCATAAGGACCTGCCAAACTTCTTCCAATGTTGGGAAATTTCTTGGGGGTAAGGTCCCATTCTCATCGTTGTTATCCACCGACTTGGCCATGGGGAATTGACTGACCGTCCCGGTGACAGAGCCGGAAGAAAGTTGGACCTTGCGGCTTTGACACGGGAGACGGGTTCCCGGGTACTCTCGATCACTCGTTAGCCGGAGGGGGTGACGGGCAAGGTTTAGACACGTGAATGGCCTCACGGGATAAAAGGGGGAAAGCTCACGTGGCATGCGGTTTCCATTTTTTTTTTATTTTTTTGTTGTTTTAATTTACTTAAAACATGTTTTCTCAGAGTCCTAGGTAGGTTGGAAAAGATTTCTCTTCTTTTTTCCCAACTATGCTAGATCCTGGGTCAGTGTAGACCATATGTGCGACTATAAGACCCTCGTTTTGCACCTGTATTTCGACATCCCAGGGTGGACAGCCCCGGGCGAGGGTCCTATAGGACAAGCGGTTTCCACCGGCCTAAAAGAAAAAATCGAACCTAAGGACCGAGCCTGTCATGTTCGTTTTGATGCGTTAGCCATGTGAATAGTGAACTGAGCCGACCACTGAGTCAAGATCAGGTCAAGAGTTCGGCATGACCTTCTCTTGCTTGCTTGCGCAAGGGATCCGTGACGTTAGGCGTTGGGCCGGGTCATATTGTCATGGCCGACGTATCAAAGGCGTGATGACATGGTGTCATGTGAGCATGGATGTATATCCGGACGGAACATCGTTCGGGTGTAGCTTCGGAAATCAAGATCGTGTCGAGATTTTAGCATGACCTTTCATCGCTTGCTTGCGCAAGGGATCTTGAGTTCCGAGCCTTGACTCGTAAAATGGCCGGCATGGTATATGTATCCAGCCGTATGACACCTGACCGGGTAAAACCAACCGAGTCCGGACAGAGTGTGACTCAAGACTCAAACGTGTGGTTGACGCTGGGCTAGGATGGGATGTTTGGAATGATCCCGTGCGCATCCGAGAGGCCTAGGAAGACCAAACGGATCGCAACCGAGACCACTCCGGTTAAGGGTTGTAGTATGCAAGGTATCCGAGGCAAAGAAGGCGCGTAGCGTGCGGTGTAACCGAGGCAAAGCAGTGCGTAGTGTGCGGTGTAACCGAGGCAAAGAAGCGAGTAGTGTGCGGTCTCTAAAATTCTTTTTCCGAGTAAAACAAGTTTTTTTTTGAAGAATTTTAAATGTATGCACGATGTATATTGATGCATTTTTTTGTATTTTTATTTTTTTTGTAAAATAAAAACGAAGCACGTGCACACACACACACAACAGTTAAAGAAAGGGGTAAAATGAAAGTTTGACCCTCATCATTGTTTTAAAAATCTTTTGTTTTGTTTAAAAAAAGATTTTAAAACAAAAAATTCCCCAGCGGAGTCGCCAACTGAAATTACCCGGGATCCGGCTCCTAGAGCGCGGGAGGCCCGTGCATCTCGCATTCGTGTGTCGCTGTTCGGGAATGTTTGCCCGGATCCGAGAGGCAGCGCATTCGCGCCCCGACATCTGGCTTATTCCGCTTTAGCGTTAGTTGGAGGTGTCTCGCTGTGTTTTGCTTTGTAGAGTCGCCACGCCGTTTTTATTATTAAGCCCAAAACATTGAAAAAAGGGCATCAGTTTAAAAATAATAATAAACTGTTTTTGTGTGATGAGATTTTGAGTTCGGAGGTCAGATGACTCCTCGGGAAGAGAATATTAGAATCTTAGATCTCACCCGAGTCGCCTCGTAAAAACGAGTCTTTCGGATACCCCTAATATTCTTTAAATGTTGTGTGTGTGTGTGCTTTAAAAATGCATGCTGTGTCGGATGTCTACATTGTACACTACGTATTGAAATGTATTGAAATAGTAATGGAAGGAAGCCTTACCAATGTTGGTTCGTGTATGTCTTCCGCTGGGGAATAGTGTTTGGGGATGGAATGATGTTCCGGCACGGACCGGGATTGCTTCGGGAGGGGCCGGTTGTCCGCTACGTAGTTTCGGCGTGAGTTGAGATTGTAGGCTGCGTTCGGGCAGAGTTTCGGCGTGCGTTGGGATCGCAGGGATCACTCGGGCAGAGTTTCGGCGTGCGTTGGGGTGGCAGGAGTCACTCGGGCAGAGTTTCGGCGTGGTTTGGGATCACCGGTTTGACTCGAAAAGAGCCGGGACACCTCGGGAAAGACCAGGCAAGGCCTCGGAGTACCACGAGGGGCCTCAGAGTACCTCGAGAGTGCCTCGGGGCAGCGCGGGAGCATCGCGGGAGCGCTCGGGGAGGCTTCGGAGCACCACGAGGGGGCTCAGAAGGCCTCGGAAGGATCCGAAAGGGGCCGGGATTGCCCCGAAGGGTCTTAGAGGGGAGCCTGAAGGCTGGGGGGGAGAGGAGAGAAGAGGGAGGTGTGAAAAATGAGGGAGGGGGAGCCCTCTATTTATAGTAGGAGAAAACTGCAAAGAGGTCCGTACGAACCTCCCATGTTATCCAGATTTTTGGTTTTCCTCGATTTGAGGGAATATGTGATGATGGTGAATATTCTGGAATTATGATGTCCCCTGTGCAAAGAGGTCCGTACGGACCACCTCAGCATGCAAAGAGATCTGTACGGACCAACCATGCATGAGGGTAATCATTTTCTCCGGGATTTGAGGGAATATTGTGGACTTTAAGGAGATTCAGTAATTATTAAAACAAAGAGGTCCGTACGGACCACTTATGCTTTTCCAATTTCCTGAAAATTCTCAAAAGGTCCTTTTGTCCCTTTTTATCCCAGAAAGGCTCATCCCTTGGTTTGGTTGAGGGTTTTTTTGAGGGTTTTGAGTGCCATAGGTCTTCGAGACTGTGTTTGTGAGTCTGCGGTGTTTCCCATGTGCTTGGAAGAGGGTGATCCAGATTGGGGTACTTACAAAGCCGAGATGCATGATTTTGCTTCCTCGTCATTTGATGATTTGGGCCCAACTCGGGCAAGCCCGTGTTCGTATCTCAGTTTATACTGTTCATGCCACATTTTTTGTTGTCAGACTACCCACAGTGGTTTCATCCCCTTCCCCCATTTCATTCAACACTTTTTACACTTTTTCTCATCCACCTAATATTTCATCTACCCATTTCATTTAACCCCCTACAATAACTAACTTAAATTAAATTTCAACTCCTTCCAACTCATCATTCTATACCCCATCACTTTTATTTTATTTATATTCTCTGTTTTTGAAAAGTGAGTGTTTTTTTTTTTTGTCCAAATCAAATGAAACTTATATCAATTTGTAGGGAAAAAAATGATGAATTTTGGTGAAAAAAAAAATTAAAAAATTAATTTACTAGGTAATAATTCAGCCCAAATTGAAAATTAAGTGTTTTTTTTTTGTGTCCAAATCAAATGAAACTTATATCAATTTGTAGGGAAAAAAAATGATGAATTTTGGTGAAAAAAAAAATTAATTTACTACTAGTAGGTAATAATTCAGCCCAAATTGAAAACTAAGTGTTTTTTTTTTTTTTTTTTGTCCAAATCAAATGAAACTTATATCAATTTGTAGGGAAAAAAATGATGAATTTTGGTGAAAAAAAAATTAAAAAAAAATTAATTTACTAGGTAATAATTCGATTTTTTTTTTAAAATATAGCTTTTTAAAATTTTATATATCAAAATAACATTTTCAAAAACTTAAGTACCAAAGTAGCACTTTTGACTTGAAATCCGGAATTGGTAATTCCGGATTATGAAATCCGGAATTACCAATTCGGATTTGATTTTTTTTTTTTTTGTTTTTCAAAATTGAATTTTGGAAAATAATAATTTCGTAAATAGGGGGCGATCGCGCCCTAAAATAGAGCGATCGCTCAAGTGTACTCCGGAGGTACCAATTCCGGATTCTATTTTATTTTTATTTTTTTGTTTTCAAAATTGAATTTTGGAAAATAATAATTCCGTAAATAGGGGGCGATCGCGCCCTATAATAGAGCGATCGCTCAAGTGTACTCCGGAGGTACCAATTCCGGATTCTATTTTAATTTTTTTTTTCCAAAAAAGAAATAAAGCAAATAAAAAAATATATTCTGAAAACAGGAGAGGGCGATCGCTCTACTTAAGGGGCGATCGCTCCTTAGACGCGTATCTTCAAAATCCGGCACTGTCAATTCCGGATTTGCTTTAATTTGAATCCGGGGCTGCCATTTCCGGATTCAAATTTTGAATTACTTCCTTGCTGATTGTTCATGGAATGGAAGAAAGGAAGAAGAAGAAGGAGGGAGTGCAGAGAGTGAGATAGAGAAAGAAAGAATTAAGGAGAAGAGAAGAAGTTTAAAGAGTTGTGAGAGAAAGTGTTAGCTTGGTACTTAAAAATGGTTAGTTATATTTCTTATTTTAATTTGTTTTCAGTTGTTAATTTTAGCTATATAAATTTTTTTAAGAATTTTTATTTGTGCATTTTTTATATTTTGTTGTTAAAATGATTTATGTACTTAATTTTTGATTGTCAATGAATTAAACATTAAGTCCCATTTAAATTTAATTACTATTAAATTTTTTTATTTCAGATGAATGAACATGTACAACAACAATTTATTGATCCTGGGCCAATCGATCCTCATGTATTGACTTCTCAGGATACACATAGATCTAAATATATTTGGGAGGGACAAGAGTTACCCAATTTAAGACCTAGGCGTGGTCCAGTACTTCCACCTAGAGTTGATTGGAGGATAGAAGAGAAGCTTATAAATACTGGATTTTATGGAGTGTATTTATTAGGTCATATACAATATGATTGGCATTTGATTGAGGCTTTGATTGAAAGATGGCGTCCAGAGACCCACACTTTTCACTTACCTGTAGGGGAGATGACCATCACCTTAGAGGATATTGGCATGTTGTGTGGTCTTCCTGTAGACGGAATGGCGGTGACTAGTTCAGAAACTAGTAGGAGTGCTTTGGCATGGGTTGAGATTGTTGAGGATTTATTTGGGGTTGCACCCTCAACTGCAGACATCAAAAGAGGTGGAATGATATCAATGAGATGGGTTCTAGGACACTTCCCTCATTTTGAACAGCTTCCCAATAATGCGTCCGAGCATATGATTGAGACATATACTCGAGCATACATTTTCTTATTATTGGGGTCATACATTATGCCCGTCTCGTCTGATAACCTAGTTAAGTTGATGTACCTCGTGTAGGTGTTAGTGCCCTAGGCCTATAGAGATAGACCTTTATGTAATGTCATTGTTCATTTATATATGAGATTGCTTCTTTGATTATTATATGAGTTTGCATGTTTAGTTATAATAATCGTGTCCCTAGTACTTATGAAGCACTAGTATGAAGTCTAATGGATAATCATATGATGATTATATGCATGGAGATGCACATTAGATTAATGGGTACTTGTTAGAGAACAAGGTACTGGACTTGACCCATTATGAGATTTATGTCATGGTCATATGTCATAATTAAATCTCATATAGTCATATCATTGATATCCTTTGACCTGAGATTATCATCGTCTTCCGCTCGATGAATATCATGTTTGATATAGTTTAACGTTATCTTTAACCGGATGACAATAAGGGCTATCATTGGCATGGTATGATTCTTGTTGGGAAGAATGATAAGTCAAGATGGAAATTGTCCCTCGTAAAGAGAGATGTTTGCTTGGCCACTCGTAAGTAAGATTGATGTAGTGCATGGCCATGCCCGAATTAATTAATGTGATTAATGTCATTCGATTAATCAATTTACTTGGTAACGAAAGCATTGAACAATATGAGTTGACGTGGACCATGACTCATGTTCAATATAACATCGTGTGACAATGGGATTGTGATATGTTCTATGTAGGAAAATCGAACTTGATATTATACTATTTGGGTAGGCATGATGGCTTGCTAGAGTCCGCTCATGTCTTATGAGGATCGATGTGATCGGACTCATTGCCAACATAGTATGGTCCTATGGGGTCACACGCATCGAACGAATTGTCAAAAATGAAGAATATGGAGTTTTTGTTCTCGGGGACGACTCGTCCCCGTGCCGTAACCAACTATTCCCCTTAAGGGGACGCCGTTCGAAGCCGGGTGCCGTGGGATGACTCGTCCCCTCGGGGGACGACTCGTCCCCGGGCACCGGATCGACGCGGAATTGACTTAAAACTAGGGTTTTCGCGAGGGAAAAGTTTTATAACGTATAAATACTTACCCTCGGTTGCCCTAGCCGTCATTAGAACGTTTTGGCTTGAGAGAAACACTTAGAGTGGGAGATTTCAATTGAGAATTGAGAATCAAACACCACCAAATCCATTGTTCTTCATTGATTGAAAGGTGTTTCAATCAATTGGATCTAGCAATCCTCCTAGAAGAGTTCTAGGGTTCGTTCCTCGCGTGGATAAACATAGAGGATCTTCGTTCATCAAGATCTTTGGTTCGTGATTCCCGTTCGTTCATCAAGGATTAACAAGATCATTCAACTGAGTTGGGTCAAGTTTATCAAAGGCAAAAGCATTCAAGGTTGGTAATTCTATTTCATCTCTCTTAATTATTCATCTAGAACGGATTCTAGGGCTTGGGGTTTTTCGAGTTATTGCTTATTCCGCCGCGCATGGACCCTCGAAACCCTACGGTGGTATCGTGAGCCCCGTTCATGATGCTTAGTTAGATAATCATGATAATTATGTAATATGATTATATGAATTTTCATGATGTGCATGATCTAGAATATGAAATTGTATGAGTTTTACTTGAGAAGTAATAGTATATATAGATATACCATGATTATGAAGTTGTAATATATATGATTAATATGATTAATCTAGATTATGGGATGTCAATTTCATTGATATGATTAATGTGATTAATCTAGGATATTTGTGATGTATTACTTGGTATATTGGGCCGGACACCAAAACCTTTCCCCACGTGCACTTCGATGGAAGTGTGGGATAATCTTGGAGCACGTGGCCGCGTACTAGTAATTACCGATCAAATGTAATATGTGTTGCATCATTCCATGTTCATAATTATGTTCATATAGTTTTCATGAATCAACCTTGGGATGTAATTGATAAGCATGAAAAATTGAACCTTCTTTGTAATTTGAGTTTGTTTTATGCCACCCATGTTTAAACACTTGTGAGTACACGGGTAGTTTTATGTGGGCTCGCCATAGCGAGGTGCATTAATTCTATCTTTGTATGATCAAGATGAGCAAATAGTGGTTGCTATACGTTTAACATGGTTGAACTCAATTAGGCTATCAAAACGATTTTGGGCCTAAGGCATAAGATGAGATTGAAACATGTGACATAAGATGTCTATAATCTCATAATGATCTAAGAGTCATATATAGATATGATTGATAAATGTTATCTACCTGGTTAGTTTAATTTTGAGCAGTCGTGCCATAGCCGACTTGAAATTAAATTAAAGTTGGGTCTTAGCCTATTAAATTATATTATACATATTTGTATAAGAAGGTTATATAATTTAGTGGGAGTATTTGTGAAATACGTTAATTAATCTCTTAAATGAATTGGTACTTATATGTGTTCATATCTTGTTGCATATCTTTGTAGATCAATGGCCGTAAACAATAATCAAAACATGTCATCGCGATCGCTCCTTGAGAAGGACAAGTTAGAGGAGAATGGAAATAACTATGTGGATTGGATCCGCAGCTTGGGAATTGTTCTTAAACAGAAAGGAAGTTGTACATTCTCGATGGACCCGTTCCACCCGAGCCGGCCGCTAATGCAACTAAAGCGGAAAGGGACCAACATAAGAAGCATATGGATGATTCTATTGATGTTGGTTGCTCGATGCTTGCTACCATGTGTAAGGCTCTTCAGAAGGACCTTGTACACATGGAAGCCTATGATTTGGGAAATCATTTGAAGGAAATGTTCCAGCTTGCAAGCACGTACGGAAAGGTTTGACACTATGAAGGCTCTTCATTCATGCAAGATGATTGAAGGACAACCCGTCGGGCCTCATGTGTTGAAGATGAAGGGTCACCTCGAACACCTTGAGAGGCTTGGGTATCCTATCCAGCTTAGAGTCGGCTACGGATATGATATTGCATTCACTCCCGAGAGTTATAATCGCTTGTTCTGAATTATAACATGAATGGGATGAATAAATCTCTGTCCGAATTGCATGGGATGCTAAAGAATGCGGAGAACAATATTACCAAGAAAACCAATCAAGTGTTGATGGTGAATAAAGGAAAGGGGTTCAAAAACAAGGGTAAAGCAAAAGTTGCTAAACCGGAGGCAAAGGTTGCCGTTGCCGAGAAGCCTAAACCCAAATCCCAAAAAGGATGCCGTGTGCTATCATTGCAAGGAAACCGGGCATTGGAGGCGTAATCGCAAACTTTATCAGGAAGGATCAAGAAGAAGGGCAATGAGATTGCCATGACTTCGTGTATCTATATGATAGATGTTTTACTTTCTACCTCTAGTTCTTGGGTATTAGATACCGGATGTGGATCTCACATTTGCCTAAATGTGCAGTGGACTAAAGAATAGAAGGTTGCTCAAAGAGGGTGAAGTAGATCTACGGGTTGGAAATGGAGCAAGAGTTGCCGCATTGGCCGTAGTGGACTTACGGTCACTTTACCAAGCGGATTAATTTTAGTTTTAAATAACCGTTATTATGTTCCGGATTTGAGCGTAAACATTATTTCTATTTCATGTTTAGACAATGAGGGTTACAATTTTCTTATTGCGAATAAGAGATTTTCGATTTATTTGAATGACATGCTTTATTGTGTTGCTCATTCTTTTAATGGACTTTATGTCTTGGATGTTGAGAATAATGTTGACAATGTCTATCATGTTAGTAAGAAATCCAAACCAAATAATGTGAATGACACATATAAATGGCATTGCCGTCTTGGGCACATAAACGAGAAACGCATCTCTAAACTCCATAAAGATGGATATTTAGACTCATGTGATTATGAATCATATGATGTTTGCAGTCTTGTTTATTGGGCAAGATGACTAAAGCACCTTTACTAAGAGTAGTGAAAGGGCTAGTGATTTGTTGGCTCTTGTACATACCGATGTATGTGGACCAATGAATAGCATTGCTAGGGAGGATTTCGGTATTTCATAACGTTCATCGATGACTTATCAAGATATGGCTACGTCTATCTCGATGAAGTACAAAAGTGAAGCTTTTGAGATATTTAGAATATTTCAAAGTGAAGTACAAAATCAACTTGGCAAAACTATTAAAACACTTCGATCCGATCGAGGTGGTGAATATTTGAGCCAAGAATTTGACGATCATCTGAAAAGTTGTGGAATTGTTTCAAACTTACTCCACCCGGAACACCACAATGGAATGGTGTATCCGAGAGGAGAAATCGAACTCTATTAGATATGGTTCGATCGATGATGAGTCAAGTGAACCTTCCTATTTCCTTTTGGGGACATACACTGGAAACAAACTCGCTTTCACACTTAACAAGGTCCCTACTAAATCGGCTCCTAAAACCCCACATGAGATGTGGTATGGAATAAAGCCTAGCTTATCTTTCATGAAGATTTGGGGATGTGAGGTTTATGTAAAGAAATTGGTTTCGAACATAAACTTGCACCTAGATTCTGATAAATGTATTTTCGTCGGTTATCCCAAGGAAACGAAAGGATATCTATTTTACAACCAATCCGAGAACAAAGTGTTTGTTGCTCGAAATGGTGTCTTTCTAGAGAAAGAGTTTCTCTCTAAAGAAACTAGTGGGAGTAAAATTGATCTTGAAGAAATTCAAGAACCCGAAAATGACAAGGAACCAATAGTAGAGACGGAACCAAGTTCACAAGCTGTTGTGGAACCGGTTCAAGCTACACAAGTTCTTCGCAGATCGGATAGGATACGATCCGAACCCGAGAGATATGGATTTCTCATGACGGAAAGTAATGAAGTAGAAATCATTGAGAATGATGAACCTACTTCCTATCAAGAGGCGATGTCCACTCCTGATTCGGACAAGTGGCTGGGAGCCATGGAATCCGAAATCAAATCCATGTACGATAATCAAGTTTGGAACTTGATTGATCCACCCGAAGGTGTAAAAACCATAGGGTGCAAGTGGGTTTTCAAAAAGAAAACCGACATGGATGGGAAGGTACATACTTATAAGGCTAGGCTAGTTGCTAAGGGGTATAGGCATTCATGGCGTTGACTATGATGAAACCTTTTCGCCCGTAGCAATGCTTAAGTCTATTAGAATCCTAATTGCCATAGCCGCATATTATGACTATGAGATATGGCAAATGGACGTCAAAACAGCGTTTCTTAACGGAAACCTACTTGAGGATGTATACATGATACGCCCCCGAAGGGTTTGTCGATCCAAAGGATTCTAACAAAGTGTGTAAGTTGCAGAGATCCATTTATGGATTGAAGCAAGCTTCCTGAGCCGGAATCTACGTTTTGATGAATCAGTCAAAGAGTTTGGCTTCATCAAAAATGAAGATGAACCTTGTGTATACAAGAAGATAAGTGGGAGCATAGTGCTATTTCTGGTGTTGTATGTCGATGACATCTTGCTCATTGGAAACAATGTTCCTGCACTTGAGACTGTGAAGTCCTGGTTAGGAAAATGTTTCTCAATGAAATATATGGGTGAGGCGGCTTATATCCTTGGTATCAAGATCTATAGATATAGATCAAGAAGGATGATTGGTTTGAGTCAGAGTACATATATTGACAAGGTCCTTAGAAGATTCAAGATGGAAAATTCTAAGAGAGGATACTTTCCAATGGGACATGGCATTACTCTTAGCAAGACTCATTGTCCTAAGACAAATGATGAGCGAAAGAGGATGAGTGATATACCATATGCTTCGGCAATTGGATCTATCATGTATGCCATGTTATGTACTAGACCCGATGTCTCGTACGCTCTAAGCGCAACGAGTAGATACCACCTCGATCCCCGGTGAGAACCATTGGATAGTCACAAGAATATCCTTAAGTACTTAAGAAGGACTAAGGATGTATTCTTGGTATTTGGAGGAATGGAAGATGATCTGTTGTAAAGGGTTACACAGATGCAAGCTTCCAAACCGACAAAGATGACTATAGATCGCAATCCGGTTTTGTGTTTATGCTAAATGGAGGTGCCGTTTGTTGGAAGAGTTCCAAGCAGCACCGTTGCCGATTCTACAACAAGCCGAGTACATAGCAAAGATCGATGCGGCTAAGGAGGCGGTTTGGATCAAGAAGTTCGTTAGTGACTTAGAAGTCGTTCCGAGTATCACTAACCCGATAGAGCCGTTTCGTGACAACAATGGTGCTATTGCCCAAGCAAAAGAACCAAGGTCACATCAGCGATCCAAACACATTTTGAGACGCTTCCATCTCATTCGAGAAATCTGTGAAAGGGAGGACGTCAAGATATGCAAAGTACCAACGGATGACAACATTTCGGACCCTCTCACCAAGCCTTTACCACAAGCTAAACATGATGGTCATGTTAGGTCCAATACGGGTATAAGATACATGAATGATTGGGCCTAGTGCAAGTGGGAGTCTCGTAGGTGTTAGTGCCCTAGGCCTATAGAGATAGACCTTTATGTAATGTCATTGTTCATTTATATATGAGATTGCTTCTTTGATTATTATATGAGTTTGCATGTTTAGTTATAATAATCGTGTCCCTAGTACTTATGAAGCACTAGTATGAAGTCTAATGGATAATCATATGATGATTATATGCATGGAGATGCACATTAGATTCATGGGTACTTGTTAGAGAACAAGGTAATCGGACTTGACCCATTATGAGATTTATGTCATGGTCATATGTCATAATTAAATCTCATATAGTCATATCATTGATAGCCTTTGACTCGAGATTATCATCGTCTTCCGCTTGATGAATATCATGTTTGATATAGTTTAACGTTATCTTTAACCGGATGACAATAAGGGCTATCATTGGCATGGTATGATTCTTGTTGGGAAGAATGATAAGTCAAGATGGAAATTGTCCCTCGTAAAGAGAGATGTTTGCTTGGCCACTCGTAAGTAAGATTGATGTAGTGCATGGCCATGCCCGAATTAATTAATGTGATTAATGTCATTCGATTAATCAATTTACTTGGTAACGAGAAAGCATTGAACAATATGAGTTGACGTGGACCATGACTCATGTTCAATATAACATCGTGTGACAATGGGATTGTGATATGTTCTATGTGGGAAAATCGAACTTGATATTATACTATTTGGGTAGGCATGATGGCTTGCTAGAGTCCGCTCATGTCTTATGAGGATCGATGTGATCGGACTCATTGCCAACATAGTATGGTCCTATGGGGTCACACGCATCGAACGAATTGTCAAAAATGAAGAATATGGAGTTTTTGTTCTCGTGGGACGACTCGTCCCCGTGCCGTAACCAACTATTCCCCTTAAGGGGGACGCCAGATTCGTAAGCCGGGTGCCGGGGGACGACTCGCCCCCGGGGGACGACTCGTCCCCGGGCACTCGGATCGACGCGGAATTGACTTAAAACTAGGGTTTTCGCGAGGGGAAAAGTTTTATAACGTATAAATACTTACCCCTGGTTGCCCTAGCCGTCATTAGAACGTTTTGGCTTGAGAGAAACACTTAGAGTGGGAGATTTCAATTGAGAATTGAGAATCAAACACCACCAAATCCATTGTTCTTCATTGATTGAAAGGTGTTTCAATCAATTGGATCTAGCAATCCTCCTAGAAGAGTTCTAGGGTTCGTTCCTCGCGTGGATAAACATAGAGGATCTTCGTTCATCAAGATCTTTGGTTCGTGATTCCCGTTCGTTCATCAAGGATTAACAAGATCATTCAACTGAGTTGGGTCAAGTTTATCAAAGGCAAAAGCATTCAAGGTTGGTAATTCTATTTCATCTCTCTTAATTATTCATCTAGAACGGATTCTAGGGCTTGGGGTTTTTCGAGTTATTGCTTATTCCGCTGCGCATGGACCCTCGAAACCCTACACCTCGCACTTCTTAGGGATATAAATAATATTGGTCTGTACAGTTGGGGTAGTGGAGCGTTGGCCTTCTTGTATAGGGAGATGTGTGTAGCATCTCAACACGATTCGAAAGGGTGTGGTGGCTTCTTAACCATCATGTGTATGTCTATTATATATGATTACATTATGCTAGTGGACTTAACCTCGTTTTGTACGTAATGATAATTTTTTATAGCTTTGGGCATGGGAGAGGTTGTTGTGTACACAACCTAGGAGACATGAAGAAATAACACTTACCGGATTGCAACCAAATGGGTTACAGTGTATATTTCAATTACTTCATTTTGTAAACGATCCGTTTTGTAATATATCGCTTTTTTACTCATTATTTTTTATGTCAATTGTTTCATATGTAGGTGGAAGGGTCCATTGTCGTATACTTCGTGGATCGCCCATAACCCGCAAGGCTATCGAGACCCGCTTGTCATATTTAGAGAATGATCGGGTTGTGTGGCGGCCATACAACGGTGTGCCAGCTCCGAATTCGCCTTCAGGGCCAAGCTATATGGAGGGCGAAGGTGCCCTCATCCGCTTTGAGAGGGTTGAATGGCACTTTCAGATCGCGTAATGCGACAATTTGGGATGGTTCAAGGTGTGCTCGATGACCGCGACACCCGTTTGGACTTGCATCGGATTAGTCGGCAAGGTCGGCCCGCGTTAACTGGATGCAACAACATGATCGCACATAGCAAGGTGGAATGAACGGGAGTTTAATGTCGTTGATGGGGAGTTTGGTGAAGTGGATATGAGCTACCATCACCCCTATTTGACATGGTATAGGCGTATTACTCGATCGCTCATCCACAATTCGTCTAATGTGGAGGGACTAGGGTTCTGTGCCACGTTCAGTTAATTATGAGGGTGTGGTAAGTTATATATTACATACAATGATTTTACAAAAAACAATATCATTTTTCCGTATTAATTAATTGCACATCATTGTTTTGAACAGATTCAAAGTCTCCAAGGGATGTACTTATACACCGTAATGCCACATCCTTGGAAGACATGGTGAATTACACTCAACAATGTGTCACTAACACACCGACACATATTAGGGAGCAAAGAACGCATCGCAAGCCCAAGCTCCCCCAACGGTTGATCATACCGCCGAAGACGAGCCACGTAGGGAGAATCGGGTTCGTAGGCGTGGCGGATACCAACGGCTGCAGGATGAGCCCGAGATGCGGGATCAATACGGTGATATGCATCGGTTTGAGTTCGGGCCAGAGAGTTCACCTGCATGTGACCGGGTAATTCTTTTACCGAATTGATGAATCAGTTTGATTTCACGCAACCGCCTTAGAGCTCCTTCCCTTCTTCTAGCAATTATAATCGACGCCCGAGCGTACATTCGGGATTCCGGATTTAGGCCTAGTTTCCATTTGCCTAGAGTGCAGTTTTCGAAAGTCCCGACGGATCATCCTCATCCTCATCTCAACAATCTATATCGGGTGGTCGTCGTATGCCGAGGAGAGGGAGTAGGATTCGCCATCCCCCGATGAATTTACCCGTCCAATTATCATTGACTTGTATCCTACGTGACCTGGGATGTGGTCAATTTTCTATAAAACTTATTATTTTATTATTGTTAATTTTAATTTCATGAAAGCTTGCCATGGAATGATTTTTCGAAAACCGATCGAAAACGTTGAAAACTGACTGGTAATTCTTAAAAACTAACGGGACTTCTTAGAAACTAACTGAAAACGTTAAAAACCGATGGAAATTCTAAAAACTAACGAAAACGTTAAAAACCGATTGAAATTTGACAAAAGAGGGACGGACAAGAGGGAGGTCGCTCCTTATAGAGGGCGATCGCCCCAATGTACTCCGGGAATTCTAATTCCGGATTCTTTTATTATAAATTTATTTTTAATTACCGAGCGATCACCCCAATAAACGAGCGATCGCCCTCTTTTCCAGAGAAAAGGCGCGATCGCTCACTTGACCCCGCCGCGATCGCCCTCTACGCGGATTTCCCAAAGCACGGTTTATTCCCAAAACCTTCCCTCTCCCAATCAAATAACCCTACCACCACCAACGCCTCCTTTTCTCTCTCTCTCTAAAATTTCAAATTTCAAACCCCAATTTCAAGCTTCTTCAACCCCAAATCCCTTCTTCAACCCCAAATCCAATTTTCTTCAACCCCAAAATCAATCAATCATCCATTTTGAAGCACACATTCAAGGTTTGAGGTGGATTTTGAAGATTGTCATTCGTTTGTTTTTCAACACAAAGACTCGGCGAAATTCGGCGACCTTCCGCGAACTTCCGGCCAATTAAAAAGTAAGCTTCCAATTTTTATCTTTGAGTTTTGATTGACAATGCCTCCTAAAAGACCACGAACCACTACCACCAACACTCCAACCCCTACCGGTCCCCCGTATGATGCTGCTAAATTTGTTGGGATTCAAGCTCAACAATTCTTTGAGTTATATGAAAACAAGCCATTCAACCCGGAAAGGGAATTTGATTTTAATGACTTGTATTTAGATGGTTTTGTTACCCTTTACAATTGGGGAAAGTTGGGGAGTAAGCCCCCAAACTATGGAAGTTCACTTTAGTCAAAGAATTTTATGCTAATGTTTTTGAACGGGGTATACGGGAGAGTCTTTTGTGCGGGGGCTTCCGGTTAATTATGATAGGAATACCATTAATCAACATTACGGGTTAGCCATCGACATTGAGGAGGATGGGTGTGAGTACACCAAAGAGATGGAGAAGATAGGAAAAATGTTAGGGAAAATTTGCATTTGCTAGCTCCGACTTTTGGGATAATTGACCCTAGGAATGTGAAGAAGGGGGTAGTTGTTAAGGCTCGAGACATGGATACTTGGATGAAGTATCTTCATAGATTTATTTGTGAGAGGATCCTCCCCTCCTCTCATTTTAATGAGGTTAATTGGAGACGTGCATTTCTAATGCACATGATAGTTCAACGAAAAAAAATTGATTTTGGAAAAATAATTAGTAAGGAGATATGGAACAAGGCTAAGGGTATGGCCAATACGAACTATAATTTTCCATTGTTGATCACATCCCTGGTAACAAAATCGGGGTTTAACCTCGTGCTAGTGAACAAGGACATTAAAGGAGGTCCAAAGATTAACTTATTCACCCTCACCACTAAATGTCAGAATGTAAAGAGGGGTGAGGGGTCATCTAGGAGACCTCACGATGGAGATGATGATGATGATGATGATGATGAGGAGGAGGAGGAGGAGGATTGGCGAGCGGACCCTTGGCCGAGGCCGCTTATTATCCGTCGAGCGGTTGGCTACGTGGAGAGTCAAATTAGAGATATGAGGCAAGATTTTGGACATTTATCCGTCCGCGTGGATGCGGAGATTGAGACTAATCAGGCTTGGAGGGCACAACAAAATGCTTGGATGGCACAACATGATCGTGTACAGGAGGAGCAGACTAGGTTGCTAAAATCATCCTTGGACGGATGCCACCACCACCACCGGGAGATGGTTCGGGCTATGGTGGACAAGTATTGAAGATTAATGCTTTTTGTTGAATTTTAAAACTCTTTGTTAATTTCAGCTTTGATTTGTGGTTTAATTTGATGAGGGATCCTCATAAACAATATTTCATATTTGGTTTGTATTTTAATTCGTCATGCCTTTGTTGGCATGCAAACTTGGTTTTATGTTGGGGTGTGTCCCAAAGACATCTTTATTTTTGGTTTGTAACAAACTCGTAGTTACTTTCATCTTTGGTTTGACTCGCTAAATCTATTTTATTTCTTCCCTTCTTGTAGTGTGCCTGGTGGTATGGTGAAGTTTGGTTTGTAACAAACTTGATTTTTATGTAGGAGTAGTAATTTAGGAATGTTAGGAGTTCCAATATTCAAGTAGATGGAAATATGTAATTTTTAAAAATTAACAATTACAATTTATGGAAGTAATTATTAAATATTAATTATGGGAAAATAATTTATGAAAATGTTGATAAACACAATATATATGGAAATTTCATTTTATACAATAACAGGTTCAACAAAAAAGTCAAAAAGTGGAAAAACATTTTGGGACGGAGGGAGTATTACAAGAGTTTTATACAATAACGGGTTAATTGAAAATAAAAAATGGGACAAACATTTTGGGACGGAGGGAGTATAAAAAGCTTATTGGCTCAGTTTTGGCTTTGGAGCGGTCGCCCCTCTTATGGGAGCGATCGCTCCCAAAATTCCAGTAACTTTGCGCGAACGCGCGGATGGGAAGGGGCGATCGCCCCATTTTTCCTTATTTTCCATGTTAAAAATATTAGTAGTTATCATATTTTTGACTATACATGATGGTATGTGTTTATTTTCTGGCTAATTTAAAGTGGGAAAACTCGATTTTTTTTTAAAAATATAGGACATTAAAATTTTATATATCAAAATAACATTTTCAAAAGTACATTAATTGAAGATAGGTTGAACATTTATAATATACGTTCAAATCCGGCACTGCTAATGCCGGATTTATCAAATTTGAATTCCCCTTTAAAAGGAAGGAGTAGTTTCATTACAAACATCTAACCCTCAACCCTCTCTCCTCTCTGAAATATGGATCGTAGACTCAAAAATTCTTCTAATCTCCGTCCTCATTTTGAAAAAGGCCAAACATCTAACCCTCAACCATCTCACCTCTCTCAAATAAATCTGTCTCAACGCGAAGGAGAGCGTCTGATACCTGGTCCAGCTGGTGACGTGCGCTTGGCTTTGCGCCGCAGAAACCTCGATCGTCGAGAGGGGGATCCTCTCAGAACCCGTGATTCCGACCCAAGAGTATGTGAGGAGAGCGATTGAAGATCCCAAGGAGGATAAAGATTTCGAACGCAGCCTTGGCTCTCCGCACTTGAACCTGCTCGGGGCGATGGTATGATTGCTGCTACCCCTTTCATTACTATCACGGGCGGATTTCCTAATGGTTTTGATAGGATTAATGTTGCCGTTGGTGTTGTCAAGACCATCACACGAAATGAATTTGGTGACGCTACGGTAACTTTGAAGGTTAGCATATGCGTTTTGTATGTTTTCTAGCATGATTAGTATGTGTCTTATCTTACTAATTAAGATAAAATTGATAGGATCCAACGGAACAATAGGTGGTGCAATTCATCATAAGGTGTTTACTGAGAGTGAGTTCGGAGATGACATAGTTGTTGGTTCTGTTCTGATACTTCATCAGGTATGATGTATTAAAAATGCAACAACTTGAACCTATTATTAATATTGCCATCTAATCATGTTTTTTTTGTAATTTTTAGGTTGTTTTTTTCTCCCCCTCACGTAAAACACATATACTCAACATCACACTCCCAATGTATTCAAGGTAAAATTGTTAGGTACAGATCGTGAGTGGTTGATTGTTCAACAAATGACATTAGTTTATTTGTGTTGCAGGTATTCCATAAGGATTTCATCCCATCCGATTTTCCATGAAGGGGTTTTTCATGTAAAAGTTGTTGAACCGTTGAACTTCTATTTCTATCCTATGTGATCGGGATGTGATCACTAATTTGAACTCTTTATTTTAATGTTTGATTAATGTATGTGTTGTTGAACCGTTGAACTTGTATTTCTACGTCCTATGTGATCGGGATGTGATCACTAATTTTAATATTTATTTTAATGTTATTTCAGTTTTTATTCATATTTTATTTGCTATAAAATGGAGCGGTTGACCCATTTGGTCGTTTTAAGTTTCGCAACTACAAATATATTTGATGTCATACTCCACCAAGAGTTAAATATATTACAAGTTCAATATATTACAAGTTCAAATAAAGCAATATTACAAGTTCAAATAAAACAACAATACTTAAATGTTCAAAGTACGTAATTTAAGAAGTAATAATAAAAATAACAATTTACTCTTACTGTCTAAGAGTTGGACATCTCCTTCGCGTGTGACCTTCTAACTTGCAAATCCCACAACGATTCTTTTTTTTTTTTGCAACTTGCCAATCCATAGAGTTTCTCGTACGCCTTGACACTGGGTCTCCCTTGCTTCTTGTCACGTCGATGCTCCGGGTTAGGGTAAAAACGTGGGACAATATGATCTACATTCCAATAGGCCTCGTCATGGATTGGATGAAAAGAGCAACTCCACGTCATGTAGTACGAGGCAAGGCTGTAAAAAGGATGAATATAACTCATACCATCGACACTTTGCGATTTGAAACACGCAAGCACATGCGAACAAGGGTAATGATATTGCATCCATTTGCCACAAGTGCATGTTCGATCACGCAATCTCACAACTTGAATGTGTCCACCTTTGTCACCACGTGCACTTGGTCGTCACACTATAAACACCCACGCACGTAGTGTTAAACCTTGTGACGTGATGAAACCCGGCCTTATCCAAGTTGTATAGGTATCTTCGATGGATTCTCTCACCGAATTGTAGCGTGGCATTTGGTGGTGGGATGCCATTAGGATCTCCCCTAAAGCACTAATTGCTTTAGTGAGTCTATCTTGAAAGTATGCCACACACCTATAGAATGAGGTCTCAACAACCGCCGAAATTGGCATTCCCCGAGCTCCTTTCATAACGCCATTAAAAACTTCCGACAAATTAGTAGTCTTAATGCCGTACCTATATCCACCATCGTGAGCCATTGTCCACTTTCTAGCATCCAAGTTCTCAAACCATTTATATGCCTCGTGGGTTGATGATACGAATTTGCCTCGTAGATAGCATTTAAGCTTTCTATCTTGGGTGGTGCTAACAAAGACGCCAAAAAAGATCTTTCAATCCAACGCCCTTGTGAGCTTTAAGAAAATTAGCTCGCAAGTGCAACATGCACCATCTTGTGGATAACATTTCGTGGCCACCGGGCAATGTCTCCAACCGTGCAAAGGATGCCATTATGCCGATCGATATCAAGCAAACTTCACGACCCTTAACAATATGTTTGCATAGAAGATGCAGAAACCAACACCGGTTTCGATAGTCCTCTTTTTCAACAATAGCGAATGCGAGAGGAAGTAGACTATCATTTGCGTCGACACCTACGGCAATAAGAATAACCCCTCTATATCTTCCATGCAGGAATGTGCCATCAGTAAATAACGGGACGACAATGAGTGAATGCTTCCACACAAGTGCCAAATGCCCGTAACACACGATCAAACATACCTAAAGCACCGGAGGAGGAGGATCAGTAATGCTCCACAATGGTTCCAGGTTCCACTTTTGAATGGCAGGCTAACAAACGTGGCGGCCTTATGTAAGATTCTTCCCTAGCCTCCATATGCCTCTCGCAATAGCTTTTTGTTTGCCACACCATGCCTTTCTATATGAAACTTCCTTCCCATGGGCTTTTTTATTTCCGCCTTCACTAGTACAATCTTCAACTCGGGATCGGCCTTAACCAGCCCAAAACTTCCCGCCCTATGAACTTAGCATCCATGTTTCGATGATTTTGGCTAATTTCGGTTGCCAAACAAGAATGAGGACCCTTGTATTTGGTAATTTCCCAATACCCGGCATTCTTCAAACTCACATTCACATAAAAATTGCACGGAAAATCTTTCATCAAACACTCAATAGTCCACTTTCGGGTTGTGCTTCGTTTTACCTTGAAGCGCAAATTTTTCTTAATATGAAACAACTTCATTTTATACGCACATCTGTCTTCTTTGAAAAGCGAATACCTTTGGCAATGTCTGATGTTCTACATTCCATTCAGCAAAGTCATATTGGTTATCATCATATATCTCCGATCCTTCTCCAATATCACGATAAAATTGATACCCGACTACGTCATGCACGTGATGTTGTGGTTCTTCGTAAGCAACCAAATGTAACGCCAAATCTTCTCCCTCATTCTCGCTAACATCGGTAGGACTACTTTGCAAATCATCATATCCATCGTCACGATGCATTTAGAAGCAACTCAATATTTTCTTCATAATCGAATCATTATCATCATCATTATACAATTCCTCACCCTCACCCCCTCCCTCTTCCTCGCTCTCTTCCTCTTCCTCTTCCTCTTCCTCTTCCCTCTTCCTCTTCCACATATGTTTGTGTACTTGTTCCAAAGCATCCCTCCGACTATAGCGGCTTAAAGAACCCATCCGGAAGGTATCCATGTCATTAACATACCGATTTTGTAATGGCTCCTCATAGGTTTCAAAGTCCTCAACATTCACATTATCAACTAAATTTATCTTAACATACAATTGTAAGCTACTCAACCCACCAAAGCGAGCGAAACATCAAACATGACTTCCATACCCATATCATTGTCGATTACAAATGGAATGTAGTTTGCAAATCCCGGGAGCAGCAAGATGAGGATATCTACATATAACTTGCAACCGAACAACGGCTCGATCTACCCCAATTTTCTTAGCTAACTTTTTAATCAACTTCTTGTAACTCCACCGAGTTTTAGCCCTAAGTGCACATTTTGGTCCCCTTTCAAAATGTTCACCTTCAAACGGGTGTTCATCATTTCCTCCCCAATAACACATGAAAACAATTGGAACTCCACCATATTTATTCCTAGAAATTGAAAAATAAATTATAAAAAATCTAATTTAACAATATCACTACATTCACAAAAAAATTTAAATAAATACTAAATTTAAATTTCGAACAAAAATAAGAGGATTAAATGTACCTTCTTAATCACCTCTTCTTCTTGAACTTCTTAATCAACTTCTTGAATTTTCAATATTTTTTGAAAAAAATTCACCTACTATTCTTCTTCTTTCTTCTTTTCTCCTTCTTCTTCACTTGATTTTTGTTTTTCGATTTCTTTACGCATTTGCCGAGGAAGATGGGTTTTGTAAAGCAAATCCGAATTAGCATTTCCGGATTTGAATTTTTCAAAAAAACATTACTTATTCAATTCAGTATATATTTCTTTTTTGAAAAAAAAAAAATTAAAATAGAATCCGGAATTGGTACCTCCGGAGTACACTTGAGCGATCGCTCTATTATAGGGCGCGATCGCCCCCTATTTACGGAATTATTATTTTCCAAAATTCAATTTTGAAAACAAAAAAAAAAATTAAAATAGAATCCGGAATTGGTACCTCCGGAGTACACTTGAGCGATCGCTCTATTTTAGGGCGCGATCGCCCCCTATTTACGGAATTATTATTTTCCAAAATTCAATTTTAAAAAACAAAAAAAATAATAAAAAAATCAAATCCGGAATTGGTAATTCCGGATTTCATAATCCGGAATTACCAATTCCGGATTTCAAGTCAAAAGTGCTACTTTGGTACTTAAGTTTTTGAAAATGTTATTTTGATATATAAAATTTTAAAAAGCTATATTTTTAAAAAAAAATCTAATAATTCAGCCCAAATTGAAAACTAAGTGTTTTTTTTTGTGTCCAAATCAAATGAAACTTATATCAATTTGTAGGGAAAAAAAATTATGAATTTTGGTGAATTTTTCTTTTTATTTTTATATCATTTATTATGAGATAATTGAGTTTAAATAATTGGGTGGAAAAATAATAAAGTACGGACCAATGATAATTTGACACGTGGCAAATTCAAGAAAAACCAAAAAAGAAAAGAAAAAACCCAGCGCCTCACGCGCCTATCCGAAGCGTGAGACGCACGCGCCTTGGCCCCCTCCAATGCGCTGCCGACACGTGTCCAATTAAAAAAAAAAAAAGTTTCAAACGGGATGAAAGTTTTCATCCCGTGAATTAATCCAGTTACCTTTCAACCCTCCATTGTAGTGGAATGGCTGTATGAAATGGGATTTCATTCCCATTTCATACAGCCATTGTGCATAGTCTCAATAAGAAAGTATTTTGAGCAATATATTTAAAATATTTTTTTTTAAAAAAAAACTTGTTAGTTTTTTAGGTTTTCGGGGAAGCTGATAGAGCGAAGGCTCGTTTGATACAAGATTTTAAATCCTAATAATAATTTTTTTAAATATTTATTATAATAATTAAATTAATCTAAATTTATTTCTCAAGATTCCTTCATCAAAAAAATAATCAAAAGATCATTTCGGGATGAATAGAGTAAGTCTCTATATTTCTAAATTAGAAAACAATTATAATGCAATTTTTTATAAAGCAATTTTTAATTATATAAGCGATATACAAATAAGTAAAAGTTATTTCTTAAAAATTTACAAGATGTTAGATAATCTAGGCAAATGTTTTCTTTATATATAGTACTCCATATTTCAATTTGTTTAATTTATTCTGTATTGATTGGTTAAATGAAGCTTTCAGTTTGCTAATTAACATTCTAATTAATGAGGGAAAATGACAATGTTTTTGGTTTATTAGGATTTAAGATGAGGTTTAATTAAATTAAATAAACCAATTGCTTTGTTAATAAGGGCATGTTAATGATTATTTTGTTGCTTTGGCTAATTCAAACTCAATTGCTTGGTTGCATAAATTTTCCATAATTTTCGGCCTCTTTCATTAATGTTTTATTTGTGTTTGTTTAGCAAACGATAAATTTAAATTCATGCACAATTGAAAAGGAGACGACTCTTCACAAAAGCCGGAAGCTCACTCCAAATTTCAATAGCAGTTTCAATTCTTAACCTACAACGACGAGATTTTCAATCTAAATCCTGATACGTTTAGATTTATATCCAATTAAAACTTGGATATTGCCTCAAAATAATCGTTGACTTGTCTAAAATTATGTGTTTTAGTTATCTATGTATAGTTTATCATGGTAAAATCGCAAAAATGTAATTTTTCCTAGTTTGAAATGCGATATTAATTTTTGAAAGAATCAAAAAGAAAAAATACGACACACACATTAGATATGTTGGAGTGCGGAGGAAGTAACATTATCAATTTTTACTAAATAACTATTTTGAACTTATTTGGTTTTATGATTTTCTTTAGAATGAACAAGTAACATAGTACTTCCCGTCCCAAAATAATTATTCATTTTTTTTATTTTAATGAACATTCAGAAAATAGTTAACTAATAACTTTTACATGATTTTTGTATCCTCACTATGACTTTTTTAGATTTATAAAAAAAAAAAACAAAATTAGAGGTGATTGTTGTAACTTTTTCTAAAAAACAAAATGTCCTCTTGATTTTTTTTTTAATTTTTTAATCTATCATATTCTTCTTTTTTCATTTTAAACTAAGAATTATTGGATTTCAATTGTTTTGTTTGGGTCAATTAATTTAATTTAAACGCCACAAATAGGTTAGTCCTTGAACTACATGCACATCACTAGTTTAGAGTATTATGTGGTGAAGGTTGTTCTAATAAGATATTTGGTCCTAAACCTTGCCATTTCAATATCTCCAACGTAGTTTGACATATTCAAAATCATTTACTTGTTCGATAGTTCGGTTTCATTTATTGATTGAATCATTCGTATCAAATCAATTTAAATCACATTTTGAAATTTTAAAAAAGAATCATCAAACCAAAGAGGCGAGCAGCGCGATAATTTGCAGTCTTTCTTTCTTTCATAAGGTCGCGGGTTGGCCCAAGCGAACAGCCCCTTGGCAATTGTCAGGAAAAGGCTCTAGCAAATGATTCCCTCTCCCAACCCCCGCTTGATGCACCGAAGTTTGCCCTTTTTTAATCATCAAACCAAACAATTGAGTTTATAGTCAGATTAACATGCATACAATTTGTATATAGTCAATTTCACGAGTGCGTCTGCTGAGAAACGCGTTTCTCCATAACTATGGAGAAACGTGTTTTCATGTGAAGCTTTACATTTGATAGCAGGAAAAAAAAACCCAAGGCGAAGACCAAAAGCTTCGGATATCAGGAAGGCTTTGCATTGATAAGCGGAAAGCTTTGCGGTTGATATCCAGAAGCTTTGTATTTGATAGCCACAAGGATGTGAAATGTATATCAGGAAAAAAAAAACCCAAGGCAGACCAAAAGCTTGGATATCCAGGAAGCTTTGCATTTGATAGCGGAAGCTTTGCGGTTGATATCCGAAGCTTTGTATTTGATAGCGGGAAAAGGATGTGAAATGTATATCCAGAAACTGTTAGGTGCATATCCAGAAAACTGTTAGGTGCATATCCAGAAATGTGTTAGAGCATATCCAGAAATTGCTATTGAAGGTTTCTGGATATCCAGAAACCTTCAAATGTATATCCAGAAACATTTTGAAGGTTTCTGGATATTCATTTGAAGGTTTCTGGATATCACTTTCATAGGTTTCTGGCTATCTAGCTCATTGTCGCGCGACATGTCGGGACCCGTTTCTCCATAACTTATGGAGAAATTTCTCCCTAGATTTTGTGCAATTTCACATGCATAATTACTAAAAATGAAATATCAGTATATTCATTGCTTACTTTACTTTTATTTAAATTATACCACTTTTTAACACCCGTTAAAAAATTAATAAATCAATCCATAAAAGTTAACAATTTTACAAGTCAGTTATTTTGAAGTTGATTATCATTTTAGGGGTTTATTGAAAATTTTATAAATAAAAAGGTTGTGAATCAAAAAAATAAAATAAAATGAAACATTAACATATTAAAACTTCAAACAAACATTTTTTGTATAGCAATTTTGTTTTAATAATATACTCCCTTCGTCCCATAGGTATAGACTTATTTTCTTTTTTGTCCGTCACATGTGAGTGTATAATATTCAAAATAACAAAAAATTTATAATTTTATATTCAATGATACCCAATTGTCATAATCACAACAACAATCTACTTATTATTCCTCACACTCATTCTCTCATATACCTCCTTCGTCGCATTACAAAAGGCACAAAATGAGTTTTGCACAAAAATTAAGAAAATTGTATAGTGTAGTAAGTTTTGTGAGTATAAAAAGTGAGGTAAAAGAGAGAAACCGAGAAAGGAAATAGTAAGTGAATAGATGATATAAGTATAACAAGTGGGTCTAATGAATATACAAGTATTAAAAAAATTCTTTGGGTTTGTGCCATTTGTAATGAGACACCAAAATGGGGATTTTTGTCTTTTGTAATGGGACGGAGGGAGTATTAATTTTCATAATCACAACTAGACATGCCCTATCGGACCGGATCACCGGTTAACGTTCGAAAACCACCGGTCCACGATTTGACAAAAGGCCGATCGGAACCGGACCGTTGACTTACGGTTCACGGTTCTGGTTTGCTGGTTTTAGATGGGGTTTTTTTTAACCAAATGATATTTTGAATTTTTTTCTAGTTTTGTTTTATGTGTGAAAAAATAAAATGAATTGAAATGTTTTATTTATACACCCAAAAATATTTTTCAATTTTTTTACTACTCAATATTCAATTTTCAAAAGGAGACAAGGCTTAAAAAAGAGACAAAACTTAGACAAGTGACAACACAAGTACATAACACATTACACACGCGTCAAGCATACACATAATATACACACTGTCTGACTGTCATACGTACTCTACGCACACACACTAGGTGTATTTATTCTTTTATTAAAGAATAATATAAATTCATATATTTTACTTGAAATATAAAAGGAAAAATAAATAAATATTTGATTTGATTTAATTATTTTGATAAATGTATATAATACTATATTTTATTCAACAAAAGTAATTTATATAACTTAACCATAGGGTCGATCAGTGTGCAAATGGGTCAAATTATTATGGTCAATTTAGTATTTTTATTAAAATCCAATATTTTTCAGTTTTCTTAATAAACAAATACAATTAGCTTATAACAGCTTCAAAATATCCAAAACAAACAGTATTCAGTTCATTAGCTATAAGTCAATCAGTTATCAGCCATCAGCAGAGCTGTCAATACGGGCTAACGGGGCGGGGCAGGATTGACCCAAATTTCTAGCGGACTGGAAATACGTTATCCCAACCCAACCTATCTTGGGTTGGTGGGACATACGAGCCAATCAAATAACTGAAATTTGAGCTTGAAATTGTGTATAAATTGATAGCAAAAAAAAATCAAAATTCATAATAGTTAAACAAACACAAACTTTCAACCACAATAATATCTTAAATGATACTAAAAATCATAACAGTCAAATAAACACAAACAAAAATTTATAACAATATAAACTAATTTTCAAGTATGCAACACAAGTAAAATTTACGCAGATTGATACAAACAAATACAAGTAAATCATAATCCCATAAATAAAGATTCATATCAATAAGAATGGAGAGAGAGAGAGATAGAGATGTTAGTGTTATGTCCTAGGCCTATAGTTGATAGACTTATGTGTTGACATTATTTATTATTATATGAAAAGTTTATCATTCGATTATTATATGTTTTGCATATTTTATTGTAATAATCTCCATCTCTAATTATTAAGTGAATAATTAGTATAAATGTTAATGGATAATCATATGATGATTATATGTATAGAGATGCACATTAAATTTATGGGTACTTGTTAGAGAACAAGTATTTGGACTTGACAGTATGAGATTTATGTCATGGTCAAATGTCATAATTAAATCTCATAAGGTTACTTCATTTAGTCCCTAGACCTGAGATTATCATGAACTTACATATGATGAAAGTCATGTTTGATTTTAGTCAAACAATATCTTAACACGATATCTATAAAGGCTAACTTTGGCATGATCGGAATCGTGATGGGAAGGATGATAAGTCAAGATGGAATTTGTCCCTCGAAAGAGAGATGTTATGCTTGGGCCCCTCGATGAGTGATAATGATTAAAGTGTATGGCCATACCCCAATACGATTGGATTATCATTATACTCAAGATCGAGAAAGCATTGAACAAAGACAAGTTGACGTGGACCATGACTTGTGTTCAATATAACATCGTGAGACAAAGGGAGAAATGGAAGTGCACCATTGGAAACGTGAACTCTTACGTTATATTATTTGGGTAGACATAATGGCTTGCTAGAGTCCGCTTATGTCTTATGAGGGTCGATATGATCGAGCTCATTGCCAACATAATATAATCCTATTGGGTCACACACAACTAGAATGAATTGATTAAACCAGAGGAAGAATGATTGAGAATTCCTGAACTGGCTTGGGTTGTAGCGCGACAGAACTTGGCCATAGGCTTCGACTGGTCGTGCGACAACATGAAGCCACAAGGCGTTTACAGACTGGTTTCCTAATTTGATTAGGAAACATATACCATACTAATGTAGTATAAATATGAAGGTCTGTCAACCCTAATTGACTAGCCGAAATTCTGAAAAGAAAATCACAACATAATTCTCAATATTCTTCAAGGTTTATGATCTAGCAATCATCAAAAAATCGTTCTTGGTTCATTCAAATGTGTGGATACCAAATAGGTCTTCGCCCGTACACGATCAAGGCCTAGAGTTCGAAGTTTGTATTCAGAATCACATCAATACATTGTTCGATAGCTCAAGAACGGAAAGCGTTCAAGGTTGGATATTTCTATCTCATAGAATTCAATTTAAATTGTATAGAATGGATCCTAGGCGCTTTGGGTTTTATGTTTTTAGATGCTTAAGTCCGCTGCGCATGGACCCGTAAAACCCAACAAGAGATACATGTGTGGATCGGAGACAGTAATGACAACAAATTAGTGGTCGTGATGGAGTGCACCGGCGGCGATGGAAACGACGACGAGGCAGACGGCGTCTGCATAGGGTTTCTTCGTTTCTGTTCTTTAGTTCTCTCGAGTCTCTATCACTACACGATTCACGGATTGAGTACATAAGGTCGATATAGCCCAAGAATTTCCACTAAAAAATGACGTCAGTTTGTGGCGAAAAAAATATTAAAAAATTATAGTGGGCTGGCCACCTGGCTCGCCCCAAAGCCGTTTTGGCCCGCACTCGTATGGGGAAGCCCAAATGGGCCCACTTTTGTTTGGGTTATTAGTTTTAAAACCCAACCCACCCTTGCATGGCAGGGCGGGCTGGCCCGACGGGCCAACTCAAATTGACGACTCTAGCCATCAGCCAACATCTATAAGTTATCAGCAATCATTTGCAACAAACGGGCCAGAAATTAGGTTCTTGACTTTCAAAAGGTCAATCACCAAAACTCGTGGAAAAATTGAAAGGGCTTGGACTTTAGGCCCCTTGAGCGAGATCAAAATCCCATAAGAGCCCACCCTATTTCAAAAATCCCATATAAACCCATTGCTATTGAAAAGGACAGCCCTACCCTCCAACCATTCCATTAACTCCCACCCATATCCCGCCCTAGCCCATAGCCACATCCAGGCCTGCCACTAGCTCGCTCGGCACGTTTGCTGATTCATCACCCTTTCCAGAAAATTATAAGAAATATCAACTTAAATTTGAAGAGTGTGAGATTTGAACATGGGGATCAAACATGTTTAAGCTAAATCTTAACCATAATAACAATACTCCATTTATTCTAAGTTTTAAAATATTTAATATTAGTTAAAAAATTATGAATGAATATAAATGAAAAAAAATGAGATTTCACAATTATTAATAAAACTCAAAAATATTCACAAGAATATAAACTTTTTAAAAGCCAGAAAATTAAAGAAAATAATTTTAAAATTTAAAAGATCTGAATCTTTCATTCAAAATTATAAAAATATGAAGGGCCTAAAACTTTATTAAATAAAAATTTTATTGTAAAATATAGTATTTTGGAAGCATCCATTATTTTACATTATTACCAAACAGTTAAGTTACTTATTTACATAAATCCCATCAGTTATTTTCCTTATTTACTGAAATGTCTACCCAATGCATTTATTTACAAAACTACCATCACACTACTGGTGCAACTCATATAGCTAAATTAAAAACCAATTTTCTTTTTATAGTTTAACAATAAAACATTTCTTCAGCAAAAAAAATAAAAAATTTCATTAAAAGCCACAATTTAATAAGATAATTTACACTTTTTTTATATATATTTTCTTAAAAAATTATAAAAAAAAAGTCTCATATTTTATTAATTTTGACCTCATGGTCTATCTATAAAACTAATTTTAGTCTTATATATAAACTATTGTATAAGACTAGAATTACTATTATATCTAAGGTATAAGACTAGCATTAGTCTTATACATAAGTCATATTGAAAAATCGATAGAAACTCACTAATGTTCAAAAGACAATATTATTCCTACCATTCTACTCCTATACCTAAGGTATAAAATCAGAATTACTCTTATACCTAAGATATAAGAGTTATTTTTTTTTTCACAATTTTTCACATTTTCTTTATAAATCATAAAAAAATGAGAATTTCACAATCAATCAATTTGATTCAATATTCACCAAAACATCAAATTTTTAAAAAAAAATATCATAAAATTAAAAAACACGATTTTAAAAATATTAAAAGACCTAAATCTTTAATTAAAAAAATTATAAAAATATGAAAGATCTAAAAATTAAATTAAATTATATTATAATTGTGAAATATATTATTTAGGAAGATTCTATATATTTTTTTTCATTATTCCCTCCAGTTATATACATAAATACTATTAGATAAGCCTCTTATTTATTGAAATGTCATCCAAGGCATTTATTTACAAAACTACCATTGCACTCCTATACCTAAGATATAATACGAGAATTACACTTATACCCAAGGTATAAGAGTAAAATAATTCACATTTTTTCACATTTTCTTATAAAATCATAAATTAAGTCTCATATTTTATTAATCAGTCTGCTGCTACACATAGAGAATTACTCTTATACCTAATAAATAAGAGTATTTTTTTTTCCAAAATTTTCACATCTTCTTAATAAAATCATAAACAAGTGTCATATTTTATTAACCAATCCGCTCATATATTAAGGTATAAGACTAGAATTTACTCATATACCTAAGTTATAAAAGTAATTTTTATTCAATTTTTTTCACATTTTTCTAAAAAATCATTAAAAAAAACTCATATTTTATTAAGCAGATCGCTTATATACTTAGTTATAAAACTAGAATTACTCATATAACTAAAGTATAAGAGTATTTTTTTTCATAATTTTTTACATTTTCTTTGAAAATCATAAATAATATCTCATATTTTATTAACCAATACGCTCCTATACTTATTTATAAGACTAAAATTATTCTTATACCCAAGGTATAAGAGTATTTTTTTCTCAATTTTTCACATTTACTTTAAAATCATAAAAATTCTCATATTTTATTAATCAGTCTGCTCTTATACCTAAATATAAAACTAGAATTACTCTTATATATAAGGTAAGTATTTTTTTTCATATTTTTTTAAAAAAATCTGTGATATTTTACTAATACTGACTCTTATAGTTTGACTATAAGAATCATTTAGTCTTATAGTTTAATTATAAGATCCATTTTTTTATAAAAAAAAAAGACAAAATAATAAAGTTAGAATATATTGTCATTTCAGACAAAATGATATTACTGGACATGAATATTATGATAGATTATCAACATATTAATCTACAATTTATTCCTTTTTTTTTTACAAATAATTTATTATCACAAGTTTTCAATTACAAAAGCAAAAAAAATTAATATTTTAAAAGTGTGTTTATGCATATGATGATATGAGTAATGAACACCGGAAAAATCAATGCAGAAAATAATTTTAGAAGAAAAATAAAATAAAAATCAATGCGGTATATTTTGGGGAGATGAAAATGTTAACTATTACACATTTTAGCGTAGTAACATACTTTTATTAAGTTTTTTCTTTTTGAACTTAATTTTTTTAAAGTACTCCTTTTACAATTCATTGGAATATGAGTTGGTCTTATAAAAAACTAGTTTTTTCTTAAGATAAGAAAAAACGTGTTTTCAAAATAAACGGTGGCAATTTTGTAATTACTGGCAACTATGTTCAAAATAAACGGTGGCATTTTCGTAATTAATGATTCCCCCGTTTATGCCAGTGCCTGTTTAACAAACTGCCAGTGTGACAAAGTGTCAGTGCATATGTAACAAAGTGCCAGCGAAAAAAGTGCCAGTACCAGTTTAACAAAGTGCCAGTGTAAGCGAGTGCGGCACTTTGTTAAACCGAAACTGGCACTTTTACACGGCACTTTTATATACATGAACCGGCACTCTTCACACCGGCACTCTGTTACACTAACACGGCACTTTGTTACACTAATATTTTTGCTGGCTCTCAAAAGTACAAGCACTGGCATTCAAAAATACATTGACTGGCATTTGAAAACACATTTACTGGCACTCAAAAATGCATATACTGGCACTCAAAAACACTGATAATTATTTTTGCTGATATTCAAAAAAACAAGAACTGGCATTCAAAAAAACATGGACTGGCATTCAAAATTACAAGAACTGGCATTCAAAAAATACATTAACACTCAGTTACACACTTACTGGCACTCTATTATACACTAACTGGCACTCCAAAATACATGGACTGGCACTTCAAAACACATACACTGGCATCTAATTACCCAGTCCACCAATGCATCAAATTCTCAAACTGGTACTCAAATACTTGTAAACTGGCATTCAATAATATACAATCTGGTACATTTATATGGAATACTGGTTCAGTTTATACTCAAATCAAATTCTCAAACTCGGTTGAACGGCGATCTGGAACAGAGAGAAAGAAGACGGCAATTGCAATTTTAACCCTTCGTCCAATCCAAGATGTAACGCCATCAACCTTGCCGAAGGTTTCCCTGATTTTCCGGCACCTCCCCATATCAAAGATGCTGCCGTCTCCGCCATTAATTCCGATTTTAATCAATACAGGTTTCTCTCCCCCCTTGTTTTAGTTCAATCTTTGAATCTTTGAATTTGGGTAGCGATTGAGAGAGGTTTGGGTTAGGTTGAGCGAGAGAGCGATTGTTGTTGAGTTTGGCCGGAGAGGCTAGGTTGAGGAAGAAGGAGGTAGAACGGTGTTTCTGGGTGGAGAGGGAGATGGCGCGGTGATGGAGATTGAAGGGTGATTGGAGGTCGCCGGTTGATTGGGGATTGAGATTGGGTTTGATTTCCGGTGGAAGAGCTTGGTTAGGGAGGAGATTGGGGCCGGCAATGGTGGTTGGGCTTGGTCGGAGAAGAAGGTGGGGAGCTTTTGGCAATGAATTACGCTTCTGCGTATAGAGAGAGAGAGGAGAGAGAGGGCCGGAAAAACACGTTTTTTTGTTAACTTAAAAAAAACGCGTTTTTTATAAGTTTTTGGCTTGGAATATTGTTGTTTCAAACTTTTACGACTATAAATTAGTTGATTAAATGAAAAAAGTTGTCATTTTTGATGATTAATAGAGAAATAACATTATTTTAATAAAAATGTAGTGACTTAGTCGATTAAATACTTTAGCTCAAGGTTCTAAAAAGCGCTAGGCGGATGCTAGGCGGCGGAGCCGAGCCTAGCGCCTAGGCGGGGACTAGTCGGGATTAGTCGGGACCTAGGCGGGGCTTAGAACTAGGCTTTGGAGAGGGGCCTAGCGTCTAAGCGGGGCCTAAACGCCCTTAGACGGAGTCTTTTAGAACACTGCTTTAGCTTAGTGGTTAAGAATATGCACTCCCAAAATATGGTTCAATTCCCACCATTTACATTTTGGATTTTAAATTTCTGAAGATAAAAAAGGGCAGGCCTGGGTCTGAGCATGGTTGGCGGGCGGGCAGCGGTGCCAATGGGCCGCCTCATCTATTCGGCCCGAATTGTGTGTGTGAAAGAGTGTGGGTAATATTGGTATTTCATATAAAATGTCTATTATAAGAAATTTTGATTTGAATATTAAATACTCCCTTCGTCCTAAATCTACGTGCACATTTTGTCATTTCGGATGTCCCAAACCTACGTGCACATTTTCTAAAATGAAAAAGAATTTTTACTATTTCCTCCACTCATTCTCTCTCCTACATTATTTTTATACTCACAACACCATTATAATTTATTATTCCCTTTACTCATTCTCTCTCCTATTTTACTTTCACACTTACAACACTTTTTCCATTACCCACTTTCCTTAATCTATGTGTAAAACACCAATCGTGCATGTAGGTTTGGGACGAAGGAAGTAGTGTATAAAATTTTGAAAATGTCTTGAGTTTTTGTGCAGAATGATTTGGGAGGGGGGTTACATGGAATTATTTCAAATTGAAATAGGGTCATTGCCCCATAAAATTTTTTTTTTTTTTTAAATTTATGCTCAATAAGTTTCTTTTAAATGAGTGTATCAATTTTTTGTCATTTTGAACGAAAATATTCCCCAAAGAAAGAATATTGTATTATATTTTCAGAATGTTGTATTATATTTTTTAAAAAAAAATTAAAAAAATATTTTTTTTTAAATACAAAAAAATAAAATAAAAAAATGTTGTATTATATTTTCAGAATGTTGTATTATATTCAGATTATATTTTCAGAATGTTGTATTATATTATCAAAAAAAAAAATTTAAAAAATAAAAAATGTTGTATTATATTTTCAGAATGTTGTATTATATTCAGAATGCTGTATTATATTTTCAGAATGTTGTATTATATTCAGAGTGTTGTATTATATTTTCAAAAAAAAAAATTTTTTTTTTAAAATCAGAATGTTGTATTATATTTTCAGAATGTTGTGAGGGCAAAATTGAAAGTTCACTTGTAAAAAGAACTTTCTGGTCATTTTAATAAAATGAAAAATTTAGTGGAAAGTGATTTGTTCCAAAAGAAATTTATGGGATAAATTTCCATTGAAATATGAGGACTTTGACTATTTGACTGACAAAAGTTGTCAATTTGTAATTCAGCAGTTGCGAAGCTTCTTAGATTAGATTTGGTCATTTTCTACCGACGTGTCGTTTCCAGATGCTATCTTTTTCAATCATAATAACACTCCATCAGCTTCCAGTCCACACAACACATACACTTTTTAGATAAAATATTTTTTTTTTTTATAAATTACTAATTAATAAGTAAAAAAGAGTTGTCTAAAAGTTGAGCTCATTTCCTTAAAAAAATGTTACAAATGTGAGTATCCATTAGAGGTTTTTTTTTTTAATGTAAATTTGAAGGCCAAAAATAAAAAGAAGGAATAAATAAAATTAATGCTTTCACATCCCAAAAAAGAATGAGAGATTTTAATTTGAGATTTTATCATTCATTTTGAAATAAAAAAGGCAACAGCATCTGATCAGTTGGAAGGATACATCCGTAACTTCATGTTTATAGATACTCCATCTGCCTCACTAAAAATTACATATTATATTCCTTTGAATATTCCACTAAAAATTATATTTTCTTAAATAGAAATGATTTAATACTCCTTCGCCAAAAAGAAAGTTTACTTTTCACTATTCCACCCAATCATTCTCTTTCCTTAAATGGAAAGTTTTCCATATATTTATACCCTTATCATCTCCATATATTTACAAAAAAACCATTACTATTCCTCCCTCTCATTCTCTCTCCTATTAAATATTATTAACTTTTACATTCTCTCTCTTATTTCCTACCACACATTTAACTTTTACATTCCCTCTTCTATTCCCTACCACACATTTAACTTTTACATTCTCTCTCCTAAAATTTTCTATCCCACTAAAAATTAAATTTTCTTATATAGAAATGAATTAATATTTTTTATTAAATTAGATTCACTTGAATACTTATAACAAACTATCCACTTATTATTTTATATTTTATTTTCTTTCTCATATTTCAGTTACAACACTTTTATCACTCAGACTTTTTTTTTTTTAATTTTCGTATTCAAAATAAAAAAGTACTTTAGTAAAATATACGGCTAGATTGACAGTGATATTGTGAAAAGTGCGGGGGTGAAATGCTTATATGGACAAAGGAAATGATTATTAAAGGACTAAATAATTGAAGGACTTGCTCAAGTCATGCCTTTTCTCATAATAAAGTTTGGTAAAATAAGACTTGTTGATTATACTTATGGAGCAATAATGATGATACTAAAGTTATAGAAAAAGTCATAAAATTTGGGTTATAAAATGATACCCTCCGTCCCTAAAAATTTGTTTCATTTGACTTTTTTGTTAAACTTTGACCACAAATTTATGAGAGATTAATCATGTTCATGAAATTCTAAAAGTTGTTGTTGATAATATTATTAATGGTGAATCAATAGAAATTTTTAAAATTTCATGAACATAATTAAATTGTCATATATTTATGGTCAAAGTTCAACTAAAAAGTCAAATAGGACAAACTTTTAGGGACGGAGGGAGTATGTCATAATTGTGGTGATGTTTTTAACTAAACCACGCCAGATCCATGATTAATGTAACCAATAAAATATCGTTATCTCATTTTGTATTTTTTTTCTTTTTTAAACCTAATATTTTCCGAAAAATAAATCGTAAAGTTTTAATAATGATAGGACTACAAGTGTACCATTTGATGGGAGGAAACATGATTTCATTCATCAAATTATTATTTTCTGTCTAGTCAATTAATTAGGTTATGAGATTGTTTTTGACATTTTAGTGGGTTAGAATTATTTATTCTAGCTATATATATTTACTTTATCTAATTGAGTGACTATTTCTATAATATGAATTCACTCTCCGTATCTAATTGAGTGTCTATTTTATTTATCTAAACTATAAAAAATTAGCTTTTAAAACACTTTAGCAGCTTATCTCTTATCTACATATGACATCATAATTAAAAGTATAAATGAGAACATATGATTTTAAATTGAGAATTTAATAATTTAATTATAAATTGAAAAAGATAGGGGTCAAAATTACAAAGTACTTTTCTTAAACTTAATCATCATTAATTAGGTTGGTAAGATATGATGTTCTTGAATATTTAGAGAAGATGGTGTCAAATTAAGTTAGGCCAGTTCTTGTATTGAGTTGAGACACTTGTGAGAAATTTCAAATATAAGAGACTAACTTTTAAATAAAAATAGTAAACAAAAAGGTCATAAAAATTCAGAAATATACCAATACTTTACATAGGCGAGTGGAGAAAAGTAGCTTTTGTAAGAATATGGATTGCAAAATGTGTATACTTAATAAATATAAGTGACATGTAGACGTACATGTATAAATCATTAAAATAATATTATTATAAAGTATAGAAATATTAATTAAATGTGTAGAAATCCCGAGGTGAAAATTACCTATTTATGATGGGCAGAATGGTAATTTCACACCGCTTAATTGAAAGGGTGTAGTCCCTTGATGAGGTGTCATTGTTTCTATATATAGAGGCCTACCATCGGCCTAGAAACTACTACATCATCCTTATATACTCTCTCCATAATCTGAGTTCTAAGGAAGACATTCATCATCAAGAAGATCTACATTTTCCTCCTTGATTTTCTTTTTCTTCTCTTTCTTCCTTTGCAAGAACAACCTCAAGTAACAAGATGAACTCAACAGGTATCACGCTTTCGCCTTCATCTTCTTCTCTTACTTAATCTAGGCTTGAGTGCTTTCGGGTTATTGGAATAGGAATGTTTCAACAATTGGTATCAGAGCCTCTCAAATTTTGGATTAAGTTTGAATTCATATAGCATATATTTTGCTTTACTTTGATTCTTAATCCTGTTGGTATCATCATGTTATGATGTTATTTGAATGCTCTAATTTCGTTGCTAGAGTGTTATTATTCATTACTTGATTAAATTCTGAATATGGATTGAAGTTTACTCAAAAGGACATGATGGTTCATGCAAGATTATCCCATTGACACAACAGAGCATTTTATGTCGCACAACCGTGTTGGATCTACTTGCATTCATGTCTTGGTTAAGCGTTAATTTTGCTTACCATTCATATTTTGTGTGAAGAAAAATTTTCTGTGAAAAGGGTCTTGCTCAGCCAATTATGAACAGGTGCCTTACCTGAATATAAATTTTGGTTTTACTCAAAAGACTTTCAATTCTTAATGTAAGATTATCCCATTTTGAACATAGCCACTGATAGGACGGATTTTTACTATGTAATTCCTATGTTTTTCGTCCTTTTATTTCTTTATTTTCATGTATTTAGTATAGGTTTGATGTGTTTTGACTTTTGAGTGATTTATATATTGTGAGAATTATGAGAGAAACCATGTAATTTGAGAGAAATTTAGAGAGTTATTCTGTAATCGTTTTTGGTTCTCAAGGAAGCTCAAGACCATCAGTTCTACATCCATGGAAGCCAATAAAGTCAAGACAAGTCAACTGAAGGTTCAAGGACCAAGCTGCAGAGCAAGCGAGTTTAGTGACCAGAGTGAGATTTTGAAAAGTTGGATGACCAAAATGGAAATAGGAGTTTAGGAAACTTAAATTTCCTAAACTCAATTGCTGAGCACGTGGGTGTGAAGGACCAAGGCGTGTGTGTGTGTGAAGACCAAGAGGAGTTGAGTTGACCGATACTGGGGTTTTAATGTAATTTAATTATCTTTTCCTTTTTCTTTTATTATTTTATTATTCAGTTTTAGGTTTTAAGTTGGAGATGAAAGGACTCCTTGGGGGAACTTCGGTTTGAAGGTTCGAATTTATGTCAATTTTTCCTAGAGAGTTTATCAATTTTCATGGAAGGCTAAACTCTATTGCTTTGGATTGTAATCTTTGAACCGGCTTGAACATCAATTGAGGTTTGGTACTTTCTTTTTAATTTCCCTAATTACAATTTTACTTGTTCTTAATTCAAATCTTTTTCTAGGGTTTTGAGAAATTGATCAATCTCTTGATCCTTTTAATTGATTATTGCTAGATCTCCCTTTTATCGTGTCGGACTAGGGTTGTCATTGTAGCACCTTCGCAATTCTTGAATGTGTCATCTTGGATTGTGATTAAAGTAAAATTGGCTTTAATTCTATTTGAAATAGTAATAGGTTAATTCCTTGATCTTAATCTCTTAAAACTTTCATCAATTAATACTTTGAGTCTTGACCGTGTCGGCTAGATTTTGGTATTGGTTAGGATTATTAGTTGAGCGTGTCGCCGCTAGTAATTATTAACAAAGAAGAGATAGGGATTTTATATCTCGTGATCAAGTAATTAGGGGAAAGAAAGAAAGAATCATTCCGATGATATTGATTGATAGCCGTGAATAATTTTGCATGTCCTAAGTGTTCTTTTTCATTATTGTTTTTAACTTAGCGTTTAATTCCCGTCTTAGAATTTTAAGTATTCAACAAACAAAACCCCCCATTTGTATGTGTGACGAGTTCGTTTGCAATACCGTTCTTCAGTGGTTCGACCCTGGACTTACCTTTGCTACATTCTTGTGGCCGAGTCCCGGTTTAATTTAGTAGGTGTGCGACGTAAAGCCTACCAAATTTTGGCGCCGTTGCCGGGGAACGGTGTAATTGTTTACAGACTTATTCTGTTTCTTAATCTATTTCTTTTTCTTGTTTCCTTTTTGTTAAGTTTTTTTTATGTCATTTTTTTCTTAACCTTGTTTGACTATGGAGTGTCATGGACAACAAATGGAGTTTAATGCTTTTGATGACATGAAATCTGTGTTGGAGAATGCTTTGGGATGTGCAGAGTTAGAATTTGATATTTCTGATGAGATGAAGGAGGCGATAATGAGTCTTTCGAAGGTGCTTGATGTTGGTAAGATCAAGGTACCGAGTGAGTTAAGGGGAAAGGTCCCTAATAAAAAGAAAACAAAGAAAAAGAAGAAAAAGGTCAAGAAAAAGGCCACAAAAATTTCTTGGGATGTTCCCAAGAAAAAGAAAAAGAAGATAAGGGCCAAGAAAAAGGCCAATTTTTTTGAGATCCACCCGATTTAATCAAGAAATGTACATATGTGTGGAAAATTGTGGGTATTTGTACTCGTGAATGTGCGAGGTGGGCCAAGGGAAGAAAAGTTAAGACAAAAAAAACAAGGTGGCCACCTCAAATCCCCATTGAAGTGGGAATCCGGTCGGGCTAACGACTTTAACCAAATGCGCTTATTGGGAGGCAACCCAAGAAGGTATGTTTTATTTGTTTTATTTATTAAGTTTAGTTGTATTTCAAAAAAAAATTGTTTTATATGTTTTATTTTATGGCTCGAATCGGTGCTACTAAGGTATTTTTGTTGTTGATGTTTTGTGTAGAAAATTGCAAAATGTGGGAGAGGAGCACAACACAAAAAAATCTTTGACCTTTTCATTCAAAAAGAAAAAAAAAAGAGCCTATTAAAAAAGAAAAAAAAGGCCTGTAAAAAAAAGGCCTGTAAAATAAATAAATAAATAAATAAATAAATATTATTTGAATGGAGCGAACGCTCCTTCCAAAATGGAGCGGACGCACCTCTTGGACAGAAATTGCAATGCTGAAATTCAACTTGTTGCACGGCCTTGTACCAGAAAAACGCATGGCCATGTCAGCCTTTTCATGGGCATGCTGGAAACCAAGAATGGCCATGCTCCTTAGCCAAAAACTTTTCATATTTTTCACTTTGGTCCTTTCTTTTTCCAGTTTTTCACTTTGGTCCCTAAACTTTCAATTCAAGCTTATCTTCCCCAATTTTTATCCAATTTCATTTTAGCCCCTGTACTTTCAAAACACTAGATTCACCCATGATCAACAAAAATATGAGAGTAGCTCGAACCATCAGTAGTCTCGGAAGGTAAACCTATACCTTAATTGTTTTGTATTAATGCATATGGGACTATGCATTGTTTAGTGAGGGGGTGGGGGTTTGTATAGTTCTTTTTGATTTGTATAGTTGTTTTTCGTGATTCTTTCTTGAAAAAAAAATGAAAAATGAAAAAAATAATAATAATAAAAATATAAAAAAATAAGAAAAAAAATAAAAAATTATGAGAGGCTAAGTGAAAACCCGAAAGGGCACTTAGGCAAAAGGTGAGGATGTAAGTGTTGATATCTTTTATATCACCGGAGTGGAGACATAAGAGAGGTTTTGGAGTTTCGGGTAGGAACATTATGGAGTAGGAGGTTTGGATAGTGGTGCCTAGGAGTTAGAAACACTCGTTCATCTTCGGAGTTATAAGGGGTGTTGGTGTTTTTCATGAGGTAAATCTTTGTTTAAGGATCGTAACCTTAACAATAATTTCTTTTTATGAGGGTATATGTAGTGTGAGCCAAGCGTGGGGGAAACATAGGTCATATTTAGTTCTCCTTGACTTTTGTGTGTGGATCTTAGCTTGGATACTGTTTTATATTGAGAGATGGTATCAAGTTAAGGTCTTTATTTTCATTGTTTATATTTATTGGTGATATAAGGAGACGGAGATTCTTTTACTCTGTGATTTTTGATTGACATATTTTGGCGGATTAGAGGAGACTAGGAATCATTTACCCTCCATGCATCTGTTTTAGACTGGTGTTAGATTGGAGTTTAGGATATTACTCAGAAACGAGTAATGGTCTAAGCGTGGGGGTATTTGATAGGACAGATTTTTACTATGTAATTCCTATGTTTTCCGTCCTTTTATTTCTTTATTTTCATGTATTTAGTATAGGTTTGATGTGTTTTGACTTTTGAGTGATTTATATATTGTGAGGATTATGAGAGAAACCATGTAATTTGAGAGAAATTTAGAGAGTTATTGTGTAATCGTTTTTGGTTCTCAAGGAAGCTCAAGACCATCAGTTCTACATCCATGGAAGCCAATAAAGTCAAGACAAGTCAACTGAAGGTTCAAGGACCAAGCTGCAGAGCAAGAAAGTTTAATGACCAGAGTGAGATTTTGAAAAGTTGGATGACCAAAATGGAAATAGGAGTTTAGGAAACTTAAATTCCCTAAACTCAATTGCTGAGTATGTGGGTGTGAAGGACCAAGGCGTGTGTGTGTGTGTGAAGACCAAGGAGTTGAGTTGACCTATGCTGGGGTTTTAATGTAATTTAATTATCTTTTCATTTTTCTTTTATTATTCAGTTTTAGGTTTTAAGTTGGAGATGAAAGGACTCCTTGGGGGAACTTCGGTTTGAAGGTTCGAATTTTATGTCAATTTTCCTAGAGAGTTTATCAATTTTCATGGAAGGCTAAATTCTATTGCTTTGGATTGTAATCTTTGAACCGGCTTGAACATCAATTGAGGTTTGGTACTTTCTTTTTAATTTCCCTAATTGCAATTTTACTTGTTCTTAATTCAAATCTTTTTCTAGGGTTTTGAGAAATTGATCAATCTCTTGATCCTTTTAATTGATTATTGCTAGATCTCCCTTTTATCGTGTCGGACTAGGGTTGTCATTGTAGCACCTTCGCAATTCTTGAATGTGTCATCTTGAATTGTGATTAAAGTAAATTTGGCTTTAATTCTATTTGAAATAGTAATAGGTTAATTCCTTGATCTTAATCTCTTAAAACTTTCATCAATTAATACTTTGAGTCTTGACCGTATCGGCTAGATTTTGGTATTGGTTAGGATTATTAGTTGAGCGTGACGCCGCTAGTAATTATTAACAAAGAAGAGATAGGGTTTTATATCTCGTGATCAAGTAATTAGGGAAAAGAAAGAAAGAATCATTCCGGTGATATTGATTGATAGACGGGGATAATTTTGCATGTCCAAAGTGTTCTTTTTCATTATTGTTTTTAACTTAGCGTTTAATTACCGTCTTAGAATTTTAAGTATTCAACAAACAAAACCCCCCATTTGTGTGTGTGACGAGTTCGTTTGCAATACCGTTCTTCAGTGGTTCGATCCTGGACTTACCTTTGCTACATTCTTGTGGCCGAGTCCCGGTTTAATTTAGTAGGTGTGCGACGTAAAGCCTACCAGCCACCATCATTGGATGCATTGTAAGTTTGTTCAAATGCATAGCCACGCATTTAAAAATATGTTGTGAGTATGCGGATCTACTTGCTTTGGTTGAAAATTGATTCACCATTAATTTAAGAATTGATAGTCAAAATCTGAAAAATTTGACATTCAGGAGCTGCTCGGTCGAGCACCTTCCTTGACTCGGCCGAGCACCCCATTTGTATCAGCACAACGTTTGAAAATTTTTGAAAAGGAGCCATCCAACGGTCATGATGCTCGGCCGAGCACCCCTAAGGACTTGGCCGAGCACCTCTAAGAACTCGGCCGAGCACCCTTAAGACTCAGCCGAGCACAAGGGATCAGAAAGGGATGTTCTCTGGAGTCTTTTGCTCGGCCGAGCACCTTCCTTGACTCGGCCGAGCAAGACTCATTTTGGCCAGATTTTCAATTTTTTCAATATTTTACTTTTTTGGTCAATTTTTATTCATTATTTGAGTAAAATGTACATTAATTTGTGCCCTAAAGTGTGATTAATTATATGCTTAACAATTTCATACATTTCTAAACAATATTGTCGTCAAAGTGATTTACGTTGTGTTAGATACGAAATTGTAAAGTGATGAATGTTTATATTAATATGTGGTAACATGAAATTTCTCAAAGAAGATCTTGTTATTGACTAAATATTTACATTCATGGGGTAATAATTGAATAAAACGTTTGATCATTTTAAATACTTTGAACCATCCCAAAGGAAGACAGGTATTTAAAATGAGTTGTTTATATTCTTTATTGCCGGATAACAAATACTTTAAATGTTAGGACATTTTTAATACTTGAACCGGCCCAAAGAAAGACAAGTATTTGAAATGTATTGTTTAAAGTCATTTATTACCCTAAGATAAATTAAATTATGAGTCAATTCGCAATTCAAAGATTAGTTTTGATGTCATGTTAATTATCTTTTTTTATGGGATTCATTGATATAGTTAATCATTTATTCATTATGTAGTTTCTTATACATGTTTTGTATTCATTCTTCGTTCTTATTTCCAACAGATTTGATAAATGCTTCATCTATTACTACTGCTATGAACAATGTTCCAATGCTTAATGGGATTAACTTTAAAACTTGGAAAAATAATATAACGATGATCTTAGGCTGTATGGACATCGATCACGCATTAGGGGAACCAAGTCCCGCTGCTCTCACTAAAGGAAATACCGTTATAGAACGGAAAAATGTTGAGCAATGGGAACGGTCCAACCGCGTGAGTCTAATGATCATGGAAAATGCAGTTTCAAAGACATTTTTGGATAATGTCTCTGAGATCGAAAATGCTGAGTTTTTTCTTGAATTCTTGTGGAAACTTGTTTTCATTCGGTACAAGGGTGAGGAAAATCTTCGGGAGTACATTATTGAATTATTTCAATTTTCGATCAAACTAAAGGCACTTAAGTTAGAGATTTCGGAAGATTTGCTCGTGCACTTAGTTTTGATCTATCTTCCTCCTCAATTTGGTCCTTTTGAGGTGACCTATAAATGTCAAAAGTACAAGTGGAATATTAATGGATTACTTTCACATATGACATTAGAGGAAGATGGGATGAAATATCTTAAATTAGAAATTACTCACTCAGCATTTACTTCTTCTCGTGGGATTAAGAGAAGAGGGAAGAAAATTGCGGTTGCAAGTAAAAAGCATAAGGGATCATTTAATGATCATAAAATCAAGAAATGCTTCTTTTGCAAGGACCTTACTCGCATGAAGAACAACTACCATAAGTATCACGAATGGCTAATTCAGAATGGTATGTCATTTGGTCTTGTTTGTACTAAGGCAACTTTGATTTCAATTCCTTAATATACATAGTGGTTGTATTTGGTGCAACAACTCACATTAGTTCATGTATGCAGGGTTGCCTGAATTACCGAATCTCCAGTGAAGATGAGAAATACATCTATATGGAAGCTGGAAATCCGGTTGAAGTTATAGGCATAGGGACTTTTGGATTAATGTTAAGTACTTGCTATTATTTTGTATTAAATAATACATTAATTATACCATTTTTTATGGAATTTAATATCTATCACAATTTTGGACAAGGAATGTTACTCTTGTTCTTTTGGTAATACTAAATGTGATCTTTATTTTAAATTCTAAACTTGTCGGTACTAGTACTTTATCATATATCGATAATCTTAATTTACTTGACACGGTCAAGAAAATGAATGAGTCCCATAATAATGAAACCAAAACTAAAGGCACTAAGCAAAAGCTATCAAGTGAAAATTCTTGTATTCTATGGCATAGGCGTTTGGGTCATATCTCCAAAGGGAGAATTGATAAAGCTTATGTCAGAGGAAATCCTAAAACAACTTGATACTCCGGATAAAACCTTTTGCATTAAGTGTTTTAAAGAAAAATTTACAAACATTAAAGGAAATATGATCTTTGAGAGTATCAAACGTCTTAGAACTAATTCATATGGACATTTGTGAACTATTTACTAACCCTTCATGGAATGGTCAACAATATTTCATTACGTTCATGGATGATTACACTCGTTATGGATACATTATTTTCTTCATGTAAAGTTTCAATCATTGGACGTATTGGGTGAATAACGTCCGGGTCATTTATACTCGCTATCTTAAAGAGTGTGGAATTGTACCTCACTACACCATGTCGGGCAAACCTAGCATAGTGTAGTGGAGAGACATAGTAGAATCCTTAAGGATATGGTAAGAAGTATGTTTTCTTGTACTTCTTTACCTCACTTATTATAGGAGATGCATTAAAGAACCGCTAATTATATTCTCAATAGAGCTGCTTCAAAGGCTATCGACAAAACTCCGTATGAACGTTAAGACCGTTGGTAGTTACTTTGTAGGGTATGCTAAGAGATCTAGGGGATATAAATTTTATGACCCGAAAACTAGAACATTTTTCGAGACTGGCAATGCTAGGTTCTTTGAGGATGTTGAATTTAGTGGAAGAAATAGTAAGGATTTTGAATTTGAAGAGTTAGAGGAACCACTCTATGTTCCTCAAACTTTAGTTCCTGTTGAAAATCAAGTAATTGTACCTGAAATTCAACAAAGAACATACAATTCAAAATAATATAGAGACTCCCGTAAATAACGGATAACATGAAAATGTTGGACATGAGGAAATTCAACAACCTCAAAATGAGGATGAACCGGTGCTCTTGAGGAGATCTACTAGAGAAAGAAGAAATGCTATTCCAGATATTTATGATGTCTATCTTGCGGAGAATAAGGACACCTTAGGTTTAGTGGGAGATGAACCTATCACCTTCCATGAAGCCATTAATAGTCCTAATTCTCATAAGTGGATCAATGCCATTAATGAGGAGTTAAAATCAATGAAAGACAATGACGTTTGGGATCTTGTCCCATTACCTGAAGGTGTAAAACCTATTGGTTATAAATTGATATTTAAAACCAAAAGAGATTCACAAGGTAATGTGGAAAGATATAAGGCACGTCTTGTTGCTAAGGAATTTACTCAAAAGGAAGACATTGATTATAAAAAAACATTTTCTCCGACATCTTCTAAAAACCTCTTTTAGGATCATTATGGCATTAGTGGCACATTATGATCTTGAGCTTCATCAAATGGATGTTAAGACGGCTTTTCTCAATAAAGACATTCAGGAAACCATCTATATGAGAAAATCAAAAATGGTGACTGATTCAGATCAAACTAATCAATTAGTTTGTAAACTTAAGAAATCCATTTATGGTCTCAAGCAAGCTTCTCGTCAATGGTATTTAAAATTTAGTCAAGTTATTCTTTCATTTGATTTTGAAACGAATCTTGGTGAAGATTGTGTATACCATAAGTTCAGTGGGAGTAGATTTATAATTTTGGTCTTATATGTGGATGATATTTTAGTTGCTAGTAATAATAAGGACCTTCTAAAGGAAACTAAGAAATTTCTCTCAAACAAATTTGAGATGAAAGATCTTGGTGAGGCATCTTTTGTATTGGGAATCCAAATTCATCGTGATCGTTCACGAGGTATTTTGGGATTATCTCAAAAGGGCTATATAGAGAAGGTATTACAAAGGTTTAGCATGGAAAATTGTAAACCACATGACACCCCTGTCTCTAAAGGAGATAAATTCAGTTTAAAGCAATGTCCTAAAATAATTTTGAATCCAAGTATATGGAAAATATTCCTTATGCACCGGTAGTAGGAAGCTTAATGTATGCGCAAGTCTGTACTCGTCCAGACCTTGCATTTATTATTGGGATGCTTGGTCAATACCAAAGCAATTCGAAAAGAAGAACATTAAGTCGCATCCAAAAGAATGAACGTATAAAACATTAAACTACATGCTTATGTATATAAAATCGGATCATTTTTGAGATCATTAGATATTCCGATTCTGTTTTATTGGATGCAAAGATGTCGAAAGACATCATATGGTTATGTCTCTTGTTGAAGAGAAATAAGTATAAATAGATATACATTTTATAGGATCAAACTCCATGTTATTGAATCCATTTTATAATGCGTTATCTCTTTTGATGTTTCACGAGCATACTGCTCATATGGGTGAAACGATTTTGTTAATGCATAATATAGTGGGAGTTTGTGTTGTGCTTTATTTGCTATTTGTTTTATTCATAATGATCTCATTTGGTTAATAAGGACTAGTTGATGGAATATATATATATATATATATATATATATATATATATATATATATATATATATATATATATATATATATATATATGTTTTAATATATATTCATTAAGTGTTCCATGCTACACATCTATACTTAATCTATGTCATTTAGTTGAACATATATATGTAATTAATGTGGGTTTAGTTGCGAATCAATTACAACGACTGCCCCTTAGTTCCTATACTTGTGAAACTAATGGACGAGATTGTTTTAGAATGACAATGAAGTGCACATATGGATTGTCATTTACATTATTAATATGATTTTATGAGGATTTGTTAAAGTATAAACACATGTTTGGGCAATCCAAGTGGGAGATTGTAAGAACATGGATTGCAAAATGTGTATACTTAATAAATATAAGTAACATGTAGACATACATGTATAAATCATTAAAATAATGTTATTGTAAAGTATAGAAATATTAATTAAATGTGTAGAAATCTCGAGGTGGAAATTACCTATTTATGATGGGCAAAATGATAATTTCACACCGCTTAATTGAAAGGGTGTAGTCCCTTGATGAGGTGCCATTGTTTCTATATATAGAGGCCTACCATCAGCCTAGAAACTACTACATCATCCTTATATACTCTCTTCATAATCTGAGTTCTAAGGAAGGCATTCATCATCAAGAAGATCTACATTTCCCTCCTTGATTTTCTTCTTCTTCTCTTCCTTCTTTTGCAAGAACAACATCAAGTAACAAGATGAACTCAACAAATTATCACGCTTCCGCCTTCATCTTCTTCTCTTACTTAATCTAGACTTGAGTGCTTTCGGATTATTGGAATAGGAATGTTTCAACAGCTTTCTTTTTAGTCTTTAAACTAGTTTAAATTTTACGTTTAGTAAGTAAACAATTATTTTTTTATTTAAACATCCCTAACCTATTATTTTAAAGATAATGTATTCCCTACATTTGACATTCGTTTAAAAATCCGTTAAACTTGCTGATGTGTAATATTGATATGACATTTTTTATTACGTGGAATTATCATTAGGAAATGTTTGCTGATGTGGATATTTGAAGGGTAAAATTGAATAATAATAAACTAAAGGGTTTTAATCAAAAAGTTCCAAGCTCTCATTCCAAAATGTATGCCTTGTGTAAGAACAAATCGAATCAATTAATATATAATCCAACATTAATAAGGAACGATTGTCTCGAAGCAGAAGACGCCGTCAAACTCTGGCGCAAATCTCGACCTCCTCTGCACCGACTTCTTCAAATTAGAAGAAGACGACGATCGATTACCGCCATCTTTAATAGTACCCACCTTCTTCTTCAACCCCTCTAATACTTTCTTGTCCGATTCCGGCAGAGCATCAATAGTTTGCTTCTCCAATTTATTGTTATTAGGATTACTGGCAGCGTTAGGAAAGCCTGGCTTCTGGTCGATTGATTCGGCGCAGAGAGCCTCAATTGGACTGAACAACGACATCATCATCTTTGTATTTCTTTTTGTCTTAGACTTTTTTTTATTGAAGATTGAATGAGAGGAAGGAAGGGGGAGAGGTAAGTATATATAATTGGTGAAAAAATTAAGGTTGAAGAAGAGGGAAGGTGGGTTTAAATAGGTTTTAAAATCCGGAAACCTTTAGGAAAAAGGCAATTTGTATTTGGGTTTGAACAACGACATCATCATCTTTGGATTTCTTTTTGCCTGTATCCCAACTCCCTGTAAGGAACCCAATTTGTTACTGGGTTTTGAAGTGATGTGATTTGGTAATTTGTATTTGGATTTGAATACTCCCCCTTAATCAAAACATCAACCGGAGGCGGATTTATCACCAACCCACGAAACCCTTTCCTACATTTCTCATTTGGGCACCTCAAACTGCAACCCTCATACACATTTACATATTCATACACATAATAACAATACAGACACACAGTCCAAAACCCATTCAGTTTCTATTAATCGCCAAAACCGTCCCCCCCCCATTTCAGAATTTCCATTCACATTTCCATTTTTGAGTAAATTATCAAACTGGGTTTTCTTCAGGGGATCAGACAAGCCTGAAAATGCCTTGTGTACAAGCTCAAACCCTTATAGGTTTTTGAAGCTTTCATTGATGAGATTGGGGTCGGAGCAGAAAGGATTGAGATTTAAGATGGAGTAATGATCCCCTCTGGTTTCAGAGGCAAGCAGAACGTCAACGACGGCGATGATTTGAGAGAAGTCGGGGAGATTGGAGTGGGATTGTTGGGCATGAAGTGCGTACATTTTAGAATGAGAGGTTGGAACTTTTTGATTTAAACCCTTTAGTTTATCATTATGCAATTTTACCCTTCAAATATCCACATCAGCAAACATTTCCTAATGATGATTTCACGTAAGCAAAAATGCCATATCACTATGACACATCAGCGAGTTTAACGGATTTTTAAACGACTGTCAAATGGAGGGACTACATTATCCTTAAAATGATAGGTTAGGGATTTTTAATTAAAAATAATTGTTTACTGAATAAAAGGTAAAACCTAAACTAGTTTAATGACTAAAAAGGTACTTTTCTCTAGGCGAGTGCGGTCATGATAAAAGAAGACTACACATCAATTTCCAGTTCGCAAAATCTTACACATTTCAGATTGAAGAATTTAATTCAATTCAATTTTTTTTTAACAAATAACAATTTCAATTGCATTAATAATAAGAAAAGAGACGGCTCTCCATTAAGGCCGGAGGCTCATCCCAAATATTCATATTAGATCCATTTTTTAACCTACAACAATAACAATTTCAACCTAAATTTTGATACGTTCAGATTCTTCTCCAAGCAAAACTTGGACACTGTCTCAAATCAGCATTTAAGAAATCCCTCATTGAATAATATTTTGCTTTGAGTACTCGACAAAGAGAATTTGGATTGACGAGTATATACCCACCAAACATTTCAAAATCCTCGAAACATTCTTGTGAATCAAGAACAATGACATCCTCTTTGTTTTGAGATGATTGAAATTACCCGGGATTTCGCGCGGGCGTGAAACGCGGTTGTCTTTCGCGGAGGGTTGGTGTCTGAGACCTCGCTTCATGGGAAGGAAAAAATGAGGAGTCGCCACGCGGTTTTTGTATTTTGAGCCCAAACGTTGAGAAACGGCTTTTGAAAATGGTGTCGTTTTTATTGGTAGCAAAAACTTAGAAAAAGGCTTTGAAAACAGGGGATCATTTTTATTGATAGCAAAAACGAGTAAAAGGCTTTTTGAGTACCAGAGATTGTTAGGTTCGGAGGTCACGTTACGTTTCGGGAAGAGTATTACGAGATCACCCGAAACGCCTCGTATGACGAGTCTTTCTACCTTTCTCGAAAACGTGTGTGTGTGTGTGTGTGTGTATTTTTTGAAATGGGGGCTTGAATGACAAGCTTAATCTTGGTTTGAATTTCAAACTTTGATTAGGTGACTTTGAAAAGGCGAGCGTTTGAATGACAAACGTCGATTTTGAGACGGAAATGAGCGTTTGCGTGGCAAACGTCGATTTGAGCTTGAAATGAGCGTTTGCGTGGAAAACGTCGATTTTGAGTTTGAAAAGGAGTTCGAAGGTCGAACTCCGGTTTTTTGAACCGGGCGTGTCATTGTTAACGATTTTTACGGGAAAAATGCGTATTAAATGATTTTAAGTGTCAAATGGCGTCTTTTAGTTTGAAGATGAGCGTTTGGAGGCCAAACGTCGTTTCACGCGTTTTGAAAGAGAGTTCGAAGGACGAACTCCGGTTTTGAACCGAGCATTACATTGTTAATGATTTTTACGGGAAAAATGCGTATTAAATGATATGCAATCTACGAATCGGGTTGCGACTCGGACTTAGAAAAGTAAATACTATCACGATTCAAACGGGTCGGACTTTGTAAATGACAGTATTTAAAGCAGTATCAACGGAATCAAACGATCCGGAATTGTAAATGACGATCAACGAGCCAAAACGGCTCGGAATTGTAAATGACGATCGATGAGCCAAACGGCTCGGAATGGTAAATGACGATCAACGAGCCAAAACGGCTCGGAATGGTAAATGACAGAAAGTAAATGACGATCAACGGATCGATCGATCCGGAATGGTAAATGACGTAAAAAGTAAACGGAACGGGGTCGGAACGCCGTTTTAACCCGTGATTACTTCTCTTACGGGAAGAGAAGAGGATCGAGGGGATAAAACGTATCGGACCCCGTTAGACGGAGGCGTCTACATTTCAATAACGTGGTTCGAAACAGTTGTAGCGACTGGCGCGTAAACCGAGACGAAAACGAGAGATTTAGAGAGAGGGAGTTATACCTATGGCTAGGGTCGACTCCTTTGGCTCGGAAGGTGTGTACGGGACACGAAAATTAGTTCGAAAGGGTGTTTCGAAGTAATGAGGGGCGTATTTGATCGAAATACAGAAGTTTCACGCGAATCGAGGCAAACGGGAGCTCGGGAAGGGGTGAAATCAGTTTGGGCCGTGAGTGAGGTGATTTTTGGGTGAAAAATGTTCCTTCTTTTGGCTTTGACAACCACTTCTATTTATAGGTGAAAATTGCAGTAGGATTTCGGACGGACTTGGACTGTTTTTCAGGGTTTTGGGGTATTTTGGAATTACGAGGGCTTCTTTGGCAATTTCGGGAAATTTGCGCGGGAGTCGGCCGGACTTTGGCTGAAATCCAGGGGTATTTTGGTCTTTTCAGCTTGATTTGTGATTGAAAGGTGACGAGAGGGTTGTGGCATGGCTGCCACGTGTCCCATGACTCACCCTTTATATGGGAGTTCGTTCCCCGGTCCCGGTTTTGTCCGTTTTTTAAAATAATAGTCCGGAAAATGTCCGAAATGCCCCCGGAAAGTGCCGAAAAGTGCGTTTTTCAGGGAAAGCCATACTTTTACGTGCGATGACACGTGTCAAGTACGCTTCGACGTCGGGATGCATGGGGCAATCCCGGGACGTCTCGTTGGCATGGCAACGAGGAGTTTAACGAGTTCCGGTTAACCTGGAGCGGGCCAGTTAACGGATTTCGGTTAACTTTCTGACGGATTTTGACAATCCGGATTTGGGTACTTACAGTTAGCCCCTCAGTGACGTCTCCTCCGAAGGAGGTGGGGTCATTGAAAAAGATAAGGATCCAAATCGGGATGCCTTGCTTTGAAAGACACAGGCGGTCGGTGGTTTGGACCCTTAGCGAAAGGATTCCTACGTATCCCGAGCGGGAATCAAGCCGATCGTAGTTCGAAGGTGCAAGGGCCGCGCGTGGGGACCTTGACCTGGGCGAGACTGTTCGGAGGCGTCTGAACCTGGGACTTCTGTAACCTTCGAGGGCGTGTGGCGCCTCAAACCGGAGTTGTTGGAGCTTACGAGGGCGTGTGGCGCCTCAAACCGGAGATGCGTGTGGCGGGCGTGGTGGCCGGAGATTGCGAGATACTTCATCACGATATGAAGGCGTTCGTGCCTTGGGTGCAGGCTTATTGCATGCCGGGTTTATCTGCTAGGGATCGGTAACAATAATGAAGCAGTTGTGTTAAATTGGCGTTATTAACAACTCGGAAGGATCGACGTTTCTTCTTTAGAATCCTGGCAGAGGATGAGCATTCGGGCTTACCTTGATGGCCGAAGAGGGATTGTTGTGCGGGCTTATTGCATTTGCCCGAAGGTGGGGCAGTCGGGCTTACGGCGGCGGCGGGGAGATGAATGTTCACTTCTTTGAAGTGAAAAGATGTTCGGAGCTTACGAGGATGGCCGAAGAGGGATTGTTGCAAGGCGTTCGTGCCTTGGGGTTCGGGCTTATTGCAGTGTAGGGGGAATATATGATGGTGAAAACCATTAGAAAATTTAACGTCGGGAGACGGAATCATGCTGGAATGTCGGAGACATGATCGAGCATTTGAACGCCAAACGTCCAATCGGGAATTTAACGCGGAGACGGGCGTTAGTGAAAACTAATCGGAAATTTAACGTGCGGAGACGGGCGTTAGTGAAAACTAATCGGGAATTTAACGTCGGAGACGGGCGTTAGTGAAAACTAGCGGGAATTTATCCTCGGGGGATGGGGTGTTAGCGGGAATTTAACGTGCGGAGACGGGCGTTAGTGAAAACTAGCGGGAAGAAATTTTACACTTTTGGGGGCCAAAAGGAGTAAAATTGGAACGCCAAAAAATGAGGGACTAAAATGGAAGGAATCTTTTTAAATTGCGGCGGGAGTCAGTAGGACTTGGGTGAATTTGACCAGATTCAAATCAGCTCAAAGTCCGACGCAAACCATCCCCCTTCCCCCATTATTTTTGACGAGAGAGAGAGGAGAGAAAAATTTCCACCCCAAATTGCAAGGTTTGCTCAAATTTGTGAAGAAAAATCGCTATGGAAGGTGAATGGGAACCGATGGCTCGCCATGGAAGGACCGATGACGAAAGAACGCGGTTGGTTCGGACCATTCGAACCATTGTTCATCCATTGAATCCGGCGGAGTTTTACCCGGCTAGGGACCAACACAACTCCAAAGGAGGGATTGAGAGACAAGTAAGCTTCCTTCAAATTCCATTAATTTTAAGAATGTGCATTCTTTAAATGTTAGAAATTTGTTTAGGAATTTCCTTGGGATTTTGGTGCTTGAATTGGGGCTTTTGACTTTGCCATGAATCGTTGTCGAAATTGACTAGGATGTAGTTCAATTGACACTATGGGTAGATGACATAAAAATTTTGGTTGCAAAATTCCATGTCTAGATGCATTTTCCAAAATTAAAGTAGCTTTAATTCGGGACGGAGTAAATTTTCGAAATGTTCGAAAAGAATTTGAAAGTTCCGGTTTCGACGGAGTTTTCGAAATGTTTTGAAAGTTCCGGATTCGACGGAGTTTTCGAAATGTTTTGAAAGTTCCGGATTCGACGGAGTTTTCGAAATGTTTTGAAAGTTCCGGATTCGACGGAGTTTTCGAAATGTTTTGAAAGTTCCGGATTCGACGGAGTTTTCGAAATGATGGAAATATATGTAGAAAATGAATGAGAATCGTATCTGCATTGCATCCTTTTGACATGCGTTCGTGCATTTGTTGATGTTGCTTCTGTCTTGTTTACTGCGGGGACGGGGACGGTTGATACCCACAACCGAGAAGAGTCGGGGTGCCTTTGAGGCGGTGAGAGCATTGTGGGAGATCATCCGGACGTGGCTCGAGAGGGAGAGAGGAGTCCGCGGCGTGGTGCTCGACTACAGGTTGGGCTGGGTTTATCGGTGCGGTGGCTGCGATAGGCGATACGCCGAGGGCCGGAGTCCATGTATGTAGCTACGAGCGAGTATTGGTGGGATACGACCCACACTTTCCATTTCGAGATGGGGAGGCGACGGTGACTCCCACGGATTTTGCCGCTATCGGCTTTGGGTTGCCGACTTATGGCAACACGGCGGTGTGGGTTGATGGTTATACCCGGAGCGGTTATGCAGGCTGCTTTGGGTTTTGATATTACCGATGCCGGGGGCTTAGGCATTCGGTACGAGGCCGATGGAGAGGCATGCGGAGGCGGGTGTCGCCGATTATTTGGATGGATCATTGAGGATGACCGCGGGCGCTGGCTCGAGGTTCCTTTGGTTCGCGTTGTCGGCGACTTTGTTCCCGACTTCGACACATCCTGTCACTTCCCTCTGCTCGGGTCGGCGACGGATCTGGATCTTTGTGAGGGGTTCGCGTGGTGGGGAGGCTGGGTGGCCGAGCTCTACCATTCCACTGGACGAGGTTCTCGCGGGGAGAGGAGCACTCCTTTAGGCGCTTCACGCTTTGTCTTGGATGTAAGTTTACGTCTTTTTCTCTTCCTTGCCTCTTTCATGTACTCGTATGTATACGCTTTGTAGGCGACATAACTTTCCATTTGCTTGATAGGTCTGCAGTGCTATGAGGTGTTCGATCCGCGGGATTGGGACATCGAAGGGCGTATCGACCCTGTTCCCTGCCATCTTGGTTTGGCGAGAAGAAAGCGAAGAGGGCGGTCTCGTCGAGAGTTGGCACTCGAGTGTCATACGAGGAGGTGTCTACGGCGAACCGGGAGTTCTCGAGAGGATCCGGTGACTGGTGGAGTCGGTTCCACTATGGCGTGGTTCGGGTCGCTAGCGAGGTGACGCGGCGGAGGAGGCTCTGGTGGGACTTCATTGCGACGCTATGTATGCGGGGAGCGGGTGACCCGTCGGCATGGCCCGGGGTCCATTCCGTTGGTGCCGGTGGATCCTCCTATGCACATGCGGCATCCTCTGTCGATCGATGGATGAGTTGGAGAGGTATAGACGGGCGTGTTCTATACGAGTACATCATAGCGGGGCCGCCTATGATACTTTCTTGAGGATGAGGTGAGGAGCCCGCGAGGTGCAGCACGGGGAGGCGAGGTCCCGGGGCGTCCCGAGATCTCCCGATCCCACGCGCTAGGTTGGCGTACGAGGGCTGGATGGTTTGCGCGGGCGACTTGTGATCCCGCTCCGGATGAGCCGAGACCACGATACGGGGCGACCCCAATGCTTCGGTGAGCACCTTTTTTGGTTTTACGCATTTGATAGTAGCATTCTACAAATGTTGCATCTGTACCTTCTGCTTGTCTTTTAACGACTTTCCTGGTTCGCAGGTGTCTGGCCGTACGTACAACGACGCTATGAGGCTGGTGGACGGGTGGGCCGCCTACACTAGGAGGCTCGTGGAGTTCATGCGACGCGGTTCTCGGAGGAGCGTGGATGTCCGTGAGCGGGGGCCGTCTAGGCGAGAGGTTACTTTGCTCCACGAGTGAGTGGGGAGGACTTTGCACGGGGATTTAGCCGGTTCGCGGGTGGAGCAGTGGATTTGGAGCTCCTTCTTACGCGCACTCGGGCGCGAGAGGAGAGTCCTCGAGTTCGCATACTCAGGAGGCCTTTTGCATATTCCCGCTTGGAGGAATTTGGCGAGTTCTGTTTGCGACGGATCCGGCGGCGGCGGGCGGTGCGTCGAGTGCTCGGATGACGAGCGGGACTCGGAGTAGTCCTCTTTTTTTCTTGCTTTGTTTAGACAAAATGCATGTATTGTCGGGAACAATTTGATTTGAGCTGTATTCGAAAAAAGGCGCCGTGGGCGGGAACACATGCTTCGCACATTTATTACGTGATCACCTTACATTATTTTCGGCAAATAAGGAAGTAGGTTAATCAAAAATAAATAAAATGAGAAATGCATTAAAAATTGAACGGGTCAAAAATTAAGCCTATATGCACTGATTATTAATTATTTGCCTTTGTTGCACGAGCAGGGGCGGAAGGGATATTGATATTGATTGAATGAAACTAGGGCGGCACGCGGGTTTCATAAGGATGAAACGAGGGAGTTGTTTGGAAATGTTTCCAATTTAGGAGCGGCTAGGCTGCGAGTTGACCAAGTCAGCTGCGAGAGAATCCGGCCGGACTAGGAGTGAATTTCAGATTCTTTAAATTGCGGTTTCGGCTTTGCAATTGGTTAAGAAGCTAGCATTGTTTTGATCATTAAATTTGAATTCTCTCAAACTTCCAAGGTTTCCTTCATTCTTTATGGCTCCCTTTCCCAAGTTACCGTCTCGGATGCAAGAGCGATATTTGGACAACTTTCGGTCGTGGGTACGGAACCACACGAGGCGAGAACAAAGGGTTTTCGAAGAGGCATTACGGGATTAAATCTGTTTGGGCTTTGAAGGAGCTCATGCAGTTGGGATCTTTTGAGAGCCGCGTCTCGCTTACAGGACGTACGGAGGAATGTGTACGGCTTTTCGTACAACGAAGTCACTCCTACGTTTGAAGATTTTCGGGCCGTGCAGGAGGACTGAGACGGAGCAGCTAGTTCTTCCGTATCTTTGGTGGCATGGCCCTTTGTTGAGAAGCTAGTGTCTTTGTTTGGTATCTCGGTTGGAGAAGCATACGGGATGCTTGTCTGAGGATGCGATTATGTTGACATTTCGGAATTGCCCGAAAGATTTGCCGGAGGCGAGGAGCGTCTTTTCGTGGGACGCGTTTGCTCGTGCGCGATTGCTACTCTGTTCACATTCACGTCTGCAGGTGTGTGCCATCACGGTGTCTTGGACTGGTGAGCGATGCCGGAGTGGGGAGACATCGTGCCGCTTGGTCTTGGGCGAGACGTTCTGGGCATAGGTCGGATGGCGGCCGTGGCCGATACATGTGGGGAGGGAGTCCCGCTATGCTTACCATGTGGTTGAGGAGAGGCTGCGAGATGATGCACGAGGTGCCAATGTCTTGTGACGCTTGGTCCTTCTCTCGGCGTCCTCTGGTGATAGGGGGCGTCGAGGCGGCCAGGGCTCTGGATGGCCGGACTCCGCACGCATCACTTGCGATGGTGGGTTCCCAGCTGGAGATTCTGAGACTTGTCGGACCACTCGGGAGGGTCTGCATTGGTTGTCGAGTGCGGGGCTTTGTCTCGGACGTCTTTCTACATTCCATCGTTGGTTACTGCGACAGTACGGGTGGAGCGAGTGCCATGGCCCGATTTGAGTTATCTTTGCTACCTTTGAGGTGGGATCTTTGCGGATGGAAGATCCTTTGACGCTATTGCTTGCTCACGCGGTGGTGGCAATACACGTCCTTTCTGCCCGGGGTTCTCTTTCATCGGAGAGAGGGCCTTTTACATCGGCTTGATATACGGCCCAGTACGAAGAGTGTATGGGGAGACACGAGATGTCTATCTTGTGGAGACGGAGTGGCTGTTGGGTGCGATCACACAGACGGCTCGACCTTGAGGAGGGCCGAAGCAAGGGCTAACCACAGGAATCGTCTTGGCGATGCCATGGTTGATTATGAGACAAATGCGATCGGGAGGCCAATCAAAGCCTTTGTTATGATGGCTCGAAGCGAGGCGGCTCGAGACGAGCTAGAGAAAGAGGCTGCGTTGACGGCCGCGAGGCTTGACGGAGGCGTCGGGAAGAGTCCACGAGCCAGGTAGAAGGCCTACCGGAATATTTCCTGCGAAGGTGAAGAACACTCACCGCGGGAAAGGGAAGGGGAAGAAGGATGAAGGACCAAGTACAGGAAACTAGGTTGACCTTGCCGTCCATAGTATCCACCCATTGTCATTGCAGACACATTAATTGATTAATGTTTTATTGTAGTTTTGCTAGCGTGTAGCGAGTCAAGAGTTGACCGTGCTTGAACTCATCAAAGAATGTTTTAACCGTTATGAATTTGTAGGTTAAATGAAAAGAGTTTTTCGAAACACAAGCAATTGATGCTTATTGTATTTTTTTTTGTTTTTGAGACCGAACCAATGATGGCTGCCTACGTTCCCCTTTTACAATTGGACTAAGGGGCTCAGGTCACCGTAGTTCGACACTTTTAGGTGAATTTGAGAAAAACAAAGACAAAAGAAGTGCGACCCTGTTTTTATCTGGATCATTAGCGGGAATGTATCCAGTTGGGTATTACTCTTTTAGCACTTTAATTTTACTGAGGGGACGGTGTATGGGGAAGGTGAGTTGACTCGTGCTCTTCCTCAAATGAAGTATCTGCGGAGCTTGCTTCCGTTCACGGGGTTAACGAAAGGGTTTCCGTCCAAGTCTACTAGCTTCATGGCTCCTCCGGAGAAGATTCTTTGTACCACGAACGGTCCTATCCAGGTAGGCTCCCACTTTCCGAGGGGATTGGTCTACGTAGGAGGCTTTTCCTTTAGCACCAAGTCGCCTTCTACGATGTCTCGGATCTTGACTTTCTTGTCGAATGCTCGTGCCATTCTGCTTTGGTAGGCTCGAGTATGTTCCATGGCTTTCAATCTGCGCTCGTCGAGTAGAGCAAGTTCGTCGTGACGGCTCTGTAGCCATTCGACTTCATTGATCCCATTTTCCAAGAGGACTCGGAGGGATGGAATTTCCAATTCCACGGGCAACATCGCTTCCATTCCGTAGGTAAGCGCGAACGGAGTCTCCCGTGGCGGTTCGGCGATGTTCGGTATCCCCGAGAGGGCTAGATGTAGCTTTTCGGGCCGGTCCCGACCTGCGGTGGTCATCTTTCTGATTATCATGGCGAGAGTCTTGTTGGCTGCCTCTACTGCACCATTGGTTTGTGGTCTGTAAGGAGAAGATTTGTGACGTGTGACTCTGAATTCGGTCAGTAGTTGGTCACAATCTCCTTCGAAGTGGGTCCCATTGTCGGATATGATCTCGTTGGGCACTCCGTATCGGCACATGATGTTCTCTCGGATGAACTCGGCCACCTTCTTAGAATTCAGTACCTTGTACGATCTGGCTTCTACCCATTTGGTGAAGTAGTCGACTGCGACTAAGATGAACTCGTGACCATTGCTCCCCGGAGGAGTGATCTTGCCGATGACATCGATTCCCCATGTGGCGAAAGGCCATGGCGTAGTCATGCAATAGAGCTCATGTGGAGGAATGTGATTGAGGTTGGAGAACCGTTGACATTTGTCGCAGCTTCGGACGAACTGGATGCAGTCTGTTTCCATCGATATCCAGTAGTATCCCATACGAAGGATGATCTGTGTCAATGCTCGGGCGTTCATGTGCGGACCGCAGGTTCCGTTGTGAACTTCGTTCATTAGCTCGCTGGCTTTTTCTTTGTTTACACACCGAAGGAGTGGCCCTTGGTGGCGCTTCTTGTACAACATACCCCCCAGAATGACGAAATGGGATGCCAGGCGTTTTAATGCCATCATGTTTTTGGCTTTGATCCCTTCTTTGTATTTTCCATCTTCATTTGTGAAGGAAGCTTCTCCGCTTTGGAGTGCTTGGTAAATCTGATTGTACCAGGGTTCGTCGATCGTTTCTTTTTCTTTTTCGATCTCACGGCAATAGGCGGGTGTTTCCGTCTGCCTATTACGAGGGGTTTCTTGCTTTCCCATCGGGAATTTCGACAAGAGGCGAGGGTTGCCAGGGCGTCTGCGAAGCAGTTCCTGTCTCTTGGCAAATAATGAAAAGAGATGTCCTTGAGCTGAGCAATGAGCTCCTCCATGTACGCGTGGTACTTACGGAGGCGAGAATCTACCGTCTTCCATTTGTTGGACACTTGATTGATGATCAATCTTTGAGTCTCCATATACATCCGGCTACGAGATGTTGCGCTCGAGGCGGCTTCCGGACTGCTTTGCACGAGCTTCGTATTCTTTGCATTGTTGGTTGCTTGAAATTCGGCTTGATAGCTATGGGAGTATGCTCGTCCTTGGGATCGACAAGGAGCATTCCAATACCATTCCCCTTCTTGTTGGCTGCCCCATCGAAGAAGAGTTGCCGGCGGTTTCTTGTTGTCGAGTGAGAAAGATTCCGTCGTCAGGAAATTGCGGATCGGGACCCTTAGGTTCCTTTGCTCGGGAAGTCGGCCGGGTGATGCGCCATGACTCTACCCTTTGTTGATTTTCGACCATGTACTTGATGTCGAACTTCGGCCCGGGAAGAATGACCACTTGGCTAGCCGCATTGACATGGAATGGCTTGTCAAAGAGATATCGGACGGGGTCCACTTTGGAGACCGGGAGCAGCGAATGCGGCTTGCATGTAGTGTTTCGGTTTCCGACTACCCATACGAGGCGGTACAAGTTTTCTACGATCTTGAGTAGGCGAGTTCACTTCCTTGAAGCTTAGGAAACTACGAAGTAGATTGCATGCTCAACCTTGGAATCTTTATGTTCTTGTGCCGGCATTGCTCCGATTGACGTGTACATTCTTGTCGGATACGGGAGTAGTGGCTTGTCTTCATGTGGCGGGCACGGGGTGGGGGATTCACCAAGTAGGTCTTGATCTTCTCAAAGGCTGTTTGGCACTCGGAGTCCCATTTGATGTCGGCATTCTTTTTCATTAGTTTGAACATGGGCTCGCGAGAAGATGTCAAGCGGTTGATGAAGCGGCGATGTGCTTGAAGTCTTCCCATGAAGCTCTTCACTTACGTCGGGGTTTGAGGCGGCTTCATGTCGATGATGGCCTTGATTTTCTTGGGATCGGCTTCGATACCTCTTTACGTAACCATGTACCCCGGTACCTTGCCGCGCTTGGCCGAAGGTGCACTTCGCGGGTTTAGTCTCATGGAGTGCTTTACGAGTACTGTTGAAGAACTTTCTCGGATCTGTCATGTCTTTGCATGTCGATCCTGGAGGTGGATGATCATGTCGTCAACATATACTTCGATTTCTTTGTGAATCATGTCATGGAAGAGAGTGCATTGCGGCCGTAGTAAGTAGCCCCGGCGTTCTTCGGACCGAACGGCATGGCCGTGTAGCAGTATGTCCCCACGGAGTGGTGAAGCGATCTTGGCTTGATCCTCCTCGGACATTTTGATCTGGTTGTATCCGGCGAACCCGTCCACGAAGGACTTTACTTCGAAATTTGCCGTGGTGTCGACCGGCATGTCGATGTTAGGCGGTGGGAAATCATCTTTAGGGCTGGCCTTGTTGAGATCCGGAAATCCACACGGACATCGACCTTTCCGTTGGCCTTAGTGACCGTCACGATGTTGGAGAGCCAAGTCGGGTACTCAATCACTACTGATGAAACCAACTCGGAGCATTTTCTCAATCTCTTCTTTTACTTGCAAGGACCACTCTGGCTTGATCTTGCGCGGCTTACATTTGTGAGGCTTGGATTCGGGATCGGGGAATTACGTGCTCCACGATTGAGGGATCGAGTCTGGCATGTCTGGTATGACCGGCGAACACGTCAACATACTCCGGAGGAGGCTTATCGGGGCTTCTTTTACGCATCGGCGAAAAGCGCCCTTGTGTCTCTTTAGGCTCTTGCGGCCCCCGGGTTCACTTTGGTCATAACCTCTTCGGCGGCTTGGGCCCGGTTGTCCTCTTGGTCAACTACACGCTCGAGAACTTCCTTAATGTATTGTTCGTTTAATGTATGCTTCTTTATCAATTGAGTTATTAACGTCTTTTAAGTTGTTTGTTAACTTATCGGTTGTTAAAGTGGCAATGAGAGGATACTCAGAAAGGTCGGACTTTTCATTGAACAAGAACGGAAATACATGATTGGCTACATTATCATAGTCCTCGGCGTAAGGCCGTTGGATGACTCGGAAGGGTGGACTCGACAAGGAGCGGCTCGAGAGGGTTTGAGACCGGGTTTAGGGAGATGTGGGTGCGGGCCCGGCTTGTCTTCCAATTCTTGGCTTGCCCTTGGTCGGTGAAGGTTACCCAATTCTTCGATGGCATTCTTGGATGCTTGATGAGGGTTCGGGGATCGAGAGGCTTGGCTTTGCTGTCCCAATCATGGCGATCATGCTTTGTTTTCGGAGCCCGGAGTCAATCGGGTTTGGCACCTCCATGACTTCTTCAAAAAGACTCTGTAGAGCTGGTCCACTGAGAGCATCTTCTATGAATTCTGGTTCCTTCTGCTTTGGAGTTACTGTTTCGAACGTGGCCTCGGTGGCTGATCCGAACAATCTGTTTCCCATGGAGAGTACACTGAGTTGCTCCTCCAAGTCCGGGATTCCCTTGAATGTGGTGGCAGTTGGTCCAGGTAGAGCTGTGATGTCGAGGAACGCTCCCCTTATCGGATTAGCTTTGAGTCCTCTGAAACGCTTGAGGTCCCATGCTAGCTGTTCCATTCTTTACGTAGTCTCGGTGCGACTATCCTGCTTCTTTCTCATCTTCATCGAGTTCCACTTTGTCGGTCCCCTCGGTTCTTGTCGGTTCCGCTTGTCGGTCCCCTCGATTGCTGTCGGTTCCCTTGTCGGTCCCCTCGGTTCTTTGTCGGTTCCCTTGTCGGTCCCCTCGGTTCTGCTGTCGGTTCCCTTGGTGAAGTAATGAGCGAGGTCAAAGCTGTAAGGTCGGAGGTGGGTGTGCCGTCGGAGGTTCCCCTTTTGCGAGCTGCTTTGCCTTGGTGCGGGCGAGCCTTTTGTCTTTCTTGATGTCGGCGGTGTTGGCACGTAGCGAAGCCCTGGACCGTGGTGTGGTCCTTGACTTCAATAACTTGGTGTTGGCCTTGTAGCCTTTTGCCGAGCCCCGATCTGGGATGAAGTTCATGAGTTTCATCATCCTCATGGCGGGGAGGAATGCGGTCGTGAGATAGTGGAAGGTCCACGTTGCATATTTGGATTTTGGAGGTCTCGAGTGAATCCGAGTTAATGGCATGTCGTCACTATGCTTGATTTCTAATCTTGGAATGTCGTTGGTCTTTGGTCCCCTCGGTGGTGACCTGTCGCCGTAGTAGGCGTAGTTAGCTCGTTGCCTTGCATGAACTTGAGGCAGCGGTGAAGGGTGGATGCCACGCCATTGATTTGATGCGGCCGGGGACGCCCAGGGATGGGCTGTGAAAGTGATTGGAATGTCCAATACTTGGAATTCGGTGGGGATCATCCGCTTGCCGAACCAAATATTAAGAGTAGCAACCCAGAGAACTGTACGGGAAGTAGAGTCATAGGCCTTGACGGTGTGGGTGAAGGCTTTAGATCTGTGGGCTTGATGTCAAGCGGGTCCATCATCTTGGCGGGCTAGACATTCATTCGGAACCTCCGTCTACCAACACGCGGGGAAGGCGACGCTCGTCAGTGGTGTGATGTAGAGCGGCTCATTGTGATCGGCCCCAAATTTTGGAAGGTCCAAATGCTGTGAAGGTGATAATGTTGCCATAGTGGATGTTGCCGATCATCTGAATGACTTCATGCGGGGTTGCGTCCACGGGGACCATGGTACGGGCCGAGGCTTTCCTCTAGCTTGAGCTTGTGAGGATATGAAGAGGTGAGCGAGAGACCAAAGGGAAATGTTCGCACCGAGTACGCTGGTGAGTGAGGATCGGGTCCTCTTTCGGGGAACTTGCGTCTTCGGGTGGCCAGGTTGCGGTTACGGCTCCGCAGCTTTTTGGTGGCCTTAGGTGGTAGTGCATGAATTTGACCCGATCGGGTTAGAACGGCGACATCGGGTTTGGTCCCTTACGAACAGGGCCGCTCACGAGTTGAGCCATAGTTAGAGGAGGATTCCTCGTAGCATAGGGCCATATGTCTTCCCTCAACTCATTGGCTGTGGATGTATTCCACTGAGAGCTTCGGCGGCTTGACGGATTACGTCCCAGATGCGGCTTAGGTGCCTCGGCGGGAGGTAGCCTACGGTTTGGCCTTGTTGTTCGAATGTCGGTGCATAACGGTGGTTGTCGGGCTGAGCGTGCATTCTTGACCCTCGAGGGAGGTTGGAGAGTTCTCGGCTCAAGCGAACGGTCTCCTTGATCTCTTCACGGTATATCGCGTTCCTTTCCTTCTTCTTGAGCATACTCGGGGCATTAAGGTTGGGTGCAGCGATACTCATGGTTTGCTAATTTTCCTCCACTCTTGGCCCAGATCAACTTTCTTGCGGCGGAGCTGCGTCGAGAGTTAGCGCTGCGTTTCCTCCCATGTGAGAATAGCCGGTGCTTCTTTGAGCTGCGTGCGGCGGTCTAGGTAAACCTCCATCGGGGAGAGTTTTCTCCTTTGTTTTATACGAGTGGCGGGTATGTCGGAAGGTGAGTACACGGCTTCCCGAACATCGCCCATGTGGTAGTTTCTTTGTCCGGTTGATCGTTTTACGTAAACGAATGCCTCGGTCTGTGGAATTTCCCGGAGTAGTTGCTCGAGACGAATTTCCATCCTCCTCTTGTTTTTAAATAGACCTTTCTCCCTGAGTTGGCCTTTCAATTTGAGTGCGGAAATGATCCGTTACCATCCTCCCAGGACCCTTGGGAGTCCGGTTTTGTTGACTTCATGCCCGACTTGGAAGAGAATGGTTTCATCGCCTTCGTCATTGCTTTCACAAAGAACTTGCTTTCCCCGGGGAGGTAAGCGCTGGGATTCGTTATGCTGTGTCGTTCCATCTCCTAGGTCATCGGGACCGTTGACCACCCTCGTGTGGCAGGGGGGGTTGGATGAGAACAGACGATAGTCCAGGAAGTTGCCGTGAGCAAAACCCTTGAGGTCAAACTGGTCTATAGTGGCCTCTAGCTTTCTGTCTGAAGTTGCCTGTGACACTTTAAGGGCTTGGTCTCTGTCGGTCTTTCGAGCTTGGTCTTCGTCCCAAAGACGACTTTCTTGAGCGGCTAGTTCCATGAGGGCTTTCCTTGCGAGAGCTAAGCAGTCTCCGTAGGTGCGCATCATCTGACTAGTGTCCAGAACCGTGATTACATTCAAATCGCCGAATGGCGGAAACACTTGGATTACGTTGACGAAGGAAGTCGGATTGGGACATTCCATGCGGCCTTCCTTGATCTCGATTACCAAGAAATTTGCCCATATCTGCTTGATTGACCCCACGGGGGTGTGTAAGTACCCAAATCTGGCTCATGCCTTCCGGTTAAGTTCCCCGGCAATTTCGGCAAGTTTCCCGGCAATTCCGGCAAGTTTCCCGGCAATTCCCCAGACTTTCCTAGAGTTCCGAAGCAATTCCGGAATTGTTCCAAACCTTCTAAGGGGAGAAGGGACTGCTTGGAGATAAAGAAACACGTTTTTCTTTTACGCAAAATTCCCTTCTAGAAGACTGCTACCTTGCATGTTTCTAGAAGGAACTGGAAGGGGCTTGTTATGTCGTGCGACATAACTTGCCAAGAAGACTTCTAGAAGCTTGCCACCTTGCATGTTTCTAGAAGGAACTGGAAGGGGCTTGTTATGTCGTGCGACATAACATGCCAAGAAAACTTCTAGAAGCTTGCCACCTTGCATGTTTCTAGAAGGAAAACGGTTATGGCTTGTTATGTCGTGCGACATAATAAGCCCATGCATGCAGCCTATAAATAGAGGCCTTCACCTCTCATTTTGGGCACCCCTCTTTCACCCCTCAGTCCCCCTCTATAGAGAATACGCCCAGAAGCATTGCCTCTCCTCACATACCCCTCAAAACACACATTAAACCTCTCAAATCACTCACCACTCAACTAATCCTACACACACTTCATATACACACAAAGAACCAAAGGTTCTCACGGAACCAAGGCTCGATCTCAGCCCCGGATGTTGCTATTTTGAAGGCTCCTATATCTAACTTGATATAGGAAGTCGTGGTCTTCAAGGGTAACAATTTTCCACCCTTTTTCTTCTCTCTATTTCCTTTGAATGCGAAATCTCTATGATAAATGCGTTGATAATGTTGTATTCTGATTAAAGTTGCATGCTTTAGTGTTATATTGCTTAGATCCATATCCATTTGCACATCATTTCATGTAAAAGCCCCGGCTTGGCATTTGTTTTTGCATAAACACTCGAGATGAGTGTGGATCCCTCACATCCACACCCTCTTGAAGTGTTAACTATTGAAATACTTGCTCTCTGAGATCTATTTGTGAAGTAACTTGGCTATATTAATGCCTTGTTACCTCTGTAGATCCCAGCTGTAAAGTCTCTGCAAAGTGGCTAAGTATGTCACGTGACATAGGCAGCCTATGTCACGCGACAACATTGGCCAGTTTGCAGAAACTTCATCTTTTCACTTGTAATCTGGCTTTTACCTTTCCATACTCCCTTGAAATGATCATATACATGTTTTTGGGGTCTATCAGTGAAGTAACTTGGCTATATTAATGCCTTGTTGCCTCTGTAAATCTCAGTTGTTAAGGTCTCTGCAAAGTGGCTAAGTATGTCACGCGACATAGGCAGCCTATGTCACGCGACAACTTTGGCCATTATGCAGAGACTTCATCTTTTCAAGCTGTAATCTGATTTTTATCTTTTCCAAGTTATAATCTCATATCAATCTGCATTTAAACTAAGATTTTTGCATATAAAGTAGTATCATTTGCATCAAAAGAACATCTTATTCATCAAAAAGGCATCTTTTGCATTAAAATAGCATCTTTCGCTCTTAAAATCTCTTTTTACATTAAAGATGCCTCCTTTTCACCCAAAAACTCATTTTCATACATAAAAAGGCATCCTTTGCATTAAAAAATCATTCCTTGACATTTTCATGCATTATTTGTACCTAAAATACCATTTTTCCACATAAAGTTGCCTCCTTTGCATATTAAATACCAATTTCTTCATAAAAATGCATCCTTTGCATCAAAAAATCATTCCTTTACATCTTTATGCATAATTTGCACCTAAAATGCTATTTTCCAACATAAAAATGCATCCTTTCACAAAAATCTCTTTTTTACATCACTTGCAAATCAAAAGCATCCTTTGCAACCCAAAAAAGTCATCTTTTCATTAAAAATGTCATTTTTACATGCATTCCCCCATGTCCCCATTAGCAACCTTGGAACAGACCGGTGTAAAGATCCTATCTTTACATCGTTTCTTCCATTAAAGGTTCCATAATCTCTTTAGCAAGGGATAACCTTGAACCCGATATCTCCGATTATCACTTAAGATGAGCATGAAGCATTCATATAAGCTCGATCGTCTTAAGGTGTAGGATTGATGGGCTAAGGACATTCCTTCCTAAAGAACCTCATTTTGGACTATAAAAGAGAGTCTTTCTCTCGATCACGCAAGTCCCGAGGTTAAAAAGCGATGATCACAAGTCCAAGATGAGGACGGGATCAAAATCCCGAATACATAAAATCCAAGAAATCCCGAGCGACAACCAATAAATGGTTTGTACGTTCGGAAGATAACTTGGGACATTCCCTCCCCTTTTATTCAAACACATGCACACAAGAAAGCACGCAAGCAAGCAAAATAAACGGAATCTAGGGAGACTTGCTACGGCAAGGCACCTTGGGTGAACGACGATCCGTTCTTCCCAAGGGGTAACTTAACCTCCGAACCCATAAATCCTTTTTTTCAAAGTTTTGAGGAAATCAAAATGGCGTGGCGACTCCGTTTTTCAAATTAAACCGGATGTCTTCAAACTCGCGTGAATCCAAAATTTGGGCACACATTCACAGTTTGGCGACTCTGCTGGGGACATCCCAAAGGAAAAAAGCTTTCATTTTCAAAATAAACGATACTTGGTATATAGGTGGAAACCACTTAACCTTCCTGTATCGCTCCCTAACCCGGGGCTTGGGATAAACGGTGGTTTAACAATCCCACGTACCGGTATCACTTTTCAAAAATTAAAATAAAAGAAAGTTTTTCCCTTTGAGCGGGTTAGACTCCCATCGCGGATTCCGTTTATTTTTCTTGCTTTCTTTGCCTTGCATTGCATCATTTGCATTTTGGGATTTGCGCATACTTTGAGCGGGAAACAACCCGAAATAGCAAAGGAGTGAAACCTGGAAAATTGATCCATGCAGTCGAACGGCTCAATCCTCCTTGGATTCTGACCGGACGGCCTCAGTGGCAATTCCACCAGGAAAAATTGAAGTTAATGCAGCGATCCTAGCGGCTTGGGGCTATTCGGTTCCAAGGCGGCGGGGCTCCCAGAAAATTTACGTGCTTAACTGTTGCATTTTCCCCCGTCTCAAAAATCATTCCTTTAAAACACATTTATGAAAATCTCTGTTTTAACTCAAAAAAGGAACATTTTTAGGAGACCGCACACTACGCGCACCCTATATATCCTGTACACTTTGCACGCACGTCCCTTTAAACCCGGGGTGGTTATTCAGCTGCAGTCACGGACAGCCTTACCATGCTCCCGGGCGCGCACGGAATCACCCCAAACTCCCCATGGCGGCCCGGTGTCGACCAATGCACGGTCCGTGTCACACGTTTCAAAAAAAACCGTGACTTTTGGTTGGTTTTGGTCTAGTACGTGTCATATAGCCCGGTTGCATATCCCCGTAAAGGTCAAGCCTTAGTCCATAACGGAAGTCAAGGTCCTTCACACAAGCGAAACTCTGCCAAAATTCCGACAAGGAAAAAAATTGGTAGAATCTTGACTCCGACATTGACTTTGACCTTGACCTGCACGGAATGCGTAAGAGTCGAGACCGAGTCTTTGCCAAGAAAAGTCCAAAGATCTTTCGCTCAAGCGAAGCTCTGCCAAATTCCGACAGGAAAAATTGGCAAGATTTTGACTCGGCATTGACTTTGATTTTAACTCACGCACGGCGTATGCAACGAAGTTCAATGTGACACTGTGTCATCCGGCTTTTACCGCCCGACCCATGCCTATTATCTTCTCAGACATTACCGAAAAGTCAAAACGACAATCGCGCAAGCGAAATTCTGCCGAAATTCTATCAAGGCTGGAAGACGAGACTTTCCCGGTATTGCCTTGACTATAATTCGCATCGCTCGTGCATTAAAAGTTCCTATGACCCGCTAGACCCATTAGGAGCATTCTTTTCTCTCGGTCGGTGGGATCCGCGTGCCCTATAGGACCCTCGCCCGGGGCTGTCCACCCTGGGAGGTCGAAATACAGGTGGAATACGAGGGGCTTATAGACGTAGTGACGGAACCCGGCGATCCGGGATCTAGAGTAGTTGCGAAAAAGAAGGGCAAACCCCTTTTCCAACCAAATAGAAATTAATAAAAGACATGATTTTAAGTAAACTTGAACAATTAATGTAATCATAATTGCATGGTCAAATCCCTAATCGAGACCTCCTCGGTCCGTTTCCGATTTCCCTGTCCCGACCTTTCATGGTCATATCGCTAATCGAGACCTCCTCGGTCCGATTTCCGATTTTCTCTCCCGACCTTTCATGGTCAAATCCCTAATCGAGACCTCCTCGGTCCGATTTCCGATTTCCTGTCTCGACCTTTCATGGTCAGATTCCTGATCGAGACCTCCTCGGTCCGATTTCCGATTTTCTGTCCCGACCTTTCATGGTCAAATCCCTAATCGAGACCTCCTCGGTCCGATTTCCGATCTTCCATCTCCCGACCTTTCATGGTCAAATCCCTAATCGAGACCTCCTCGGTCCGATTTCCGATCTTCCCATCTCGACCTTTCATGGTCAAACCCTGTCGAGACCTCCTCGGTCCGATCTCCGATTTTTCCATCTTGACCTTTCATGGTCAAATCCCTAATCGAGACCTCCTCGGTCCGATCTCCGATTTTCCCTCTCGACCTTTCGCGATCAAATCCCTAGTCGAGATCTCCTCGGTCCGATCCCCAATTTTCAATCTTGACCTTTCAAGGTCTCATCTTTTTCCGATCAATTAGGATTAGGAGAAAATGTGTTTTAAGCAAAACTTAAGCGATAAGTGCATGTTACTTGAGCCTTCAGCCCAAACACTTACCTTCGAGTCTAAACCTTACCTTACCCCGAGTCTAAACCTTGCCTATCCCTTTCCCGCAGCGAGAAAGAAGTGGGCGAGAATACCGGGTCAGCGGCTTTTCAGTGCAGAAAACCTTAGGTTCAGACAGTTCGGCAGAATCGTCAGTTTTGTCAGCTCAGAGAGTCAGAATGGCAGATTTGACAGAAAACAGTGAGGGTGCAGGAAATCAGATGGTTAGGAAGGAAGAGTTAGTCCTGGCCTTGGAAAATGCCCATAAGGTTCATGAGGAGCAGCAAGCCATGCTTATCGACGCACTCCGTCGTCATGGAATTCAGGTAACAGTTGAGACAAACGGTTCTCTGGTAGTGGTCGAAGATGAGACTTGAAAGCTTGGTGATTTCAGTCCCTTCATCCTATAACCAAGACCTTTCATCCTACAGCCAATACCTTCCTCCATCCACATACGATCCCTTGCCAAGGACTACTCCTCCTCCTCAGTCCTTTCCAACATCCCAGCTCATCAGGGCTCCATCGCCCTCAGCTCCTCAGAACGGATTGGGCTTCACCCCGCCTGTTCCCCAGTTTCAGCAATACCTGCCAGTCTATACTCCAGCTTCACATAATCAGCTCGAGCTATGTGGCTATGTTCTGAAGCCACTATACCCACTGAATGCAATCATGAGTTGCCAAAAGATGATTCAAGTTTTGTTTGTCACCTACCGGACTTAATGAATTCAACCGTCGGTTTCACCGGTTTGCTACTATGGTTCCCTCTTCGATACAAGTCTGTTGCAATTTTGAGTAACTCGAGAGTCCCAGTTGACCCCATGTGGCAATATTGATGGAACAAGTGAAACAGATGCAAGAAAAGCTTGACCTCATCAATACTCCCTTGATCCAAGATGTCGAACCGGGCAAGGAATTGATTCCACCAAGTATAACCCAATGCCACCGGTACCAAACAGCGTACCCGGCTCGGCACCGGTTCCTCATAAAGGAAAGAGTGTCGTAGCTTCCTTGACCAAATCCAACAATGGAACCAATTGGACAATGGAAATCCGAGTCTTGAGAACAACAATGTCTCCCGAAAACTCCGCTCCCTTCATTATGACAACATGGAGATGCCTTTAAGCAAGATCTTTGGAGAAGGCGATGAAAGAAAAGGCGATAAAGCATTTGGAGAATTGGAAGCCCAAGAACCCCAACGTTCGGTTGGATGAGTCTAAGCATTGTCTTTTCCACCAATACCGGGCACGACAACGATGATTGCTTTGCTATTTGAGGCATGAGATCCAGAAGTTGATAGAAGACGGGAAGCTCGGGAACCTCCATGGGCCAAAAACAGAAAGTTATGGTAAGAGGTCGATTCAGGGGGTGCAAGGTCAGAAACGTCAGCATGATTTTGGGATGCCCATGAGCAAAATTTTTGGCGATTTGGTGAAACGAGGCCTTCTCACACCTCTCGAGAATTATAAGCCAAGAAACCCAGGTAGAGTTGACAGAACCAAGTTCTGTGAGTACCACAAGCATTATGGTCACGTGACAGACAAGTGTTTGGACCTGAAGAAAGAAATTCAATGGCTGATCTACGAAGAAAAGCTCAAGCTCCCTGGCAGTCCAACCAGCGAAGAGTAGCTAGACTAGGGTTTACTTATCCTTAAGAAAGACTAAGAAAAAAAAAATATAGTCTCTCAGTCAACTTTCGTAGGTTCTAGTGTTTTTCTCGTTCAATCAAGTCCTCCACGAACATTGCAATTAATCTTCAATTTTTTATAAAAGAGTCTTTCTTCTTTTCTTGCTAGACTTAACACATTATTTGCACACCTACATTACATTTAATGAAATGGTTTTATTTTATATGATCACTTGCATTGCTCAACGAATAATCTCTCGAAATAATTAACGTTTTGATTAATCAGTGTGAGAAAGTCAACTAATGCCTTCCCCATACACTTTCCTTACCTCACAAAAGGCCTCCAGCAAGCCATACACTTTCCCAATCATGCCCTCACCTTCATCTTGACCAAGTCAACGACGGCAGCGTTTTCGAGGGACAATAAAAGGCCACTCAGCTTCGAAAGATTGACCCCGTGTCGACAACAACCTAGGAGCCTGCCTTCGACCTCAAGGATGTCAAGAAAAATTCAAGCAGGGGCTTGCCTTGGCCCTCAGGTGCTTCATAAAATAAAAAAAAATGTAGTGCAAAAAGAGTAATGCCCAGCTAGGCTGAAAATCCCAAAAAAGGGCAGTCTAGGCAAAAAACAGGGTTGCACATAAAAAAATAGAAGAAAAAAATCTTAGTGCAAAAAGAGTAATGCCCAGCTAGGCCAAAAATCCCAAAAAAGGGCGGTCTAGGCAAAAAACAGGGTTGCACATATATATATAAAAAAAAATAAAAGAAAATAAGGCCAAGGACCCAGCACTTCCAATCAAAAAAGCTTGACTGACAGGCAAAATTAAAGCTCATAGAATGAAAGTTGTCGATAACAATGGGACAGTCGAAGCAAAGCCAGAAGCATTTCATAAGCCTGTAGGCACGTGCAAATCCTTTCTCCCCCAATTGAAAGATGAAAATCAGAAGCAACCGTCCAAAGATGACTTGGTCAAGGAATCATCCCGAGGCTCACGCCTCATCATCCAGTCTTCTCATCCAAACCTTTTCACTAAAGGAACCACAAATCCCAAAGCCTGAAACAGTCCGGCCAAAGCCGAATTACGGCGACCTGAGCTCCTCACGATGAGGGGAACGTAGGCAACCAGCAATGGTCCGGTCATAAGTATATACAAATTCTCGAAAACCCGGTCTCATCAAATGACCTTTCCCATAAAAACAGTCAAATCCCGAAAACCCGGTCTCATCAATGACCTCCCTATACACAAACATTTCTTTCACACCAGCCAACCTTGATCCACGACATCGGTTGACTTTGTCCTCGTGATTAATCAAAATGTTTGTTCATATCGAGATTAATGGTTGAATAACCCGAACATCAATAAAGGGTTTTAAGCAATCTTGTGATCATTGTAAATAAAACAAGTTTTCAGATGTCTTGACAAGTCTTCCTTTTCTACATCTTAGGAAAAATAGTGCTACACACTAATTTTCTGTCAGCAGGGGCTTCCATACAAACCTTTCTACGCTTATACTCTCTCAAAAGAGTCAAACCCAAAGCGAGTTTTGTGCCTACATTGAATAAGGCCATTGAAATAACACAAAATCGGGATCCATTCCCACCTTTCAAAAAATATGCCCCTGCATGTATAAATTTCTGAGAATCTTTTCTTTCACATCTTTTTAAGGTTGACTGATTGACTAAAGAAAAAAAAAAAAAAAAGAGAGAAGGATAGGTTTTCCCTCTTACGCTACAATTCGCATTAGGGCCTCGAAACTCTTGAGTTGGGACTCTGTCAAAGCATTCCTTTAAACTGGGGCTTCTATAGCCATTTTTGGGGTTCACATCAGGTTCTTCACTAGGTCCCTAGATGGATTCAGTCTTGGTCAGATCAACCTTAGGATTACTTCCGCATTACCAACCAGGTTGGGATTTTTGCTAGGTCACCAGACTGGGGCTTCACTAAGTCACTTCTTGAAAACCTAGACTTCGCTCAGTTCATCCAATAGGGGCTTTGCCGAAATGAAAGGATCTTTCCTTGCTTTAATAAGGCATGGGGCTTTGCGAAGAAGTTTTTCCTTAGGCCAGGGGCTTCGATAAGTCGCATCCATCCCTAGAAGAGAGGTTTGGTCACTTCGACATACGCTTTAGTCTTTGGTGGTAAAAGCACATCGGCATCGGCTTCAAATGCCAGAGTGTGAGAAAGGAACATTCATCGAGACCGAGTTTTAAACCCAGTCTCGGCCAAGAGGGAATTCTAGTCCACGTTGACAACATCTCGGCAACAATAGCGGTTCGATCCGCACCCAAGGAATACGACCCCACTTGCTTGAAACCCGTCTTAAACAATGTTCAAACACATTCCATATGTACATCCAGACCCAGTCCCTACCATTGTTTCCAAGAAAAAAAAATCACCCCTAGGCTCAAGTAATGTGCCAATTGCTAATGATAACATTTTCTCCAAAGCGCCTCCGTTACTTCCGTTATAACGAGATAACGCCAGGCGACAGTTTCCTAATTGTTAAAAATCCAACTTTAGCTACCTCTATCACAGATTGAGAAGTATGCTCAAGTTTTCCAGCTATAGCTACCTCTATCTACTCGATAGTGACGTAAGCTTTAGCTTCCTCAGATGACAACCTCCATTAATTGTCAAAACCCTCAAGGATCCTAGACATCGTTCCTAACTGTCTAGATGAGGCTTGAACTACGATCAAGGCTTGATTCCTCCGGGATACGTAGGTAGCCTTTCATAAAGGTCCAGCCATCCGACCATATTGGTCACCTTTTTCTTTCCATTCCTCAATGGTGCGTAAGCTTTTCGCAAAGGTATAGCCATCCGACCGCTATGGTCACACCTCTTCCTTCGTCTTTCCTCCGTGGTAAGATAGCTTTTCACAAAGGTATAACTATCTGACCATATTGGTCACCCCTTTTTGATTTGGCACATTCCTAGTAGGATTGGTTGTTTGACCTCCTAGGTCACCCCGTTCCCATCCTTACAGGAAGGGACCAATATATCTTTGCCATTGCCCCAAAGAGACCAGGTAGGTGACCTCTTTGATCCCCCAATTCCAACCTGTGTCTACAATTCCATTCCAATTCCAAAGGCAATGAAAAGTGCAGTTCAGGCTACTTATGTCACGCGACAAAACTAGCCACTTGGCTTACTAAGTCGCGCGACATAATAAGCCAACATCAGACATCAGCAGTTTGCAGTTTACTGCATTCCCCAGGGCACTCCCCGACATGTCAAAAGCTGCAAACATCAGTCATTCACTTCTCAAATGCATAGGGGAGGGTTCATTTACCCCGTGTACACCCATGCATTCATATTCAAGCCAAAAATCCATTCAAACCATTCAGTTCAAGCCATCTACTGTACCATCATTTCATAAATGTGTGCAATAAAAAGGCTAGCAATGTACATACAAACTAAAAGAGACCAAGTCTAAAAGATGTGCATAGCAAAAAAAATAACATGATGTTTTCCCAAAAAGGGTACAATAACTAAAAAAGTCATAATAATCTAGGGGGGAGGGGGCTACTCTGAATCATCCTCTCCATCATCTTCATCATCTTCATCATCATCTTCATCCTCATCATCGTCCTCAGCCTCCTCAGGCTCGTCATCCGGATCGTCAGAAGGTGCCTCGTAGGCTATGGTCCCCGTGCGGTAATAGTCATCAAGCTCAGTGATGACAGCAGAATCAAGCTCATATTCGGTGGCTGTCTCAGCCCCACCATCCTCATCATCGTCAATCTCAACGGGTCCGTGAAGAGGCACATTTGGATTCTTCATCCGAGGCCTCGGTCCACTAAAGCCCCCGCTGGTGCCCGCGTCATCAAAGCGGCTCTTCTTCTTTCTCGGCTGGCCAGGTGGGGAGATATCGATCGAACCTTGTGATCGGCACTGATTCTTCCAAAAGCTCATACCTTTCTGGAGCTTGCCAATCATGCTCACAGCGTCGGTGTAAGCCCTGGTCAAATTCCTGTAAGCCTGGGCCGATACCTGTTACAAGCAGACATAATGAGAGTCAAAATGCAGTTATTGATAACAAAAAGAGATGCAAGCAATCCAAAGGACGTAAGGAGCTGTACTTACAGATCTAGAACCTCGCGGGAGCACGGATGAGGATGAGTGCGTGACATATCAATAGGGGCTCGCCGCATACGACCACCACCACGATAATCAATGAAAGTCGGGGCAAAGGAGGTCTAGCCACATGGCCAGTCGAAGGTCCCGCACTCGAGCACCATAACCAACCCCGGTGCTCGTGGGGACTGAAGATGCCTAGCCACGTACAATGTATAATCCCCATCCGTGTGAAGAGATGTGCCGCCATGCCTACGATCAAAGCATCTACATTCGCCAGGCGGCGAGCGGCCACATCCTAGGCGGAGGATCATCGGGGAATCAGAGCATGCCTATTGGGCCCATCTTTGTCTGTACACTCTCTCTCCTAAATATAGGGCATCTCAGAACAAACCCACCGGCGGCTTGCGACACTCTGTCAAGTGCGCGGCATGATCCAAATCCGAGATCGCCATAACGGCCGGTCAAGGGTATAAACTCATCCTCTGTGGAGTCCCTCTCAAGCACAACAGCGTATCATGATACGACACCGTAATCCTGCACCTCGACCCCTCCGGTGTCCTGGTCTGTCTCCTGGCATTCTTCGTCCACCGTTTGAGAGCAGGAAAAGTGGTGGCGGGAAACTCATCCCGGATCTGCCACGCATAACAGCCAAAATACTCGAAGGCCCAAGCCTGAAACAGAGAAGAAGAAATCAAAAACGGGAAAAATGACCAGTGAAATGTGTCAAGGCGAGAGAATACCTCAAAAGCCAAGTGACAGCAGGTGAAATACTTCGCCTTCCCTCTACTGACGTCATCTAGAGCCAAGTACATCTCGGCTAAACCGGCCTCACCCCAGGACAAATCCCCCACAGTATCCCAGGCTCTCAGAAGCTCCAGCAGTGAGATCAGGGCCGTAGATGCGCTGTTGATAAACAGCATGTCAGAAAAGCCTACCCATACAAAGGCTCTCGCCAGTCTCTCAGCTCTTAGCCGGCTCTCAATAGGATCATCAACCACAATGTATTCCCTACTCTGCTCTCCAATCAAGCCGTGTAGCTCACCCAACTCATATCCATTCCCCTTCTTGATCTGGGGAACGAAACCAAGCAAACTCATAAAATCAGCATCAGCAATAGGCTGGGGCTCAACTCCCTGCGCAGGCTCATCTATGTAAAGTGGCTCAGCTGTAAAAGGCAATCCCGTGATGACCGCGAAATCATAAGGTGCGACTGTCGTCTCACCCCAAGAGAAGTGGAATGAATGAGTGGTCTCCCACCAAAACTCTCTAAATGCCCTCACCAGATCCACACTCCTCTGAGTGTCTCCAATGGCCTTCGCCATCTCAAAGAATCGCCCTAGCCCAACGGCGTAAATCATGCCCTTAGGCGAGTGTATGCTTCACGGCTGCAGGCAAGCTCTGCCATAGCCTACCAATCACCTCCGGGGAACCACGGGTGCGCAATCCCTGCAAGAAAACATGGCACAAGTATGAATATTTCGTGCTATTTCTTGAAATCATCTCAAATGAAAATGGGTCAAAATCCATCAATAAAAGCATGCATTTTAGCATCACACTTCCTAGTTCAATCCATGATTTCATGAAAATTCTTGACAATTCATAGCACAGTCTGGAAAATTCAGTTCGAATCAATTTCATCCAAATCAAAAATTTTTCAAAAAACCTAGGTCACTTACCACATCTTTCTTCCCGACATCTGAGGTATGTTCATCAAGTTGTGGATAGAAATCTCCTCTTTGAGCTTCCGTAAGAAATGGCCTTTGGTTCCTTTGCACCCCCTTCCGTCGAGTAGCTAACTCGGCATGTTGAGGAGCCCTTTTGGTCGGATAGAACCTAGGAGGCATTTTCCAATTGAATCAAACTAAAGGTGTTTGATTTCTCTCAATTTCTCTCAAATCTCCCTCTGATGTTTGCTCTTTCTCTCTTCTCGTTGTCGCCTCCCTCTCAATTTCAATTTCAATTGAGTTTCAAATGGCGACTGTGCGAATTTTTAATGAATCTGTTCACATGGCCTATTATGTCGTGCGACATAATAAGCCCCTGAGGCTTGTTTTTACAATTTTGTCCCTGAAGGCTCCATTTTACAATTTTGTCCCCCATAGGCATGTTTTGCCCTTTGTGCCCCTGGCATTTCCAATCATTCCCGATCCAGTTTTCCCTCCAGTGCCCCCGTGGCCTATTTTACAAATTTACCCTTGTGGCTCATTTTATTTGCCCTTAACATTTTCAATTTTCAAATAATAAAATTATCGGGTACGTCCCACTTTCTTTACAAAATTATCGGGTACGTCCCACTTTTCTTTACAAAATTATCGGGTACGTCCCACTTTTCTTTACAAAATTATCGGGTACGTCCCACTTTCTTTACAAAAATTATCGGGTACGTCCCACTTTTCTTATCAGGGTACGTCCCACTTTCTTTAATTATCAGGGTACGTCCCACTTTTCTTTACAAAAAAAAAAATATTATTATGGGTACGTCCCACTTTTCTTTACAAAAATTATCGGGTACGTCCCACTCTCTTTAACAAAAAATTATCGAGTCCTTCCTACTTCTTTACAAAATCCATCCTTTTTCGCGATCTCCGTTATTCCAGGATGAAGGAATAACATTTCGCTCTCTTTCGATCTCCGTTATTCCAAGGTGAAGGAATAACATTTCGACCCCTCTCGCGATCTCCGTTATTCCAGATTGAAGGAATAACATTTCGCTCTCTTTCGATCTCCGTTATTCCAAGTTGAAGGAATAGCATTTCGACCTCTCTCGCGATCTCCGTTATTCCAGATTGAAGGAATAACATTTCACTCTCTTTCGATCTCCGTTATTTCAAGTTGAAGGAATAACATTTCGACCTCTCTCGCGATCTCCGTTATTCTAAGATGAAGGAATAACATTTCGCTCTCTCTTTCGATCTCCGTTATTCCAAGTTGAAGGAATAACATTTCGACCTCTCTCACGATCTCCGTTATTCCAGATTGAAGGAATAACATTTCGCTCTCTTTCGATCTCCGTTATTCCAAGTTGAATGAATAACATTTCGATATCTCTTTCGATCTCCGTTATTCCAAGGTGAAGGAATAACATTTCGACCTCTCTCGCGATCTCCGTTATTCCAGATTGAAGGAATAACATTTCGCTCTCTTTCGATCTCCGTTATTCCAAGTTGAAGGAATAACATTTCGATATCTCTTTCGATCTGCGTTATTCCAAGGTGAAGAAATAACATTTCGACCTCTCTCGCGATCTCCGTTATTCCAGATTGAAGGAATAACATTTCGCTCTCTTTCGATCTCCGTTATTCCAAGTTGAAGGAATAACATTTCGATATCTCTTTCGATCTCCGTTATTCCAAGATGAAAGAATAACATTTCGACTCAGTAAATGCTCGAACTAAGGCCCGGCTTGATTCCTCCGGGATACGTAGGTAGCCTACTTTAGGTTCAGCCAATTCGTCACATATGACACTGTAAGTACGCCAATCCAATTCGCAACCTTTTCGATGCATTTTAATATAATAAAACTGCATTAAGGGGCGTTTTGGTAAATTCCCGGCCTATCCCGAGACTTAGGAAAGCGTTCCATGAGTTTCCCCGCGAAGGAAGTACCTTTTGGTACATCATTCATGCCAAAGGACCCCTTGGGAATAAAACTGTTGGACCTTTTGGGTATTTTCCCGGAATGTTCGAAGCCGGTTTTGGCGCCAAAGCGGTTGAGCCACCTTGTGTCACGCGACATCTTGAGAGCATGGAAAGTGGACGCGTAAGGTCGTGCGACATACTAAGGCGACCAAGCTGCGGCCTATAAATAAGACCCTCCCCCTCATTGAAATGGATCCCAATTCTAGCCTACTGTTACTCTGCCAAAATAGCAGTGTAACGAGCGTCCCAAGCACAAAACCTCTCTCTCTCCTACCTTCCAACCCACTAATCCCTCTCATCCAAACTCAATTCTCTACCTACACCAATTGGAACCCTTGAATCAGAGCTGTGAGATCTACAACGAAGAATTGAAGGATTCTATATCTGACTAGATATAGAATTCGTGGAATCAACAAGGGTAACAATTCCCTAACCCTCTCTCTCTCTCTCTCATTTAATTCCTTGCAATTTTATAGTTCTATTTTGTTTGGATTCAGTAATCAGATCCTAGTTATCTGAATTACTGAATCCCAATCGCAATCTCTCTGTTTAACTTGCATAGATTGTGTAATTGAGCTCATATTGATTGATTTGGTTGAATTTGGTGTTTGAGCCCCGAGGGTGTGGATCTACCCATATCCACACTCCTGGGTCGATTTGACGTTGTTTATGTTTTTCGTTCATAATTCGGCTTGTTAATTAGATACGTATAGCTTACATTAATTTACGAGTTCATATTGTGAGGTTTCTGCGAAGGCTCATATGTGTCACGCGACACCTTCGATCCCAGTGATCCTGTGTCACGCGGCACATGTGGTCATTTGGTACGATGTGTCATGCGACACACATGACCCATCTGCAGTGACTCTTTTCCTTTGTAATCTGTTCTAGTTTGTTTGTATCAGGGATGTGGCCTCCCTAAATAATGGGCTCACAATATGTAATTTCTCGTTTCATAATTAATAAGATGCATTTTATCACATTTCATTTATTATCGATATTTGCACACACTTTGGATTTACTTGGATGTGTTTGATTGAAAGACTCGTCTATGGACGAGGCGTGTTGGGTGAACTCTCGGTTCTTCCCAACACGTAACCTGACCCCCGAACTCATGTTTTCTCTCTAAAACAAAGGTTTTCAATGTTTCCTCTTAAAACGGCGTGGCGACTCCTTATATATTTATATATATTTTCGGCGAGCGCGCATTCAGACACCCCCTTTCCCCAGTGGATTCCGAACTACGATTATGGCTTGATTCCCACCCGGGATACGTAGGTAGCCTTCCATAAAAGGTCCAGCCACTCGACTAACTTGGTCACCCGATCCGTCTCGGCATTCGCCAGATTGGATCCTTTTCTATCGACAACCCCACTCGCCCTGCAAGTGACGTTGCCGAGGGGCTTCTGTAAGTACCCAAATCTGGCTCATGCCTTCCGGTTAAGTTCCCCGGCAATTCCGGCAAGTTTCCCGGCAATTCCCCAGAATTTCCTAGAGTTCTGGAGCAATTCCAGAATTGTTCCAAACCTTCTAAGGGGAGAAGGGACTGCTTGGAGCTAAAGAAACACGTTTTTCTTTTATGCAAAATTCCATTCTAGAAGACTGTCACCTTGCATGTTTCTAGAAGGAACTGGAAGGGGCTTGTTATGTCGTGCGACATAACTTGCCAAGAAGAATTCTAGAAGCTTGCCACCTTGCATGTTTCTAGAAGGAACTGGAAGGGGATTGTTATGTCGTGCGACATAACATGCCAAGAAAACTTCTAGAAGCTTGCCACCTTGCATGTTTCTAGAAGGAAAACGGTTATGGCTTGTTATGTCGTGCGACATAATAAGCCCATGCATGCAGCCTATAAATAGAGGCCTTCACCTCTCATTTTGGGCACCCCTCTTTCACCCCTCAGTCCCCCTCTATAGAGAATACGCCCAGAAGCATTGCCTCTCCTCACATACCCCTCAAAACACACATTAAACCTCTCAAATCACTCACCACTTAACTAATCCTACACACACTTCATATACACACAAAGAACCAAAGGTTCTCACGGAACCAAGGCTCGATCTCAGCCCCGGAGGTTGCTGTTTTGAAGGCTCCTATATCTAACTTAATATAGGAAGTCGTGGTCTTCAAGGGTAACGATTTTCCACCCTTTTTCTTCTCTCTATTTCCTTTGAATGTGAAATCTCTATGATAAATGCGTTGATAATGTTGTATTCTGATTAAAGTTGCATGCTTTAGTGTTATATTGCTTAGATCCATATCCATTTGCACATCATTTCATGTAAAAGCCCCGGCTTGGCATTTGTTTTTGCATAAACACTCGAGATGAGTGTGGATCCCTCATATCCACACCCTCTTGAAGTGTTCACTATTGAAATACTTGCTCTCTGAGATCTATTTGTGAAGTAACTTGGCTATATTAATGCCTTGTTACCTCTGTAGATCCCAGCTGTAAAGTGGCTAAGTATGTCACGCGACATAGGCAGCCTATGTCACGTGACAACATTGGCCAGTTTGCAGAAACTTCATCTTTTCACTTGTAATCTGGCTTTTACCTTTCCATACTCCCTTGAAATGATCATATACATGTTTTTGGGGTCTATCAGTGAAGTAACTTGGCTATATTAATGCCTTGTTGCCTCTGTAAATCTCAGTTGTTAAGGTCTCTGCAAAGTGGCTAAGTATGTCACGCGACATGGCGGCTATGTCACGCGACAACTTTGGCCATTATGCGAGACTTCATCTTTTCAAGTAATCTGATTTTTATCTTTTCCAAGTTATAATCTCATATCAATCTGCATTTAAACTAAGATTTTTGCATATAAAGTAGTATCATTTGCATCAAAAGAACATCTTCTTCATCAAAAAGGCATCTTTTGCATTAAAATAGCATCTTTCGCTCTTAAAATCTCTTTTTACATTAAAGATGCCTCCTTTTCACCAAAAAACTCATTTTCATACATAAAAAGGCATCCTTTGCATTAAAAAATCATTCCTTGACATTTTCATGCATTATTTGTACCTAAAATACCATTTTTCCACATAAAGTTGCCTCCTTTGCATATTAAATACCAATTTCTTCATAAAAATGCATCCTTTGCATCAAAAAATCATTCCTTTACATCTTTATGCATAATTTGCACCTAAAATGCTATTTTCCAACATAAAAATGCATCCTTTGCACAAAAATCTCTTCTTTACATCACTTGCAAATCAAAAGCATTCTTTGCAACCCAAAAAAGTCATCTTTTCATTAAAAATGTCATTTTTATATGCATTCCCCCATGTCCCCATTAGCAACCTTGGAACAGACCGGTGTAAAGATCCTATCTTTACATCGTTTCTTCCATTAAAGGTTCCATAATCTCTTTAGAAAGGGATAACCTTGAACCCGATATCTCCGATTATCACTTAAGATGAGCATGAAGCATTCATATAAGCTCGATCGTCTTAAGGTGTAGGATTGATGGGCTAAGGACATTCCTTCCTAAAGAACCTCATTTTGGACTATAAAAGAGAGTCTTTCTCTCGATCACGCAAGTCCCGAGGTTAAAAAGCGATGATCACAAGTCCAAGATGAGGACGGGATCAAAATCCCGAATACATAAAATCCAAGAAATCCCGAGCGACAACCAATAAATGGTTTGTACATCCGGAAGATAACTTGGGACATTCCCTCCCCTTTTATTCAAACACATGCACACAAGAAAGCACGCAAGCAAGCAAAATAAATGGAATCTAGGGAGACTTACTACGGCAAGGCACCTTGGGTGAACGACGATCCGTTCTTTCCAAGGGGTAACTTAACCTCCGAACCCATAAATCCTTTTTTTCAAAGTTTTGAGGAAATCAAAATGGCGTGGCGACTCCGTTTTTCAAATTAAACCGGATGTCTTCAAACTCGCGTGAATCCAAAATTTGGGCACACATTCACAGGGTGTTGAATTCTGCAATGTTGACAGTCTCGTAATCTCGCTCGATCGCCAAGTCTATCAGAGCTAGCAGTCGACTGGCAGGATGTCTGAATTCGGGGCCGTGACGGTTGGGAGCAGAATCGAACTGGAGCATGTTGATGCTGAGGTGGTCATTTCCTATGTCGGAAGCTGACTCTGCCTTGCGGAGAAGACTTTCACGAGATGTTTCGGGGTGGGCTGGAAGCATTCCCGAGGTTGATCGACTCGTAGCGGGGTGAGGAGCTTGGTCTCCTTCTGTTGCCACTTGGCCTTGGCGGCGCTTGAGGGTATAAGCTTGGCGACGGCACGGGCCGGTTGCCACTGGGTGGTACTCGGAAGTAGTGATGAGCTACGAGCTTGCTTGGACGGGGCCTCGTTTACCGTGAGCGGGCGATCGTCGAGGGTAACTTTGGAATTGCGAGAATCGACGATAAGGACCGGATCCTTGGTATCATCGGGATATCTGGAATAGATGATGTTGACGAAGTCGTCGTCGATCACTTGATCGAGAGGATTCTTTGTCATGTGAACCGGTTGCTTCCAATTGTCGGATAGCCGCACATCTTGGACGTTGAGCTTGACAATCTCCATAGTATTAGAGCCTTGGTCGTAGGTGACACGATCGGAAGGAGTGCCGTCTTGGCCGAGCATGTGAATGCGAGAGTGCGCCGCAGGGTGCCCGCGTCCTCGACTCCGGAGAGTGCGATTCATCGTCGTCGACAGTTCAACCCCAACGTAGGGACGTATTGCGTCGGAGTGCGTTCTTTGGGCCGCTAGGAAAACGTCATGCCCTTCATTGGAGAAGAGGGGTGCGGCGGGTAGTTCCTCGTGGAGGACATCCCATACGACTTTCCATGCATTCAAAACGAGAATGACGGTGCTTGTTGACCTTTATCACGAAGATCTCTTCGCTGGCGGGGCGAGAGTTGGTTTGAAGAATGCGACGAATCTCCGATTGGAGGCGGGGTTTATGTGCCCGCATCATGGCGATGTTCGGTGTTTCTTTCCAATACGCCTCCAAATGTTGGAAACGACAGGTTGAACTTGATGTATCGGTTGCTTCGAGGTTATGCACTGCTCGAGTACGTTTACATAGTTAGCATCTCCGGACTACGAGGGATTCGATGAGATTTGCCCCTAGTCCCTTGGTTGATTCGAAGGAGGTAACCCCGGTGCACGAGTACGGACACGCTTGGCTATTGTCTCGGCTTCATTCCCTATGAGGAAAGCTGTCCCCTCGGATGACTTCGAGATATCACTGTAGGTTAATGAACTTAACACGGCGATGGAGAGTGGAGGCTATGGCTTTCATATGATGCGACGAGGCGCCCCAACAGAGCTGTGAATTCGGATGGAATGTCCATTACGTGGAATTTTCTTTGGCACCATTTGGGTTTCGAACCGAGTTCGAGTCACCGTCCCAGGATGGGGCGAGACGTGTTTGTCGTAGGCCTTGATAGTCCGGCGACGGAATCGGATGGCTTTCGTTGATGCGGAGGGCTCGCATCATGTTGAGAGGGAGAACATTAACGCAGTGACCCGTTTTCTACCAATACTCAGGGAGTGTTATGGTGTTGAGCTTGAGAGTGATGTACGAGCTTCGTTATGCCCCGAGGCATCTCTCGGTAAGTCTTCGTCACGAACGTGATCATGCGCCATCTGAGTCGGGAATCGTAGATGCTGGTCTCTATCAGGAGAAGGAGAGTCATCAAGCCATCCGTTTCTGTCTTCCTCTTGCGAGGTAAAGCCTTTTGGAGCCTCGGGATTGTGTTGAGGCTGTTTGTGGCGGTTGCCGCCCTTGGTTAGCACGTTGATCGAGTGCGAGTGCCAAGTGACCTTGATCTTCCTTTGCGGTCCGAGCTCGGAAGAGTGGACAAATTGAATCTTGGTTGATCCGGGGTTAGGTTTTGGCGCGGTAAGATTACCAAGATCGAGGTATTCCGATGTCCCGAGTCGAGCTCTATTGTCGGCGGGACTTTTCGGCTTTCCCACCTGCTTGCTCTAAAGGCTGCATGGCTGGAGGAAGAGAGGACTAGGTGGAGTACGGTACGTAGTAGTCGAACCTCCGGAAGGCTCTCAGAGTGTACTTATCTTTGGTGTCCCCGGCCGTATCTTTCTCTCGATTCTTGTTGAGAGGACTTCTTCTTCTGTTTTCGCGGAGGATTGCTCAGGACCATATCTTGGGACTCGTACTCCGGGCGAGGCGGAGCGATCACAAACATCGTAGGCGATGTGGACATTTGATGAGGACCCGGTTGGAAGAGGCGGAGAAGCGGATTCTGTGGCAATCTTCTTGGGCACCCGCTCAATGGAATTCACGTTGTTATTGTTCGGAAAAGGGTTTGGCGTATTGGGCCACGGGGCGCTCCAACTTGCCTTCTTCTATCAAGTTACGGATTTCGTATCGTAACCCCATGCGGTTGTCGGTGGTATGGCCGTGATGCGATGGAAGGCGCGATATTTGCTCTTGTCGCATTGGCTACGTGATTCTTGGGTTTGTAATTTGCAACGGGTTTAAGGAGACCTTCCTTGATTAACCCTTCCGGCATCTTGCTCGGTGGCATGTCTAACTTGTCGAAGTATACGGCGAGTACTTACGAGTAGAATTGTTGCTTTGCGGGGTGGGTTTGTTGCCCATTGTTGTCACGATGGATGTAGTTGACAGAGACGTATCTTTCCCTTTCCCTGGGGGCCGGTGCGGGATTGAATGCAAGCTGGCGAGCGATATACGTATGGGCGTGCGGTAGCCAACTTTTCCTTGAGATCCTTCTCGAGCGTGATCCGGCATTGACCATGGCCGGAGATGCAGGAAGAAATGATGAGTGATGAGATTTACGATGGACGGTCTTAAGCGGGACTTGAAGATTCGCATCTTTTCATCCTTGGAGAGTGGCTCCATGATCTCGGAGAGTTTCCAACTCCACCTCTTGTAGAATTCTCCGACGCTTTCATCCGCTTTACGTTCGGTGGTGATTAAGTCCTCGCGACTTGTTTCCCACTCTAAAGTTGGATCGGTACCGTTCCGGGAAGATGTTACTGATCGATCCCAGTGTGGCGATCCATGAGCTTGACCCTCGAAACCATCGTAACGCTGAACTTTTGAGCGTATGCTTGGAAGTGGTCGGCCATTTCTTTGGAGGGTTGCTCCTTTTGCTCTCATGCGAGAACGTAGGTGTCGACGTGCGTTTGAGGACATTCGGTTCCGTCGAATCGGTCCATCTCCGGCATTCGAACTTGGCGGGGAGAGGCGTGACCATTCCGGATCCGTGGATTTGAGCGTTTCTGCTTTGAGTTGCTCATGGTGGCTTTCGGGTCTTTCATGCGCTCGACCATCAGGCTAAGGTTGGGTCCGGTGGTGGACTTTGAGGCTCGGCGCGGGTGCTACCACGTGAGCGGTAGTGATTGGAGGTGGAAGGCTTGATATATGTGGGTATATGGGAGCCTTTTACGAGCTGTATCGGGGTTTGTCCGGTGTTTAGGGATTCGTGTATCGGCAACGGGACGAACCGGGAGGGTATTGAGGGATATTGGCATCTGAGATGGTCGGTGATGCGGTGGTGGTATTGAGTGATAGGAGTAGCATTGGGGCGGCCAAAAATGACGGGGTTGCCACTGAGAAGTAGCAATGTGGAGCCTAGGTCATTTGTTTCCTTGGTTGGAAGGCATCCGTAAGTTGGCGGGGGAGGAACTGATTGAAGGTTTGGTGAAGCTGGTTTTGGGGAATCGTCATCCTCGACCGGGACAAAAGTACCGTCGGCGGGGATAGTGCTTGTAAGTGCTCCAATTTGAGCTTGTTAGCATTTTCGTTAGAAAATTAACGAAAGTTATAACATTACTAACATTCCTAACATTCCTAACTTTTCTAACAAAGTAAGGGTAAAATGGGCATTGCCATTTAAAGTTAAACCAAGAAAAGAATCTCAAAAGCAAAAGAAATAAGAAAAATCCGAATTGGGCAAGTTGAAAAACATAAGCTCTTTGGATTTTTGAATTTTATTCTTCTGTCCAAAGCTGAAGTTTGTAATTAATGAACAAGTGCACGCTGTCAATCATATCCGCGCGGACATGTTTGTCAATTTCGAGAGGGCTATAAATTGAACCCTCCTCTCTCGGTTTACACAACACAATTTGATCACGACAACGAAACTGCGGCGAAATATAGAGAGAAAACGGTGGGAATCCTTAGATTGCCACCATTTTCTCTCAATCTTTCCCAAATCTCACTCACTCACAAACACTTCAAATCACTCTCATACATACTCTCATACATACACCAATCCAAGCTCAAATCACCCTATAGGAGGAGGATTAGAGAGAAAACATAGAGGACTTCATTGTTATCTACTTGTTTTCTCTTTAACCAACTCAAATCATCAACCCTAAACACCCTCAAACACTCTCATATTCAAGCCTTAAACACTCTCACATTCAAGCCTTCAAACACAAAACACAAGGAAGATAGGTATAACCTCCCTCTCCTTACCCTAAAATTCATCCATGCATGCATTTTCAAGCTACAAAATGTAGTTTATTCATCTTCTTGCTTTAGATCCAAGAAGATCACCATGGAAGTTCATCTCCATGGATGATCTTCTACAAGGATCTACATTATTTTCAAAGTGTTCTTACTTTCTTGCAAAGAAAACACATTTTCAAAACCCTAAAAATCATTTTCATACATCAAATCTCATTTTCAAAGGATAAAATTCCCCTTCCCAAGCAAATGAAGTGCTTAGTCCTAATGTACCCCAAGGATGGTTTGATATAGTTGATTCACCACTAAAATGTCAAGTGATCACTAATCAAAACCTAGGGAAATGGGGACAAGCATGGATGCAAAACCCCCTTTAAAATCATATTTTCTTTCTTGAGAAGTTGCTGTCCAGTAGCAATTTTCTCAGACCTCAGTCCATGGTCTAATTTTTTGGACATAGATAAACTTGGAATTTGGTGTTGACTACAAAATACTTTTTGTAGCCAACATCCAGATCTTTCCATACATATCTTTACTTTATTTTTGTGTGAGTAAAACTCCTTTTCAAATTTTCTTTTAAAGGTCAGTTCATCAGTCTCTGGAAATCCAGATTTCAGATCTGAGATTTCCAGAAGGTTTTGACCCCTCAAATCATCTCCAAAATGAAAAGTTCTTTTACAGAAACCTTTTTTAAGGTGTTTTGAACATTTTTCATTCCCGGACTTTTCCCAGATTCTGGAGTTTTCAAGCCCTAAAGTCCATTTCAAAGTCAAGGGTCAACTGCTTTTTCATTCTGGCAGAAATGGTTTTCAACTTCCAAAAATCTTTTGAGTTCCAAATCTCAACCCAAAAATCACCCAAAAAATCATGGGATCAGTTTAAAGCCTTAAAAGAGTTCCCAATTTTTACTTACCTCAGTTTCAACTTATTTTGGCCAAAACACACACACACACACACACACACACACAAAGGATTTTGAATGTTTGGAAGACTCGTTTTTACGAGGCGTTCCGGGTGCACACTAACGTCCTTCCCGGCGCGTAACGTGACCTCCGAACCTAAATCTCTGATCTCGGGCTTTTTTCAAAGTTTTGGCCCTTAAAACAAAAATGGCGTGGCGACTCCGTTTTTGATTTTTCAAATAAAAAAAAATCGGGTACAACACAGTGGCGACTCCGCTGGGGATAAATAAGCTTTTTCTAAAAAAAAAATGATATTTGGTATATTGGTGGAAACCATTAAACTTCCCGTTATCGCCTCCTAACACGAGTCGGGGATAAATTGTGGTCTAACAATCCCACGTACCGGTATCATTATTTTCAAAAAAAAAAGGAAAAGCTTTTGAGGGTCAAGCTTCCGTCTCAACATTTGAAAATCCTTTGCTTTGTGTGTGTTGATTTTTGCACAGTTTTCGTGTTGTTTTGGCCGCCTCGGAGAAAGTCAAAATTTTATTTGTCGGAATAATGTCCCTAACTGTCGGAATTTTTGTGCTTATGTGCTTATGTGTTCATAAAATTTTCAAAAAAAATTTCAAAAAAAAATTAAAAAAAAAAAAATCATGCATCATGCCTTTTTAAGACACATAAAAAATTTCTATTTTTCTCGAGAAAAAGAAGATAGGCTGCTTGCACACTACGCGCACGTGACCTTACCTGCACACTACGTCCCTAACAGGGAAATCCTTGTCGCGGTCCGTTTGGTCTTATTACGCCTCTCGGATGAGCACGGGACTACCCAAACATCCCATGGAGCCTCGTGTCGACCATGCGCTTGTCCGTGACACACTTTGTCAGAGACCGGTTGGTTTTTAGTGCAGTACTGTGTCATGCCTGTACGTGTATAGACCTTTCCTTTCAAGCCTTTGTCGGCATACCGACTCAATATCTTCGGGGACCCTAATCGGTCGAAGTTACGCCGGTTTTCCGCCGCGAGACTTTGACCAAGATATTGACCGGCGCCTTGACTTCGGCTCGGCGGCACAAATTATACATTGACTCCCGGCATTGACCTTTGAGTCATCAAGGATTAATGATTATTCCATGCCTAATTACGGCTTAGCGACGACAAGTCAAGATCAATTGTGGACGCTTATCGGTCAAATCATGCCGACTTTTCGTCGAGCCCTCGGATATGATCTTGACTTTTGACGTCGGCTTTGTCCGTAATTTACATCGAATGCTCGTTAAGACTCGATTACACTTGAGACTTTTAGGATCGTTTTTCTTTCGGTCGGTGGGACCCGCTTGCCCTATAGGACCCTCGCCGGTGTCCACCACAGGGAGGTCGAAATACGGGTGGAATACGAGGGGCTTATAGACGTAGTGACGGGGCCCGGCGATCCGGGAATCGAGTAGTTCGCGAAAAAGAAGAGCAATCTTTTCCAACCGATTAGGTTAATAAAACATGTTTTAAGTAAACAAGAACAAATAAGCGCATGTTGCATGAGCCTAAGCCCAAACACCAACTGTTTCGCTTTCAGTCGAACCACACCCTTTTGTGCCTTCCACGGTAAGCAAAGTTTGGATCGAGACCCGGGTCATCGTTTGTTCGGCTCGGTCATTCCGAAGTCGAGATACTTCATCGGTTTCCTCCTTCGCTTCGGCTCAAAGTTTGAGAATGACCAACTCGAGAGGAGAACGGTGGGGACGTACAACTCCACACCAGAAAATCCGCAAAATGCCGAACGGTGGAATCGAGATGTTGGAACGAGATAAGACAAAATCAAGAGGCTCGGATCGATCGGTTATTGGAAAGTATCGAGAACCCGGGGGCTAGCAATTGTTCACCACCCTAATGGAACCTTTACGGTTGATGCGAAGGTGGAGCTAATTACCCTCCGGGCATGCCAACTACCATCAAATGCCTGTTCCCTTTCGTGTGGAACTACTAATGGGCCAAGCATCCCCAAGCCTATCACTCGGCCTGCCTCTCGGCCTCATCGTATCGATACTCCTCAGCGGTCCGATCTTGGTCAACTTCCCCGGCACCTCTCGGTTTTCACCTTTGGGTTTCAATCGGCTTGGAATGGGTCGGTTCGCTACTCCAAAACCTCGGTCGGCCGGGCCATCAATGCAGGAGTGGTCGATTCGGTACATCTCGGCCCTTCTTGCTCGATACTCCTCAGCAGTCCGATCTAGGTCAGCTTTGCCCCGGTGCCTCTCGGGTCTCACCACCGGGATTGAATCGGTTGGCTTTCGCCCCGCGGCTTGGAAGGGGTCGGTTTACTACTTCACCGCATCGGTCGCTCGGGTCACCATCTCGGAATGGGACGGTTCGTTTCTCGGGCTCCATGGTTCGAGAGGGCCGGCTTGCTTCCTCCAATTCTCAAAGCACACTTGGCCCTATGATGCTGCAAGATCACGTGGGCCACCGGGCTTTTATCACCACTTCATCGGGCTCTACCCCGCCCCTCCGGTTGGGAAGTCCGACAAGGTCAAATGCTCCTCATCAAATTCTCCACCCGGCCGTTACGCAAGCTGCTCCTGCTCATCAAGTACGGTATACACATTTCCCTTGCGGTCATGTTCCTCGGTGCGGTCAAGACACATTCAATCCCTCTTGTTACGATGCCTCGAGCCTCATGTTTTGGCGGCCTTACGGATCCGCACTCCTTTGCTCCACTGGTATCCACCCATTACGAGCCATATATCTTCATCTTCGGCAAGCTGCCGGGCCTTATGAGGAAGATTACGGTCACGCTTTTAATGCTCGGCTGTCATTCCTCCCACGAGTACTTCCTCTTGTGGTTTCGTTTGCTAATGCCAATCTTGTGGCGGGGTCATGCAATCCTAATGTTCCTATTGACTCGTCGATGGATTATTGGTAGAACCAATTAAGAAGGTACAAGAAAAGCCTAGCAACGAGAGTATCGACGATCGCTCGACTCGGGCCATCTCACCATATCAATCTTGTGTATCGACACGAATGAAGTTTACAAAGGTCGAATCTCGACGATTACATTGATGATTACATCAAAAGGGTTCGTGCACGGGAAAAGACTACGAGTACGAACATGTCTCGCCGCTATAAACCTTACCCTTCCAACACGGCTCCGACATCCGGTAAAGGAAAGAAGGCATTGTGTACAATTGACGGCCCCCAAAAGCAACCAAGAAATGGTGGTCCTTTAAGGCAACGAGAACGTTTTGATGATCTTGGGATGCCCGTGGGCTTAATTTTCAAGGGCTTAGTAAGGGTAGGCCTTTTGGAGCCTCTCGAGGACTACCATCCAAGGAGCTCAAATGCACCTCTCGACATGAGTAAGCACTGCGCCTTCCATGATCATTATGGCCACACGACCGACAAGCTGCATAGTCTTGAAGAGAGCGGTTCAAGGTTAATCGAAACGGGCAAGCTTGGCGCCCCGATGGACCAAAACCGGCAAACCACATTCGGAATGGTGACCAAGTCAATGACCAAATCTCGAATCCCGAGGATTTGGGTGTTCCCTTAAGCAAAGTTTTAAATAGCTTGCTAGAGCGGGGTCTCCTCGAACCCATGAGAAACTATCGGCCCAAGGATCCCAAAATCCCTTTTGACACCACTAAGCATTGTGCTTTCCACCGGTACCACGGTCATACGGCCAGACAAGCTGTACGGCTTTGAGAAAGGCGATTCGGGGATTAATTAAGAAGGGCAAACTCGAGCGCCTCGGTGATCTCAACGCCGATGATCATTTCCCAAACAACGCGAATGTAAACATGATTGAATTTTATGATTCAAACTACTGTGAATTCAACGAGACTACGACAAGCCGAGATGATTTAGTCGCAACAAATGTTGAGAATGGATGGTTTGGCTGCAACAAGCATGTGGCCATGGCAAAGTGGATTTGGTGAAATGCTTTGAACTCTCGCCCTCAGATAAGTTCACGGCGACGCCAAGGTTAAATGGGATGATAATGATCGATGGCGAGATTTGGCGAAAGCGATAAGGATACAAGAAATCCGATGATTAGGAAGGAAGAGTTAGTCTGGCTTTGGAAACGCCCATAAGATTCATGAAGAGCAGTGACCACTGCTCATCAATGCTCTCGCCGCCATGGAGTTCGGGTAACGGATTGAGGCGAATGGTTCCACTGGTCATGGTCGAAGATGAGACTTGAAAGCTTGGTGATTTCGGTCCCTTCATCCTATAACTCTCCATCCCACGGCCAACACCTCCCTCCATCCACATATGATCCCTTGCCAAGGACAATTCCTCTTGACCCTTTCCGGCACCTCGGGCCATTAGGGCTCCATCGCCCTCGGCTCCTCGGAACGAGTTGGGCTCCATCACACTGTTCCTCAATTTCGGCAATACACTGCCGGTTTATGCTCCGGCTTCACATAATCGGTTTGAGCTATGTGGCTATGTTAAAGCCTCTACACCCGCTGAATGCGATCATGAGTTGCTAAAAGAAAATCCGGATGCCACAAGTTTTCCGTTGTCGTCTACCGGACTTAGTGAATTCACCGTCGGTTTCACCGGTCTGCGAGTGTGTTTCCCTCTGGCGATAAGAGTCTTGTTGCGAGTTCCGGTAACTCGAATGTTCCCGTTGATCCCCATGTGGCAATATTGATAGAGCAAGTGAAACAAATGCGGGAGAAGCTTGATCTTATGATAAGTACTAGCACTCCTTTGACCCAAGATGTCGAACCGAGGCAAAGAAATGATTACGTCGCGCAAAATTCAAGTGCCGAAGTGAGAGAATCCGATAGGACAACTTGCCTGAGCACACTTGTCTAATGCCGGTTCCAAGCTTGAGAAAGGCCCGAAGACACAATCGGCTAGTATCACCCCTTTCACTCAAAACAACCGGCGCATGTTGAATCCTCCCAAACGAGCCCAATACCCCTCGAGGTCCTCTCGGGTTCACTTCCTTCCATCAATATGCTCGGTCGACAAAGTTCGTCCCGTGACTTTTCCGACCCGTTTCTTTGGACAACTTGTGCTCGCCCAGTTGCTCCATGGCCTCAAACTCCTCCACTCCCACCGGTATCATGGGCACGTAGCGATCGGCTGCCTCGGTCTGCGGTAATGGAATCGAAGTTAACGAGAAAGATGGAAAGCTCAAGCGTCTTGGCAGTCCAACAACAAAGAGTAGCTAGACTAGGGGCTACCCATCCTTTAATATTAAAAGCAGTCTTTTAGTCAACCTTCGTAGGTTCTAGTACTTTCTTCGTTCAATCAAGTCCTCCTTGGACATTGTAGTTAATCTTAAGTTTTCTATAAAAGAGTCGTTTTCTTTTCTCGCTAGACTTGAGACATTATTTGCACACCTACATTACATTTAATGAAATGGTTTTATTTTAAATGATCACTCGCATCGCTCAACAAATAATCTCTGGAAATGATTAAGATTTTAATTAATTGGTGCGAGAAAGTCAACTAATGCCCTCCTATACACTTTCCTCACCTCACAAAGGCCTCCATCAAGCCATACACTTTCCAAAACATATCCCCATCATCACCTTGATCAAGTCAACGAAGGCGGCAACATCGAGGGACAACAAGGTCACTCGGCATCGGGAGATCGACCCCATATCGAAAAAACGGGGGCTTGCCTCCGCCCCCATGCATCAAGAAAGTTCAAGTAGAAGCTTGCCTTCGTCCTCAAGTGCTCAAAAAAAAAAAAACACAAAAGCTTCAAAAAAAAAAAACAAAAGCTGCAAAAAAAAAAAACAAAAGCTTCAAAAAAAAAAACAAAAGCTTCAAAAAAAAAAAAAAAACAAAAGCTTCAAAAAAAAAAACAAAAGCTTCAAAAAAAAAACAAAAGCTTCAAAAAAAAAAAAAAAAAAAGCTTCAAAAAAAAAAAAACAAAAGCTTCAAAAAAAAAAATGAGGCGAGGACCTAGCACCGCCGATCAGAAGGTTTGACATATGGGCAAAATTAAAGCCCGAAGAACGGAAGTTATCGACAACAAGGGAGCAGTTAAAGCAACGGCAAAACCATATCATAAGCCTTTAAGCTGCATCCAAAATCTTTCTCCCAGATGAAGGACGACGATCAAGAAGCAACGGAATCGCTCAAAATGACTTGTCAAGGAATCACCTCAAGGCCCGCACCTTATCATCCAAACTTCCTATCCGAGCCTTTTCACCAAAAGTACCACAAATGTTCATACCCCTTTTCTAAAGCCAAACACAGTTCGGACCCAAACTACGGCGACCTGAGCTCCTCACAATGAGGGGAACGTAGGCAACCAGAAATGGTCCGGTCATAAACACATTCAAATCCCAGAAAATCCGGCCTCACCAATAGCCTCTCCTATACACGATCCCTCTTCACCATTCGCCAACTTCGACTCTTGGTATCAGTTGACTTTCTCCTCATGATTAATCAAAATGTTTGTTCATATCGAGATTAGGGGTTGAATAACCCGAACATTAATAAAGGGTTTTAAGCAATCTTGTGATCATTTTGAATAAAACATATTTTCAGATGTCTCGACAAGTCTTCTTTTTCTACATTATAGGAAAAATAGAGCTAAACACTAATTTTCTGTCAGCAGGGGCTTCCATACACTTTTACAAACCTTTCTAAACTTATGCTCTCTCAAAAGAGTCAAACCCAAAGCGAGTTCTTTTGTGCCTTCGTCAAATGAGGCCATCAAATAATACAAATCGGGGATTCATCCCCACTTTTCGAAAAAAAATATATGCCCCTGCAGGTATACATTCCTAAAATTGTCTTGCTTTTACATTTTCTTCCGGTTGACTAATTGAATAAAGAAAATAATAAAGTAAATATGGAAGGATGGGTTGCCTCTTTTGCTACATGATAATTCAAGAACGTTGGTTCTTCACTCTGCTACAAGATGGGTTGGGTCTCTGTTCAGTATCAGTCTACAGTGCCTACCAGGTTGAAGCCTCTCTAATTGTGTCAGATTCACAGTCATGAGACCGAGGCTTTGCCAAGTTACTTCTTCCAAATCAAGACTTCGCAAATACATCTCTTCAGACCAAGGCTCCACCAAGCAAGATGAGATTTGATCGCCATGTTGGTCATGGGCTAGTCAAGTGCAGTTCTTTGATGTCCAAGGACGAGGACGGAATTTTAACCAAGACCAGAAATTCATCATATTTCTATGGCTAATATTGGAACCTGAGTCCATAAAACTCCTTGTGCCAATCAGAATGAGGTTTCGATGTTCATCCTTGGAAGATGTCAGGAATTTTGGTTTGACGATTGCCCTCAACCCCGATGGAACTTTCACGGTAGAAGAGGAAAAGGATCCCCATCCCTATCTTGGCCAGACAGACTACCACCACCTTCCTCACACTCTTCTCAACTTGCGAATCAGCCATCCTTTCAGCCTCGGTCTGATATACATTCACAGTTCAGTCTGGGACAGTCGTTTGGGGAAACAAATTGACTTCAGTCCGATTTGGGCCAGTATGGTATGCCTCAAAGCAGTCGGGGTCAGCTCGGTATGTCACAGCAGTTTGGTATGCCTCAGCAGTTCGGTACAGATCAGTCAGGAGCTTCTCAGTTACATCAGTTTGAAATGCCTTGACAGCAACCCAGTTCAAGATATCCAATCCCCGGCACCGCACAAGCCTCACAAGATCCCTTCATGACCGTCTCAACGGGACAGCAAACCCCAAATACAGACTACTGGACCCATGCAGTCTAACGTGACCGATCAGTTCACAGCTCCTCAGCGGGGGCAAAATCAGTACGGAATGTCTTCTCATGGTTGGGGTTACCTCGGAATACCACAGCAAATTGGAATCCCACCTCAGTTTGGAACCAATCTATCAGGGCCTTCGCAGCAACAGTTTGGAATGCTTCCACAGTCTGGTCCAGGGCAACAGTCAGAAGCCCTTCCTCAGAATGATGCTAGCTCAGCCGCTCCTCACACAGCTTTCACAAATCCATTCCTCACTCAGGCTTCGATGGGTTACCAAGCCTCCATCCCAGTTTCATCAGAATCACCAGGACCGCAGTACCCCCTGGTCATGCACCTTCAGCTATGCAATTCAACAATCAGGGACAGCAGCCCGCACTTAAGCCTACTTATGGGCCTCACTCCGGAAATCCGAGTTACCCAGCTACATCAAGACTGCCTTCGCCCTCTTTGCCGGTTGAAAATCAACAACAAGCCGCGAGGTTCTATCCCTTTGCCCAGGGTCCTACTCAAGCTCCCCGGGGTGATATTCGGGCCAAGGACAGTTTCACCTATGCTCCCACCAGATCGGCCGTTCAATTCACTCATATCTCACACACACACTTCTCACCACATCCACCTGTCTTTACTTGAAGATCAAATGGCCTCTAATGCATACGTGTTTGAATCCACATCTCTACAGCTGATTAGAAGGTCACTACACCTAACTTGGTGTAGTGATTGAGGATCTACAAGGGTAACCTATCCTCTTTACCTTATATCTCTCTCATCCATTTGTTCATTAATCAATTAGATTCTAATCTGTTCCTTGGGCTTGATAATTAGGCTCCATCATCCTTCAAATTATCAAGTCCCTAAATCGCTCTAATCTCTCTATATTTAACTTGTTGTGCATTGTTTTTGTGTTCATGCTTGTGGTGTGATTAGTTGGAATTATTGCTTGCTTACGAAGGGAATGTGGATCTCTCCATGCAGAGTCTTTACCCGATTTTTGAAATCAAAGCGAGGTATTCACATGACAGCACTATTTGTTTTAAGAATATGCCAAAACTTTGAAAAATGCAGAAATAAGAGATTTTAGGTTCGAATGTCACGTTACATGCCCCAGGAAGGACGTTGATTCTTTTACCGGAATGCCTCGTAAACGAGTCTTCCAAACATTCAAAATGTTTGTTTGTTAATGTGTGTGTGTGTGTGTTACTTTATTAAAATAAGTTGGAAACTGAGGAAAGTAAAAATTGGGAATTCTTTATTAGACTTTGGACAGATCCCATGATTTTTGGTGTGAAGATTTTGCCCAGGTTGAATTTTGGTACTCAAAAGATTTTTGGAAGTTGGAAACCATTTCTGCCAGAATGAAAAAGGCAGTGAGACCCTTAATATTTTCAAATGGACTTTTAGGCTTGAAAACTCCAGAATCTGGGAAAAGTCCGAGAATGAAAAAATGTTCAAAACACCTTAAATAAGATTTCTTTAAGAGAACTTTTCATTTTGGAGATGATTTGAGGACCCAAAAACCTTCTGGAAATCTCCAGATGTAGAAATCTGGACTTCCAGAAGACTGATAGACTGACCTTTAAAGGAAAATTCGAAAAAGGGAACTTTAATCACGCAAAAAATAAAGTAAAAATATGTCACTGGAAATCTCTGTGGATGTTGTCTACAAAAAGTGTTTTGTTTTAAACACCAAATTCCAAGTTTATCTGTGTCCAAAAATTAGACCATGGACTGAGGTCTTAGAAAATTACTACTGGACAGCAACTTCTTGAGAAGGAAAAACATGATTTTAAAGGGGTTTGGCATCCATACTTGTCCCCATTTCCCTAGATTTTGATTAAATGATCACTAGAAATTTTAGTGGTGATCTAATATGTCAAACCCATCCTTAGGGTACATTAAAGACTTAAGCATTTCATTTGCTTGGGAAGAGAGAGATTTTGTAGAGATGAAATTAAAGAGAAAAATCAACTAGAGATTTAAAATGTGGATATTTGAGATGAGTCATTCATGAAGATGAACTTCAAAGATGACCATCTTAGGTCAAAATTCTGGATTCAACCTGGTATAAAATGAAATCAAAGTAAGAAGAACAAGATAGACAAGAAGTTAAAAGGGAGTTTTAGGGTTTAAAGAAGGAGGGCTGATATGGTGCTTACCCTATCTTCCTATGACTTAGGTAGTTGACTTGAGGGGTATCACTTAAATTTGGTGTTTGACTTGAGGAGTATCAAGATTTGGTGTTTGGATTTTTGTTTACCCAGATGGATTCAAGGCCCAGATGTGTACAGAGGTTTGATGATGGGGAGTTGGTGAAAGAGAAAGCAAGTAGATAACGCTGAAGTCACTCTATGTTTTCTCTCCTAAGTCTCCTCCTAAGGAATTGATTTGAGCTTGGATTAATGTATGTATAATAATTATGTATGAGAGTGTTTTAGAAAGTATTTTGAGTGAGTGGGGTTTGGGAAAGATTGAAGAGAAAATGGTGGCAATTCTAATTGAATTTCTGTTTTCTCCCTCTTTTCGCCCGAAATCTGACTTTTATGAGGCAAATGCGTTGCAGCATTTAGAGAAGGGTTGTTGTAGCCTAAGTGAAATTGACAAACATGATTGCGCGTATTGTGCTTATTCTAAACGTGCACTGTTCATTAAATGCAGACTAAAAGCTTTGGACAGAAGAATAAAATTCAACCAGTCCAGTTTTATGTTTTTCAACTTATCAAATTCGGATTTTTCCAATTTCTTTTACATTTTTTAGATACACCAGTTTTATCTTTGAATGGACATTCCTAATCTACCCTTGGTTGGTTACAAATCTTAGAAATGTTAGGAATGTTATTTCCGTTAATTTTCTATAAATGCCAACAACTCAATTTGGAGTACCACATTACTCCTTCCACAGCTTTGGTCGATTTATGATTACTTCATTATTTCGAATTGAATTGAGTATTATCATTTGGATCTGAATCAATTTGTTGTTTCTATTTTTGGTGTAAGGTTCCTATAGGATTGGTGACACGTGTCACGCGACACAAGTATCCCTCTGCCAGAGATCATCTCTTCATTTGTAAGTTGTTTCATTCAAATTAAGCTGTCATTAGAAATATGAAGTGTGGATCCTCAATATCCACACTCATTTTAAAAGTCGATTTGTGTTGATTTCTATTCATTCAATTTCATGTAATATAGCCTTATTGATGGTGATGTTGCTGCGTGTGAGTCTTGTAGGAAGTCTCTGCACCGATTTGGACATTGGTGTCATCTGACATTTCTGATTGACCCTATCCCGGGTCTGTGTCCTGCAACCTAAGTGACCCCTTTTCTTGAAGGCTCATTTCAATTCTTAATCTGTTAAAACCTCTTTGTGTATGGGATGTGGCCCTCCCTACTGATTGATGGATTCGCAGAGTTGTAATTCCTCTCTTTTGAGCGTGCCAATAAAATGAAGCATTAATATGCATTCAGACATATATCTTGTCACCTGCATTTGCGCATACGTTTGAATGAATTTGATGTTGAACATTTCTCTAGAAAGATACGTCTGAGACCCAGAGGCGTGTTGTTGAACTCTCGGTTCTTTCCGACACGTAACACCTTGAACCCGTTTTCTCTTTGAAAAGGTTTTGAATGTTTCCTATTTACAAAATGGCAGCAGCTCCTAAAATATTTTTGTACACTACATTTCGGCGAGCGTGCATTTAGTGGCGACTCCGGCAGAGACTTGAAACTTGTTTTTCAAAAGTGGGTCACACTTTCGTGCTTGTTGGTATCCATTTCATAAATTTGTGTGTGCCGCATGTTGTGTGACATTTTATGTGCCCAAATGTCTATTATTACTTTGTTTTATTCCTTTTCATCCAGTGTGTCCCATTTTGATATCTTGGAGGCTTAGTGTTGAATGATTCTCTTCATTACTTTGAAGTGGGAATATTTCATGTTGCCAAGATTAAAATCTGGAGTGTTGTCACATGACATGACCCTTAACCTCATCAGTCTGTGCCTTCACGCGACAAGCAATGGCCAATTTCTGCCCAGTTGTGGCTTCCGGTTAGGTGATGATTGTGGGGTAGTCCCTATGATCAAGAATTCACTGAAATCATTTGATTATTACTATTCCCGAGTAAGAGGGTGTGTGTGTGTGTGTGTGTGTGTGTGTTTCCATTTATCCCCCTTTTAAGCAAAAAGAATAAAAAATAAATAAATAAATAAAAATCCAAAAATCATTTTCGTAAATAAAGGAAGATGAGAGTCATCAGCACGCTGCGTCACGTAGATCCTAGAACCCTCGGGTGCGATTGACGGCATCGCGGACGGTGATGTTGTCGCTACAGCTTGAGCGCCTAATGTGAAACCTATCCCCACTGGCGCATCCATACGGTGGAACCACACTTTTAAATCTTATCAGCGGATTTGGTTTTGACATGGCATTTTTCAAATACACTTTCAAAAATGAATTGTTTCAAAATTTTTAATAGGCTAAACTTCGTACCTATCCCAAAAACCTATGCACGTGTGGGCGTATGTTACCCAGCCATGGCATGGTTTCACGTAAGGACATGTTGTCCCCACTTTGGCATGTTCCTATACGTGAGATCATGTGCAGCATTGTCAATCGTGGCCAGAAGCCCGGCAAAGGAAGATCATCTTGGGATTTTTCCTTGAATTTCTTCGGGAATACCCGTTATCTTTGCCCAAATTTCTCTCGAGAAAGTGGGCTGCCTCGTAAATCGTCGAAATGCTTCGGTTTTGATTAGGTATTGTATCACTATTATTAATTTTTAATCAATACATTTGTGATGTATTTTTGGATGATGTGTGTACTAGGTTCCCCGAGGTCTATATTGCGTGAAATAAAGGATTAGCCTTTCCCAAGCCGTTCCTAAGGATTTAAAAAGATACCTCAGATTTCTACTTGAATACTAATAAGACGTTGCATGAGGTCCATCTCCTTCCATATTCTTCCCTCTCGAATACCTCCCTCGAAGAGATCCTTTCCTCTACCACCTTATCCAATCACCTCTCCGCCTATGTACAGGTCATGGCAAGTTGGGTTTTCATACTCTTGCCCACAGCGCTCGTTTGCAGTCCCGTATTCCCACGAGGCGAGAGAAAGCCCCGGTTCAGAGTGCCGAGGGGTGCGTCCGTCACGATTCCGGAATCCCGAAAATGCTCGGTGCGAGAGAAGATTGCTATGGCCCACCGATCTGGAAGTTCGTATCCCGTACAGGGTGTCAAAGTTCCAAATGGTGTGTCCATGAAAAGGATCTACAGAGCTACCCTTGAAGTCGCTTTTCCTTGTGAGCGGGAGGCCCGGTTGCTTGCTCGAGATTGAGTCAAGCTAAGGAAGACGATTTGTGAATGATAGAAAGATCGAGAAGGGTCCTCGCCCACATCAAATGTCAACGATGCTTTTCCTTCCATCGGAGTTGATGCGAGTCAAGTCGATCTTCGTAGGTTCTAGAATGTCCCTTTCAGAAGGTGCATCGAGTGCATCCAAGTCCAAGTTGGACCGAGTTTTTGCTTTGTAGTAATAAAAATCTTTGTTCTCTTCTTGCTAGGAGCTCAGAGACATGCCTGTGCACACACACGCATTACGCTTAATTGAAATGTAATTCTCATTCTACATGATCACTTGTCTTTGTTGCTCGATTTCACTAATGCTTTGAAATGAGTTAATATTTAAATTAATCGGAGTGAGAAAATAGGCGATATCTTTCTCAAATTGGGGCTTAACTCAACTCCCCGTCTACGCATCTCGTATGCTTTCATGTCCCTTTAAATCATCCCTTATCATCTCGTTGCTCGATGAATTTGCATGGATCTTTTCTCATTTTAAGCTTAAGCAAGCAATGAAGACTTAATCTCGTATAGATCATCACGGGGTAGGGATTGCGGTTGAAGTCTTTTCACCCTAAGGAAACCACTACCTCACCCTCGCTCAAAGCAATACCCTTTCATGTTTCAAGATTGACATAATTTGAAACCATGTTCCAGCCATCATCTTTGCTCCGTGCTAAGAGAAGTCCAAAGCGAAGCCAAGAAGTTAACTTTACGAAGGAAGTCGGCGAGTGCAGCAAAATACTCGGCTTCATGAAGGAAGGACAAAGTGGTAATCCCTCAACTCCCTCAAGAGGCCTTCCAAGAGTTATCAAAGAAGGATTTTTAAATCCCTCATAATTCATGAATGGTCCTCAAGCTTCCCAAGATGGCTTTTCAAAAAGAAGGACTTTAGATCACTTACGATTGGCCAAAAAAAATCCCGAGCTTCTCAAGAAGCTCTCCAATGTTCCAAAAGGAGCTTGAATTCTCGAGAAAGTCGCAAAAAAGTTCTCGATAGCTTAGATCTTATCTCAAGTCGACAATCCACCAAATAATCCCAAGCCGTCCTCTCGATTTTAAGAGGACTTCCCATTACTACATAATCTATTGTTGCCTTGGCAAAGCCATGATCTTCCCGACCTCTCATTCTTAGAGGCCCGATCAATATCCATCGCCATAGAAATCCCAAACACATCCCCAAAAGCCAACCTCTCATCTTTAGAGGTTTGAGTCGACAAAAATCCCGACTAACCTCTCAATCTTAAGAGGAATTAGCGACAATCAATTTTCCAAATCACCCAATGGCCGATCAAAGCCACGAAAACCCAAACCACGGTTTCTAGTAGGATGCTAGCAATTTCATTCCAATATCATATCAAGATCTAAATCGAGAGTTAATGCTTCGTTGTTTGCTTGAAGTTGGAGCCTAATCTATTTCGGTTCAAGATCATCATTCAAGAAGATTGTGCTGAAATTCTAATCCCACATTCATTCGACACTTCATGTGGAGAGCATATTTCATTTTCTCCTCCCACAAACACTTGCTTACTTAGTGAACAGTCCGGCATGGGGCTTAGCAATCCCATGTCTTTCAATTTGACATTTCCAAGGACGTGTTCTTGAATTCTCAATTCTCAAAAATCCTCGAAAGGTCCTCCAGGATCCTCGAATTTCACATTCCTTCTCTTTCGATCGGGATAAGCCAGAACTACGGCGACTGAGCTCCTCCCAAGGAGGGGAACGTGAAGGCAAGCCATAATTGGTCCGGTCGGAAATCACAAACAAATCTCAGAAAATCAGAACTCCTTAAAGGGCCGATCCCCAATCATACGAGATCCTCCACATTCCATATTTTTTGAGTTTGATTCTACGATATCGGTCGACTTTCTCCTCGGGAGTTGAGTCAAAATATTTGTTCATATCGGGATTGAGTGATTGAATAACCAGAGACTGTTTTTATCAATAAAAGGGTTTTAAGCAAATTTGTGATCATCACGAATAAGACAAGTTTTCAGAAGTGTCTCTGACAAGTCTTCTTCTCTAAGTCATAGCGGGAAATAGAGCCAAACAACTGTCTATTAACACGTCAGGCGGGGGCTTCCGTACTTTTCCACCACACTTTGTAGCGCTTATACTCTCTCAAAAGAGTTAAACCTAAAAGCGAGTGTGTCATATACAATCGAGGATTCATCCCTACCTTTCAAAAGATGTGCTTTTGAACATATACATTTCACTGAGTCTTGTCCAGGTGGCGATTGACTAAGGTCCCGAGGAAAGATGGGTGCCTATCGCTTGGCCGCATGATGATTACACTGCTTGATGGAACTTTGCATTGGATCTCTTTCAAGATACTGGGGCTTTGCTAGAGTTCTCAAGCTCTCACCTTACAGATTCCCTTCGGGTTTTGCTTTGCATTATCAGCGGGGGCTTCGCCCAGTTTGGGATCATTCTCTGCACTTTCTCATGCCGCTTCTTTCATTGTCTCGAGTAGCGCGATGGATACGCTTTGTTCTCGTAATCGGCAATGAGATCAATCTTCTGTGTCTGTACTCCGGGTATGCCCAGACTTGCCCTAGGCTAGCGCTTCATATCATCCCATCACTCATACACTTTACTCAAATCCTAGGAGAGGGTTCATAACCCGTACATGTCAGTCAATACGATCGTCCATACCTGATCCATCGGTGGCTCCGTACGATCGCTATTTGCAAAATCTGCAGCTCCTTTTCCATCCCAGTTTGAGATGGACTCGTAATAAAAAGTTTAACTTGGTTAACTTAAAGCTAGTAATAACTATGTCCAATAAATGCAAATTGCCCTAGAGGTGTTGTGTTTCCCCCGCGAGAGTCACGATAGCAAGTGATCGTGATCGATCGCGTGGGGATTGCCCCTCCCGAATCACAATATGGACAAAGATTTCAAATCCACTGCGGGTTGGTATATCCCGCCTTTATCATCTCTATCTTGGTCTTGTTTATCTTCGGATCCATCAAGAGACACCGTAAAGTACGCCAATCCAATTCGCGCAACCCTTTTAGGTGCATTTTTAATGTGATAAGAATTGCACTAAGGGGCGTTTTGGTAAATTTTCCAAATTTAGATCCGTTTCGAGACTTCAGGAAACATTTCCCTTTAAGTTTCTCGACAGGAAGAGTATTTTTTAAGTATTTTCGGACAGGAAGGACCTACGGGAGATTAACTTCGTTGGGCTTTTTAAAAAATTAACTTCAGGGGAATGTACCGGGGAAGGCGGGTTTTGGCGCCGAAGCTTGATTATGGCCGTGACCGGTCGTGCGATGGCATCTTGAGCCATGGAAAAGCAGAAGCAATGCCGTCGTACGACATCATAAAGCATTATTCCCAATCAATGTTGCCCAAATAGGACTTTACTCTCATTGTGGCAAGGGACGGCTCATTCTCTCTCGCTCTACTCTCTGCTACAGATACGATGAAAACACCACTCTCTCTCTCTACAACGCAAACGCTCCCTCACCCATTCTTAGGCTCCCTAAATCTTTGTCCTCTTTTCAGAGCCCTTCCTCTTTGGGGAAACCTAACCTAACCTCAATCTCCATCATCCGTTCTGCCTCCCTCTGCCTCAGTCCTCCTCGCCCCTTTGATCCTTATTTCCCTCGATCCATTCCTGCGTTTCTCGGCCTCCCCTCTAAAACATTCGCCGGTAACATGACACTAGAAAACCAAAATCGCCTTCCCCATAGTTCCCCTTCTCCCGTGATGACCTTGCTCCACCCGACAACAACCCGGCGCCGCATCACCGGTTCTCTCCCTCTCTTGAACCGTGAGTGCCCAGTCTCCCACTGTTTCCAGGATCTTAAGCTGTTCGCCACCACCATTTTACCTTAGCGAGTTCCAGTCACCGCACAGCAGCCTCCACACACCGTTCCTCTCGATTCTCTCCAAATCGGCCGGTTGCCTTCTTCCCCTGCCCGGAGCCCAAGTGGGTTCGAGCCACCTGGCATGCGAGGCGGCAGAGCAGCGTGCTACTTCGATCGCGAGTTCGAATTTGTCCGGAAGGCGGTTGAAGATCCTTCTACCTAACGTGGTTTTAAGGATTGTAGCTGAGTACTACGAGGTAACAGACTCTTTCCATCTCTATCTCATGTTTGCCATTTGCCTATTTCATTACAATCTGTTTCTTGAGACCCCAGTAATTAGGAAACAGTATCGCCTTGAATTATCAAGTCCCAGCTATCATCTCACCATTGTCATTTTAGCTTGGTTCAATTGATATTCATTGTGGGATTCATTATTCTATTTGTTGTTTGGTTGTCAAGGGAGTGTGGATCTCTCCATATCCACACTCCTTTGGGTTAATTCGTTCTTCGATTCGTGATGTTCACAGTTTTTGGTATAGTTACTTGGATCAGGTTGGCCTCTATTGAATCTTGATTGCAAATTGTAAGATGTCTGAGATAGACATGTCGTGTCACGCGCGACACAACGAGATATCCAAGTCTGTGTATGACGTAACTAATTATTTCTGTAGAGTTTTGTTAACTCTACTAGTTGTAAATGGGAAGTGGCCTCCCATAATAAATGGCTTACAAGATGGACAATTTATTCCTACATTGAGCAATAAAACAAAGCATTCCTATGCATTTTATTACATATCACGTACCACACAATTTGCACCTATGACTTTTGAATGTTTTGAATGTTGATCATAGAGTAGCTCAGATACGGACGAGGCGTGTTGGAGTGAAATCTGGGTTCTTCCCAACACGTAGCACTGACCCCCAAACCCATTTTCTCTCAAAGGTTTTCAATATTTCCTTCACTGGCGTGGCGACTCCTATTTTTATTTTTCGGCGAGCGTTGAATTCAGTGGCGACTCATTTAGGACTTGAGGCTTTTTATTTTCAAAAAGTGGGTCAAACTTTGGTGCTTGTTCAGCATTCACTTTCATTCATATATATATGTGCATTATTAAGTGACTTACATATAATGCATAGAAGTATACATATTAATGCTTTGCTTTATCCCTTCCCCTTCCTTGGTTTCCTGTTGAGATTGTGCTATCTCTTTGAAATTTGATACGTTGCATTATATGCTTGGAGGTTGGGCTGATTTGGTCTTTGTTCGGAATCCAGACCATAGGACTTTCTTATATCACGCGACACATTTGACCTCGTAATTTCACCATGTCCACTAGCGACATCAAGTGAGACTCCACCTACTTGAGTTGGATTACAGTGCAAAGTTATGATTGTGAGGCGGTCAGTGATGGGTTGTTGATCATAGATTGTTATACTCTCCTAAGGGATGTTGTGTGAGTTGTTTTCCTTTTCTTCCCCTTTTCTAATATACTTGAAATAAAAATAGCAAAAAAAAAAACAAGATCATTTTTCATAAATAATAAGGTACATAGCCGTCCTTCATGCTACGTGCATGGAGATGCTTGAAGACCCTAGGATGCGATTGACGGCATCGCGGACGGTGATGATGTTCGCCTATCATGAAGCACCTAATGTCAAGCGTGTCCCCCTAGCGCGTTATAGATGTTACAACACATTTAAACCTTACCCCGGCAGGTTGGTTTGTTTTGACACACCATTTTCAAATAAACTAAAATCAGATTGTTTTCAAAATTTTTAATGGACTTTCTGTTTATTCCCGAGCTTCCTAGCCTTGCGTGTGGGCATGCTGCCAAAACAACATGATTTCCATGAAAGGAACATCATCATTCCCACAACATGTTTTTAGCAGGGAATCGTATGGGTTTTGTCCAGCGTCTTGTGAAACAAACAAATCATGCCGGATCTTAGGGGTCCACTGTTGAATTTCTTGCAGATGCCGGTGTCTCTTTGCCCAAATTTCTCCAGTAATTGGAGTATAATCAGTCCCATAAATGCTTCGGTTTTGTTTAAATTGTTGTCTGTTCTGTTTGAATCAATATTGTTTTGTTCTATTTTTCAGATAAATCAATAATCCTTCAAGTTCCAGAGGGGTTTCTGAGAATCGCATTTAGGAATTCAAAAGGATTGTAGCACTGACGCGTCTCTACAGGACTTAAAAGAAAATTACAATTTTGCACTTGAACACTAATAATATATTGCATGAGTCAAATCTCATTGGCTCTTCTCTCTCCCATTGCTCCTCAAGGTTCTGTCTGTTCCGCCTTATACTAACATTCTCCTTTCTTAGCGCTCTACAATAAAGATTTCTATGGCAAGTTGATTGTATGTGCTCTGGTTCCCGAAGCTCGTTGATTATATTCCCGAAATGGAAGCGGTTGAAGTGCCCGAGCGATAATCGCATCGATTTGGAATCCAAAATGCTTTGCGAGAAGTACGAAGACATGGCCCACAGCCTGGAAGTTCTTATCAATATGGTTAGCAGCAAGGTACAAGGTGTGTGTAAATCATCGAAAGTTTACGAGCTACCCTTGAAGCCTACTTTTCCACTTGAGCAGGAGGCCCGAGTTGCTCGCTCAAGATTGCTCCAGCTAAAGAAGACAAGCTTGTGAAGGACAAAAAAAGATTGAGAAGGGGTCCACTCCGCCCCATCAGCTGTCATCCATATTTTTTCCTCCCATCCAAAGTTAGTACGAGTCAGTAGGTCCTCGTAGGATCTAAAATGTCCATGTCCGGACATGGAATCTATCGAGTCCTACCTTTGTTAATTTTTGCTTTGTAGTAATAAAAGTCTTTGTTTCTTTTCTTGCTAAGGCTCGAGGCATCACTTGCACACCTACATTGCAGCTTAATTGAAATGATTTTATTCCAAATGATCAC